>CM075853.1:74723608-74851108 GCA_037975125.1 Latrodectus hesperus | reverse complement strand
AATTTCGTATAGACACCTTTTGATTTTATTATGACTCAGTTTCTTCAATGAGAGTAATTTAATAAAATTGCATTGCAACTTATAAAATCCAGGACGCAGAGGTGTTTCTATAAACTACAAGTGAGTAACGTAATTTTAATACTTCAATGCGTAAATAAAATTTTTTTTTAAAATTTTGAATACTCAACATATTATTACTCAGAAAATAAAATGTATAATAATAGCAAAAGTACATAAAAGTGTACATAAAAAAGTACAAGAAAAACAGGAAGCTGAGAAGTTATGGTAAATAAATAATGGTAAATATACATTTCAAACATTAGATTAAAGAAACTTTTCAAATACGAAAATTAATATTCTTTCTTTTATATAAATATTTTAAGATATTTTATGATAAGGTAACAATTTTACTGGAAAAAAAACACAGTTTCATTAGAAATACATATTTCTAATGGTTTCTCATGTTTTCTAAAAAATTTGGCATTATGTTCATGTTTTCTGTAATGATATATTTATTTTATCAAAATTAATGGCAACATTAAAATCAATTGCGGTTTTAATTTTAATATTGCATCACACATACAAAAATTAGTTTTATTCACAGTTTCTCATTGTAGTATATATATATAGTATTTTTACATGGATCTTTATATCACACACCTGTAAATAAAATATTTTTGGCTCTTATAATCGATACATGGAAAAAAACTTAAACTAAATAATTTACACAAACCATAAATTATAGTGATAGGTGCAAAATATTAATTTAAATAAAAAATTAGATTAAAAAAGTTCAACATAAAATTTTTTTTTTCGATATTGATAGTTAAAAAATTATTTTAACTGTGTGTAATTGAATCATTTCTTTTTTTAAAGTATACCTTTCTTCATAAATTTGTGTATTTCATTTGTTTCCAGTTATTAAATAATTTTCTATATTTTAGGTGAAATGCCAGAATTCTTCATTCAAGGTATGATACATAAAAAGTTGCTTGCAGGAGCATGATTTTTAAATAACTATAGTTTATAATATTCAAAAGTAATGAAAATCCTTAAAATTTCTCATAATTTTGAAAATGAATGTATTGAATTTATATGAGTAATGAAGTAAAAAACGCAAAATGAATTTGATATATATGTAATTAACTAAAATTTTTTGTGAGTAACATATGTATGTATATGTATTGGCTTTAGCTTTTCCTTTTTATATTATGACTATAGATAAATTTTATATTAATGTGTAATAATTAGAATTGAGTTTACACGATTTTCATTGTATTTAAATTGATTTCAATTTAAAAAGATAGGCAAGAAATTTGAATTAAATTTGTACATTTTCTCAAACCTAGTAGTAAAGTATAATTCTTACAATTTTTAAAATTTATGGTATGGATTTGTTTAATTTTTTTCAATTCTATTTAGCTTTCTTGACTTTTCTAATTTTAATCAAATATGAACTATTTTGTTCTACAAGTTGCTGCCCTTTTAAAAGTAGCTTTATAATAATTCTCACATAATATTATTGGTTATTAATTGAGAAAAAACCCTAGTAATCTTCTCGTATTGCCAAATTTTTATCATTAAGGAAATTTTGCAGTAAAAGCATTTTACTGAGATCTGATTCGTTCGTTTTCGCCAAATAATGTTTGCCATCGTAAATTTTCAAAAAGTGTCTTTTCTAATTCCTAGTCAATATCGTTTAAGAAATGGGTCGATTTCATTATGTTTAGCTATATGCAAAGTCAGATGAATGTTCAATATAACTTGTTTTCTTGTTGTAATTAATTTTTCAATTTATGGCAGCAAACCTACCTACACCTATCTCAAAAGGATTTTTACAAGTTGCAATAATAGGTGTGGCACCCAAATATCAAGCTACTTCTTTAAATCCAGCTATTACAAATGTTTTAAAATTGTCTTATAGTCTCATAGATTTTTAGCTTCTAGGGATCCTACTTTGCTAACATTGTAGTCAACTTCAATCATTTCTATAATTTTATCAACAGTTTTGAAGACGAGCCTGCTTATGCAGTTTCCGTGATTTATTTGAAATCTCATTATTTTTTTATATTATGTATTGCCGCAGATATTTTAGACAGTATTAATTCACAAATTGTGAGTGATTCAAATAGATTGCATATGTAAAATTTTACTCATCCTCTGTAAATAAAATACTTAGTAAAGTTTTATTTAATAAAATTGATCCATGAAATTTGCATAGTCTTGGCATATTTGTGAAATATCAATTTTGTAGACAAAATCATTCTATTTGCATTTACAGCTAGTAAAGGCTCTTGTATAGATGAAGTTGGAGCTTCTTCGAGTAGCATACTCTGGAAGGAGTCCATGGACATGAAACTCAAAGATGAATACCGCAGCAACGAAATGTTGCAAGGTAACGTATATTCTCTTCGTATCTCATTATATTTTTACACAAATCTGAACGCTAGAGTTTTATATACTAGTGATACATATAATATGAAAACATATAATTTTTTGCTAATAAAACTTATAAAATATTTTGATTTTTTTCTTCATTTAAATACAGATTGTAGTCATTCAGGAGGCCAAAGAAAATCTTACAGATATTCACAGAGATGAAGTAATATGCTATTTTGTTATCATGTGAGTAACAATATTATTAATTGATACAATTTAAAGAATCTTCTCACCTAACTACATTGCCATATATGGTGAATATATATCTGATGCAAAATGATGGATAATTGAAATGATATATATGAGGGGATTTTTATAAATAAAACGTATAAATCATTTCCCTAATTCAATAAAATTAATGGAATTATTAATTATTTACTTTCTTTGTTCAACTTATTTAATAGAAATAAATTGAATTACAATTTCCAGTTGATGTCAAAAAATTTAGCTTTACTTGAAAATGGTTAATGGTCACTTTAGACATCAGCAGTCTTTATATGAGTTTTCAGATCAACATTTCCCGCATTGTTTGCAAAATGTAAAGTTTTAAATAATGTGGTTCATTAAAAATAAATAACTTCATAAAAATTATAAGAACCACTTTGCTGTTACGATTTTGGATGAAAATATTGTTACTCTTTATACAAAGACTCCTTCTAGAGTAGATTTTAGATTTAATCTCAAAAATTTCAGTTATACATAAAATTAATTATATATTATAATAAATATCAATTATATATAATTAAAAGAGTTGTATAACATTTTTCAAAACATTTTTGAACTCTTGATTGAATATTTAATTTCTCTCAACTCCTTGATTATTTTGAAACGTCCTGATGAAATTTATTTTTAATTTCCATGATATTTTAACCTGGAGTATTTGCATTTAAATTCTAAATGGTTATTTAAGAAAGATAAAAGTGCATTACATATATATATATATATATATATATATATATATATATATATATATATATATATATATATATATATATATATATATATATATATATATATATATATATATATATATATATATATATATATACAGAGGCAATTTTAGAATATCACATAGTATAAAGTGCTTTTATTGTGAATAAATAATGCCAAACATAGTACTTTTCAAAATAAAATTTATTAAAAATATTCTTAAAAATGTTCATGATTTCAGCCAGCAATAATAAAATAACTAGGTGTCGAAATGTTAATAGAAATGTAAATCTTGATAATGGAACAGTTAATCGTCACTGAAAGATGAAAACTTCAATTTCAATAAAAAGACTTTATTATCGTTGCTTTAAATTTATCATATGAAAGAATATATAATGGTAATGGCTTTATATGTGTAAGTAATGAATACATAGTAAAAAACTTATTAATGAAATTTTAAAGCTTAAATTCTTGATAATATACTGTATATGCTATTTTAGGATTTAGAATTAACGAGGAAACCTATATATTAAATAGATATTTTACTGCTTTATATTTTTGTTAAAATTTATGTGGATTTACTTTTTTCTTTTTTGAATTATTTAATATATTCTAAATGTAACAAATATAACATTACAAACTTGATATAATAAAGAAAATGTGATATTTTTAATGCTATTCTCCCCTAACATAATACTGAATAATAATTTGTCGGGCTTTTAATTTTGTTTTCAAGTAAACATAATTATACACTAAACATTTGAACAAACAAATAAAATTGAGCACATGACAATAAACAATAAAATATTAGCATTTATTTCATGCACAATACATGTTAATATGCATATAAATTTATTGATTAAATTTTCAATCAAAATATTAATTATTAATTTCATTATTTTGTAATAATTTAAATCAGTTAAAATAAATTCAAAAACATTTGTGCAACGTTAGTTCTTAAAGGCATCCCAATAATCAACATTCCTTACAATAAGGCTTTTTTTATTTAAATGAAGAAAATCGTAGCTCTTTGTTTATATTCTAGATTAAATCATTTTCGATTTTAGTTTAGGACACTTTTTCTAAAACTATCTTATTTTATATTTTTATACAACTAATGAACTGAATTTAGTACTTCATAATATATTAATATAATAAGTAAAAGTATACTTACTTAGTACTTATAAGTAAAAGATATATATTTATAAGAAAACTGGCAATAATATTTAAAAAAATGTTTAAAAGATTTAGATTTTTAGAAACAGCTATTTATATTAAGCAGCTCTCCTTAGTTCAAAACAAAATGCCATTTTAGCTTCAATAGTCTAGGTCATCATAAACTTGATATAAAATACTCTTTAAAGAAACCAGAGTATGCATTTTCCAATATTGTTGACTGAAAGAGCATTGAACCTTCGTAAATTGAACAATGAAAATAAAACTTAACAGTCTGAGATAAATGTCCTTGAACATATTATTGTCAATTGAATCAATCTGAAGCAATGAAGAGGGAAGCAAAAACCTTGATTGTCACAGCAATATTTCTTCCAATTGTTGCGGTCAACAAAATATGAAAAGCCTGGATTTTATTTGAAAAAAATCCTGGATTGCTTGCTTGGATTTGCTTCCTTAACTTTAACAACAGATATTCAAATAGCAGTTGTTAAAATTAAGCAATTACTAAAAATTTTAAAAATATTAAAAATTTATTTTTAACTTATTTTTTTTATTCTTTTACTAAAACTGATCTCAGAATAACATCATTCTGAAGAATTATAAAATTAATATTTCCCTTAGAGAATTTTTTGAGTGTATTATTTTTTCCGTGCGTGGAAGAATTTCAAAATTTCATTAAATCAAGATTTATATTTTTAATGTAATGCTATTAAGAAAATATGAAATTAAAAAAATATGTATATTTTCCATAAAATGACAATTATTTCTCTGTTATTTTTGGGTTATCTCTATGAACCTTATATCATTTATAAAGATTTTGATTACTCTAATTACTTTAATCAATATAAATTTCATCTTATTTTCTAGATTAACTGAATAATTCAAGCATAAAAGATTGTTTAACCTTTTACTATAGTTTATTGTTTGGAACATTCCAAAATATAAACATATTTAACTATAGAAATAAAATTTTAATATATTGAAGTGTGATAAACAATAATATAAGTTATTATCTTATAGAGAAATAAATGCTTAGAAGCAGTGAATAATTAATATCTTGTATTGGATAAACTGAGGCTCAAGGCTTATTCTTGCTAGAGTGTTCTTACAAAAGAACTCATTAACGTTTAAATTGGATCGAACGCTGAGACGAACTTTACCACAGGCCGTAATGCAAATAACGATGCTCTGTTCCAATCTAGTGAAGACTCACAGATGTACACATTGCACATCAATTAACATCCTTTCCTGAGAAAGATCGAATACGCTATTCATACAAAATGCTCCTTAGAAAATCTTCTGTTCAATACCAACAGTTGGAGTTATGAAACTTGTGCTTCCAAACCTACTAACATTATAAAAAATACTGTTATTAATAATAACCTTAGGGTTTTATTACCTTAGGAATAATTGCAACATAACTCAAATAAATCAAATAAGTTTTATGAAGCAAATAAATCAATCCCCTCTTGCTTATTTATTTTGCTTTGTACTTAATTTATTACGTATTTTCTTTAACACTCATAAATGTTGAGTATATCCCTTTCAAGGAAATACAAAATGTTATATTGTTTAGTTTTACATTTTATGTTGTTTATTGAACAGTACAAAGATATTTGTACTTAATTCCTGGTACATTTGCTTGCTATTTTGAAAACAAGTGCAAGATTAATGTATTTAAAATATTAAAAATTAATGTAGTTAAAAATGTAAAATTTGTAAAAGTTTTAATTTAGTTTAATTATAATAAAGAGGTTTGTAAGCAGAATAATGTGTGTATAACTTTTCATTTCAGTTCCAAATTATAGAATCGTAACATTTCTCTGACATATATTTATAATTAATGGATGTTAAAAAAATATATGCTAGTAATTGAAATTATTGAGATTTTAACAAACTGAATATATATCTAATAAATTTGGTGAGTATTCATTTTTTTGTTTTCGTATTTCTGTAAAAGTTTAGAATTGTTAATAACTTTTTTGGTAGCAGTTAGTAAAATTTAGTAGTTGTTTTTTATTTCCGTAAATAAAAAATTCAGGCGACTGTAATCTTTTTATCATAGTGTCCGGTAAAGTCATCGGTTCTTTACTTAATTAGGTTTACAAAAAGTTATTTTTGGAAACCAACATCAAAAATATTTTATAACAATGTTTTTAGTGAAACATGTTATAATTTGAATAATCCAAATGTTTATATATAACTGGATAATCACGCAGTCTAATTAATTGATTTCACATTTTATAGAAATTGTATCTCGTAATTTCACCAGCCTTGTGTATATGTAGAAATATATCTAAATTAAAAATGGAAATAATTAAAACACAATGCAAAACATATTTTAGCTACATTTAGCTTTCTTTTGTCTGTGCGTACGCTTTAAAAAATTTAATTAATTGTTTTCTAGACTTCTCCATTCAGTATATTTAACATTAATTACAAATTTAGGCAAGATTGACTTTTTGTATTTAAGCTTATTCAAAGAAAATATAAATAAATTAATTCTTAAAAATAATTACACAATTTTGCTTTAAAAGCTAATAAATATTTACAATTGTAAAATATTTGTGATGTTGTTTTTCCATGCTAAACATTAAGTTTTTTCGTAAAAAAGAGCTCATAAAAAGCAGAAATCTCTAAATTACTTCGACACATTTGGCATATTTTGAATATTTGTTACTTTTCTAAGTAATTAGGAAAATGTTTCACTAAATTAATGTTTAAAATTTAGTTCATTATTTCAATTAACTATTCAAAAATTTAACTTACAATTATGTGAATAATGGAAAGCCTTATTAGCCCTTATTTTAAAGTCACCATCAATTATCTTGGAACTCATACATGGAATACAATATTCAAGTACCACTCAGTAATCAATTTTCATTTTTAAAAGATTTAAGTTTGACTCAATCTTATCTAGTTCCTTGCAATACTATAACTTGATTTTCATCAACACTGAGTTATCACAACTTAATATTTTGCTTTCTCTACATTGGAGCAGTCCCTGATCATATTCTTTAAATAACTAAAATATTTTTGAAAATGTATCAAAATGTTAATTCAGATCGCCTAACGTATTCGTAAGATTTTCATGTTTCTTATGTGGAACACATGCAAGCATGCTAGAAATACTTAAATCACTTGATATTTTCTAATAAATCAAAAATTGCATATAAAATACTGGAAAATAAGATTTTTTTTAAAACAGCAATGCAATTGCTCGAAATTTTAACGCAAATATTTCAGGATCATATAAATATCAGCAATTTGTTGCTTATATAATTAATTGAATACTTAAAAGGACAATATAGTTCCATTTTTCTTCATAATTTAAAAAAGAATAGTCAGTTTTAGTGTGAAAATTGTTTTCTATTTCTCAATATTTTAACTTTTTCCAAGATTGTTTTATCAAGAAATTCATATACATATAATTGACCTGCGAAAAACGTTACTTTTGCTATAGGTGCAATTAAAATACAGGTACAAATGCAGTTAAAATATTTTATTTCTAATTTATAAATTCTCTTATAACAAAATTAATTTCATAAGTCCAGCAAATAGTTATAAAATTACCTATTTCTGTTTTAAGTTAGAAAAACGTATTTATCAAGAAATACAAAATTGAATATTTATATTTACAACATTGTGTAAAAGATATCATTTACTTTTTAATTATTTATTATTAGTTAGTACAGTATATGAAAATGTTTTCTAGCATTATCATGATTAAACAATTATGAATAAAATTGTCTTGCGTATAAAATTTAATATTCTTTATGTAGTTTGTGGTCATTGAAATATAATAATTTTATAATGGTTTGTTTAATTACATATAAATTTTTAAATATTTTCTCAAAAGAAATATAATTACCAATAATACTGATAATGTCCTCGTTAAACTTTTTTTAACTTGCGAAACTAAAACACAAATTATCTATGGTTAAATACGATCAGAAACAAAGAATAGTTTCTAGAGCTTTCTTATTACTGTTCTCTGAATTGTTTAAGGCTGACAAATCTATACGTAAAAAGTATTACCTGGCATCATAAATGTTTTGGAAAGTATTGATCTGCCTTCGAAAGTTGCATATAACTGAAGTCACCTTATTATTAACACAGTTTAACATATATGCTTCAATGCCCCCAATGATTTAAAATTTAATTGTACTTAATATAAAGTTTAAATATTCGCTTTTTAATTTTAAATTATTTTTAAATATAATAATTATAAATTCATCAAATTGTATGAGCGCTAGAAATGTGAAAACGGGTACACTGCTTAAACCTGAAAATAAGCATTGTAAATTAAATGTTCGAAACCAAAAGAAATATAATTAATAAAATTATGTCTATTGGACATCCATATTATACTGAAAACAACAAAAGGTAAAGTATCTTGAATACTTAGAAGCTCAAATCCTGGAAACCAGTATCTAGAACAACCACTCTTCTGGTTGTTCTAGATTATTAAAAATACATTATAGAAATTGTTATATTCCAATAGCATATTTTCGCCTGAACGTTAAAATGGTGGAGCATTGAATCTGAGAGAAATTGAATGGTTTGGAATTTCATGGGATCACGACTAAAAGATCAGCAATATGGTGATATGGTAAACCACAAATCAAATCAGCTACAATCTGGATATTATCAAAGTAAAAAAAGCTAGAAAGAGTACTTCTTACAAGGTACATTACATTAACTTAAAATCTAGATCTGCTGTAAAGTTTTAGATTATATCCATGATCCCGATGTAAATTTTTCTCATGTAATTTTTTTTTCATTGAAACACATTGTAGGTGACGCTACCACCACTATAAATATATTAAAAGTTAATATCCTGTATATAATAGCAGCGTTTATATAAATTTTGTAAATTTTATGAGCCTTCAATGAATATACTCTATTTATTTCCTGTAATAGGCATATCTGAAATCAAAGTGTGAACCACATGTTATTTTGCAAATATTTTGTAAAGTTCCATGCATTTTCTTGAGAGCTAACAGAATTTCCCGATTAAGTATATAAAATTTTAGAATCCAAACACCAATTTCTATAATATACGAGGTATTAAAAAATTTTCAAATCGTTCGCAATTCATTGTTCACTGTTGATGACTGTTTTCTAATTATGAAAATATTTTAAATTAACTTTTTTGTCTGAATCAATAGTATATTTTACAAAAATTGTTAATAATTCTTCAATTTTTTTGTAATATTTTACAAAATTTTCTTGTGATTAGTTTTGATTAATATAATTCATTAATTTGACTAATAATTAACAGTTTAAATTAATATATGTTCTTATAGAGATTACTAATTTACGCATTTTAATTTGATTAAATATTTCACTGCAAAATTGTATATAAAGTACTTAGCAAAACATTTAACAAAGAATATTATTAATTTTTTTGTATTGACTTTCTTAACAATGAGTAAAAGTAAGCATACAAATATTAATAAATTTTACTTTTTCAAATAAAATGACAAATATAAATATAAGAATAAATATTAAAAATATTATACTTTAATTTTAAGCTATGCATTATTTTGCAAACGCTTAGAAACATATATGCAAACTATTATACACCTTCACTTTTTCATGAGATATCTATGGAATCGAAACTCACACTATTTCAAACGATATCGACTGTTTACTTTCAATAAATAAACTGTGTTAACGGGCTTTACAGACACACATATATATATTAATAATTAAGCTATTAATTTTTTTATATTCATCAAGCTAAAGCAAAAATAATTCTACAATTTTGATCATATTAAATCCACCCCAATCAAACGTTTATTGTAAAATTATGATTAGAAGACAATATAAAATGTCATGTCTACTAAATAAAATCATAAGTATATGACGTTTTAAGGACATTGTTAAAACCCAAAATAGCTTGCATCAGTTTTAGAATTTATAAATATGTTATATTACTTCTCTAAATGTACTTTGATAGTTATTTGTAGATATTACACCTAGTTTTCAAAAATCAATGTACACGTACTTACCAGTAAATTTGTTTCATGTTTTCTTGTATTTGCAGTGATGTCATTATTAAGAAGGGACCTGACTGCCTTCTGATTGTTCATTTGTGCATTAAGGAACATGTATGAAACTGCATTTATGTTTCCAAGACTGTGTTTTCAAATTCCTTATTTATATTCTGACATTAAGATATTTACTTACCAATGAAGAAATAGTTTCAGAAAAATGTTGTCATTGGAAAAAATTAACTGTATTAATTTATTGAAAAAAAAGTTCATGCATTTCAACTCCCATTTTTAAACCAGTTCCTTATTTCTCATATTGCATCTCTGGAAGTTCAAAACGCAACATAAAATAGAATTGAATATTTTCTGTCCTATAGAAGGAAATGTTTTTAATAATTTCCCTCCAAAATATGAGCCAAAAATTCACTGTCTAAATAAGCGTGGAACTCAAATCTCTTTATAAAGATTTTGAAAGTTGTAAGATTCATTATTTAAAAATGTTGCTTCTAGTTTTGAAAAATGTTATTAATATTTTTTGTGTGTTATGTACTCATGTTAATTTTTTTTATAAAAGAAATTGGCAGAAACCTTCATCATGTTATTCATTTCTTCCTTTAGAAGATATTAAATTTTGTGCATGAACTGAAACAATTTTTCTACAAAAATTGTTTTGAAAAATTATTTTATGTCATAAAATTAATTTATCAAATGAGAAGAAATATATGTATGCATATATTATATTTTATTTTAAAAAGTTTTAATGTGTAAAGCAAAAAAAAATTCTTAATTTCATAAAACTTTATCATTTATTATACTAATACTAATTTTAATTAATACGTTACCAATTTGTTTATTTGAGAGGCAAATCTGAATTAGCAAGTTGCAAATATTTCAGTTTTTATATCATTTATTTTCAGAGAGAATTGTTTTGGAATAAAATTATTATAAAAAAGAAAATTTTGAAAACAAATTTACTTTAAGTGAGCAGTACCCAAAAACATATAGTTCTAACAGTATTTACTGCCTGTTCTTGAGGAGTGAAAATATGCAAAACTTCAAATATATGCTTTTATTTTTCTTAAAATACTATGAAATGAAATTTAATGATTGCGAATAAAACATTTTAAAATTTATGAATTTCAAACAAAATTTTTAATATTTATATATGTAAAAGAAAACATTTTTCTGAAGACTTTTAATTTCTAAATATTCAATTAATACTTTTTCTAAATATTCAATGCTAGCATTTAATGCAAACTAATGCTGAATCCCTTTATTAAAATCTTAATATGTTAAAATCCTTCAATAAATCCTTCAATTTTAAATTTTTCCAAAATTCGAATCAAAATGATAAAATTATTTTTTCAATACATCAGTACATGATGAAATTTATTAAATAAATTATTTGGATTAAATGTTTTGTATTTAATTTTAACTTATTATAAAAGGGAATATTTTTTATTCTTTATTTCAAACTTTTATCTCTGATTTCATAACAAAATAATTCATATATTGTTATATCAAGTAATATAAATATATACTTCTTTAAAATAAATTATTCATAAATCATAGCTAAAAAATAAAATGCATACAATTGTATAATAGGTATCATTACATTATAGTTTTTAAGACTTAACGCTAAAATTTTTAATGCTCATACATTCGAAATGGTTAACTTTTTTAACTACATTTTTTAAATGAAATTATTGGAATAAATCTTATTGACTTATGATAAATGAACGACAGTTTGTATCAAGTGTGAGAGTATTCATTTTAAGTGTTCGATAAGTTAAAAGCTAAATTTTCTGTGTAGGATTGTTTATTGTAAGAGTTTTTTTTTTTTGTTATTCATAAATTAAAAACTTTCATCGAGAAACAGCACATATTTCGCATGTGAGGAAAATGAAGGAGAATAATTGTCTTTTACGAGCTCTCTCTCTCTTTTATTTATGTGTAATGCTATTAACCTCGAGAATGATAATTTCTGGCATTATTTATGCCTACAAGAGCGAAATGTTAAATAATAAATGTGAGATATATATATGTTATATGCATGAAAACTCTATTTGATGTACAATTGCTTTCAACAGTTTTTGCTGAACTTGCTGTTGATATACGAAACAGAGAAAAACCAATGTGCCAATTGACAGATAGTATTTGGTAAATGAAGTTCATAGTATAGCATTGTTGTTACTCTGCCACATATTTGCAAGTTTGTAATTGGATTTTCACATTGTACTCTTAAAGTTTATTGATGTTTTATTGTGAGTTTGTTGATCTGTACAGGCTATGTAATTGTTTTGTTGAGTAAAATATTTGAATAAATGTGTCTTGCGTTTCATTATTATAAAACAATGCATATTATGCTTTGTACAAAATGAATCATAAAACCATTTTCTGATCAAATTAAAAGAAGGATCCTGAAATCATTTAATAATATGTAGCAAATTGAACCTTCGTTATTTAAGGAAGATATGTAACATTATATGAGAGTTTAAGTTTTAGCTTAGTGGAATTTCTACTGATGAGGAACTCGCGTACGCAGAAAAAATGAAATTATTTTATTCTGGTTTAATGTAATCAATATTAAATTTTCAATGCTTCTGAAATTGTAACTGTTAATAGAAATATTGTAAAACAAGACATTGAATATAAAAACAAAGCACATTTGTTTTAATACACTACTGGCCATTAAAATTGCTACACCAGGAAAGCGGCACACCACACACGTGAAATTTGCATGACAGGTATAACTTGCTGTGATATGCAAATGATTAGATTTTCAGCGCATTCATACAAGGCAGGCGACAATAGCGACATCTGCAATGTGTATAAAACCAGAGATTTGACAGCAGATTTCTCATACTCAATTTCCGTTTCAACGCTGTTTTCGGCAAAGAAAATTGTTGTAATGCCTCGTGTAAGAAGAAGAAATGCCTATCAGCACGTGTCTGACTTTGATCGAGGAAGGATTATAGCCTACCGGGATTGCGGTTTATCGTACCGCAATATTGCTGCTCGCGTCGGTTGAGACCCCATGACTGTTAGCAGAATATGGAATCGATGGGTTCAGGACAATCATACGGAAAGTCATGCAGGATCTCAGCGACCCTTCCCCATCACTAACAGCAGAGAAGACAGACATCTTATCCGCATGGTCACAAAGGATCGTACAGCCACGTCATGAACCCTGAGTCGAGAAATGGAGTATTTGCAAGGAAGGACGCGGGAATGGCACACGTCATCTTTACAGATGAATCTCAGTTCTGTATACAGGACCATGATGGCAGCATCTGTGTTTGGAGGCATCGTGGAGAACGCGCATTGCCAGCTCGCATTGGACATCGCCATACTGGCCCATCTTCTGGAGTGATGGTATGAGGTGCCATTGGATACACATCTCGATCACCTCTTGTTCGCATTACCGGCACTTTGAATAGCAACTGTTACATTTCCGATGTGTTAAGGCCCATGGCTCTGCCCTATCTTCGAGGCCTCCCTAATACTTTGTTTCAACAGGATAATGCACGACCGCATGATGCCCGTACTGTCCTGAAGTACGGGTTTGACTGTTACCCTGGCCAGCACGTTCTCCTGATCTATCACCAATTGAGAACGCGTGGTCAATGGTTGCCGAATGATTGGCACGCCATCACTCACCATCCACTACTGTCGATAAACTGTGGCATAGTGTTGAAGCTGCATGGACTCAGATCCCCGTACATGCCATACAATCTCTGTTTGACTCCATGCCTAGGCGGATAAATGCTGTTATTGCAGCCAGAGGTGGCTGCACTGGGTACTGGTTTCTCAAGATCTATACATCCTAATTTCCTGTAAATCTAATCACTTGTTCTTTCCACTATAATGTATGTGTATAATAAATATCGTTCTGTTTTTTGCATTCCTTCTTGGTGTAGCAATTTTAATGGCCTGTAGTGTAATAAGAGTTCAAAATAGGAGTTTTTCATTGAAATTATTTGAGTTCGTATACTGAATAATTCTAATTTGAAGATTTTATATGATACATATTTTATTGTGTAATTACATTTATTTTTGTTGACCAAAGAAAACATTTCTTTATTCAATTTGATACCCATTATTTTGTGTCATAAATTACACTATAGTAAGAATAATTTGCGTAATATATATTTAAGAAGTACATATACACATATTCGTGAGCATTTGTATATTTTCAATATTTCATTACTATAATTTATTTTTAAATTATTCTTTCATTTTATAATGATGCGCTTGTAGGATAAAACACAATTCAACATCTACAATTAAAAAAATCATAAAAGATTCTACGACTTATTTGACTTTCTAGATTTTTATATAGAAGAGGCGTTTCAATGCAATTTTAATTTTTTGAATCTAGTTTTTACAAGTTTGGAGTCATACTTGCGGCGCAATGCGGACGGCATTTCTTCTGCAATATCATAATTTATCATGATTTAGTTCCATTGATGCAAAGATATGGCAAATTATAATATTTTGCACTGAGATAAGATTTTCTTGTTAAACTAAAACATAATAATATACAATGTAAAACAAATCAAAAATCCATTATTATTCATACAATTATGTCACTCATTACTCTTTAAAAGTTTACAGTTTATTAATATGATGCAAATTATTGCCATCTAAAACTGTATGATTTCAGGTAGCAGTAGTTAAATTAAAGGAAGTATAACATATTTTCTTCTCGTAAACTGTTGACTGAGGAAAGTATGTTACTCTTATGCAAAGTGCACGTTACAGTCTGAATAGTGCTTCTTAATTAGTAGTCATTGCTTAATTTGCACTTATCGAACGAATTAATTTGATGTCAATTACACTCGTAAGAAAAAGAAGATGCAAAGCAATATCAAAATAAAAATTAATCGATAAATCATGCAGCTTTTCTTTGTAATAAATAAAGGAAAATATACAATTGCATCCCTTTTATGCGCTTTGTCACCACTTGAATATTTTAAATTTCATTATTCTTTGACTTTTAGAATATAATTTCATTGCTTCTTACAAATTTTTAATTATTTACGTTTTATTCATTGAGACAAATGGTACTCATTTAAGTTTCGATGTGTATTGTGTTGAAAAATTAAATATAGTTATCGTTAGAAGTTATTTATAGAAACTGTCTCTAAACTAACGGTTCTAAAATATTGCAAACAACATTTAGTTGCTTTTATTTTTAGAGGTCATTAAAATTGATTTAATTAAAAATTTTCCAAATTTGTTCTGTAGATGATGCATAACTCTGCTATTTTAAAAAAGGAAATTGTATATTCTTATAATCTTTTGATAAATCACAATAGTAATTATATTTCAAAAAGATCAGAAATTGTGGGAGTTAAATCCTTAAGATTTAAAGACGGAATAAGAAATTAATGCTTCCTTTTTTATTAACTATATATATTAAATTTTCATCATTGTGTTACCATTTTAAAAATAATTTATTTTGGATGGAACTTTATTATAAAGGCCTTAGTTTAAATACATTATCTTCCCTTTCCATATTGACTAAAATTTCATTTGTAAATACCATTATCTCATAAAGCTCATTCTCAAATTTAAAAAACTTAATTTTTAATGTAGTAAAATTATTCAAATTTAAACTATCACCTTATTTCAAATGTGTTCTCCCAAAATTTTGCCTTACAATCAATCAAGTATACTCCAATAAGTTACGAGGTAAAATACTGTTATTTCGTTTTTGGAAAATAAATTGGGAAATATGATGATAGAGAAGTTTCTAATTACAAAATAACGAAAACAACAAATAGAGCTCAAAATAACCATGGTTTGTTTCAAAGAAAAATAAAAGAAAAGAAAGTTCGAAATGCTTCTAAATTAAAATCTCTGATGATGATGAAAGCACAACGTGAGAAAAAATTTTTAGAGTTTAAACTCGTCTGCAACAACAAAATGCAAAATTTACCTGTGAAGTAAGATTTAAAGACGAAAAATTTTTTATACTTATTTCAACTAGGCTGGTTAAAAATTTATTTTACGGTGAGAATTCAGAAGAGTAGAACTAATTATAATTTTATTTCATTATATCATCATGGCATACTTTTAGCAGGATATTGCCTAAAAATTTATTATAAATTTCCAAAGAATGAATCTTTGTGAAACAAAAGTAATTTCTCACATTTTATGATTTGCATTGTTGGAAATCGCATAGTTTGAAAAATGAAAATTTAGATGAGTATTGCACATGTATAAATGCATTTTATTTTAAAAAATGTTATTTTATTAACTGAAAGTATGAATTTCATGGTATAAATGTTTTTAAATGCAAAATAAACATATGTATAAATCGAGAAGACAGTATTCAGGGATCATTTTAAAGAAAAAAGTCTCTTAGTTAAAAACAAAATTTAACTTAAGTATTTCATATGTAGCATGCGTAATATTGATGTCAGTTTTCACACAAATAAAAAAAATTGCCCACAGTATATATGTAAATATGCTGAAAATGCACATTTATCATATTTTTCATTTGTTTTTATCATATTGTTTGAAATCCTTTGTTACTTCTTTTAAATATTTGGTCATTCAATAAGCTAAGTGCATTATAATCTCAAACTGCCGTGACGGATGAATTAAAAAAAATAGCGAAAGAGCGAAATAGTAGCTATAAAAAATTCTACTAAAGTTCTCCCAATTACATAAGAAAAGTCAAGTTTTATCGAATTGAAATATTATCAAAAATAGGATTTAATAAACATTCTTCACATTTAAATCCGTAAAGAAGACATAAATTCTTTCTAAACAATGTTTACATCAACTATACTTACACTTTTTAACTGCTACAAAAGCATCATTTTAAAAATCGTTGTTCTATTTCTCTAAATGTATGTCATTCAACACCACTTTTTACTCAAAACTGATGTTCTCTATTCATTTTTTTTGCTTACTTTCCATCATTAATAACATAGTTTTCGCAAACAATTTATAGAATAAACTTAGAATATACGTAACACATTTTTCTTACATAAGCATTCTGGACTTCAGAGTTTTAGACTACTTATTTAAAAAATATATTCGCTGAGATTTCGATGGTTCCGTCAAAATCTCTTCTATAACAACATTAATATTATTACACAAATCTGTCACGTTTTCATCCACATAAAATCTACAAATATATGTGTGTGTGTGTGTAATTAGAGTTTATTTCAATTATAATGTAAATAAAAAGAACTTAATTGACAATGTTTGTTAGTGTCAAATTATAAAAAGAATACAAGTTTTAATTCAATTTACATTCTAAATGTAGGATCGTTTTAAATTTATAATGCAATAAATTCCTTTTATATTTGAATATTTTGGAGTTTCATCCAATTAGTTTTACCTAAACACCAAATAAAACGTTCGTAACAAGCTATTTCATTTTTATTAATTTGTTTCATCCAATTAGTTTTACTTAAACACCAAATAAAACGTTTGTAGTAAGCTTTTTCATTCTTATTAATTTGTAAGACAACGAGAGCTTAAATCCATCTGATCTAAGCTGAAATTTGAATAATGTATACGTAAAGCTTTTGTCTGCAAAATATTCTCATTACAATTTCCTATAAATAGCCTCCTTCAGAAGCTGCATCAGAATTTTCATGTATAGCTGGCGTTAATTTTACATTTATTTAAAATTATTAACATCAAAGCTACGTGTTAAGAATGAAACTGTGATCTTATTAGAATACACATTTTAAAATAATGTAATTTAATAGTTTTAAAGTATTCTGTCTTAAAGGATGAATTTAAACTCTTAATTTTTCTGCGTATTATTAAGAGAGCCTTACTTAATATTGTTGACGTAATTCACTTTATATATTTTTAAACATATTTGCATGACTTTACTTTTATTACAAATGAAATATTTTTACTGAATTTAAAATCTGAAATATAAACGCTTAAATATATCATTCTGTTTTTAATAGAGAAATTGCATCATTTTGCTAGGATTCACCTCTAATTAAGCTAACACTTTAATTTTTGCATTTTAAAAATTGCATACATGTAAAGATAAAAATATAATAAAAAGAACTTCTTAAATTACATAAATACATAAACTATGGATTATATCTTTATGAGTCGTTAGTTGAAAAGTTTTTTTAAATATCATTTGATTGTTGTGTCAGTGAGACTAACTATAATAAGTAAATGTTAACAAAACTATAGATGCTGAGAAAACACATCAATAATTCAAAAAACTGTTTTCCTTTGCTATAAAAATGTTAATAGTACGTTAAATATATTAAAATAAAATAAATATGATAACTAAATAATTTTTTGTGAAAAGTTAAATAAAAAATAACTATTTCTCTTCTTTTACTTCTTATATTCAGTAAAATATAATTTAATACTCCTTTTTAAAAGAAATTATTAAATTTTTAATTAAATAACTTAAACTGATAAATGTTGTTGATGTCAAAATGTCTCAAATGTTTAAAAATTTTAAACTGTTGGTAACGTGCATATATTATAGAAGTAGAAAAAAGTTGATGAGATTTGGCAAGGAAAATAAAATTTTCATCTGATATCAAATTTAAGATTTTGAAACGTGTGAAAAATAAATTCTATTTTAATTTAAGGAATCCACTATTTTTAATTTCTCCTAAAAAGTATAATCGTCAAAGTGTTATTACGACTATTATTTTAAATCAAAGCCAATGTCATTTAACAGTTTTAAAGTAATTTAAATTTAACTTTTCTTTAAAAATGTTATGTAACATTGTAAAAACATTATTTACAACTTAATGTTTGTAAGCAGCTCATTCCATTACGGCAACAGTTCACGGGCCTTACAACTTCCTAAAATAGAACAATTTCAAAAATTAGTGTGGATCAGAAAATTTTTAATAACGCATTTTTATATATTAAACAATATTTTATAACATATTAAAAACACTTCCATATTTTACTACCTTGTCAAAAAGTATTTCATAAAGATATAGCTTGAAAAATCAGAAAAACATTGAAAAAAT
The DNA here is from genome assembly GCA_037975125.1 of Latrodectus hesperus. Lineage (NCBI taxonomy): Eukaryota > Metazoa > Arthropoda > Arachnida > Araneae > Theridiidae > Latrodectus > Latrodectus hesperus. Next base: position 74,831,571 of record CM075853.1, on the reverse strand, counting down.
AGCATTTTTATTTGTAAGACGTTAAGTCATCAAGGGTTTGAAAAATTAGTAGTGTCCGAAAGAAAAAGAAAAAATTATTAAAACCCAAAATTTAAAAGTTTTCAAAGTAAATTCTCATGTATTGGTGTTTTAGTTGATTAAATTTAGTAAGAAAGAAATAAACACACTCTTTTTGCAAAATTTTTCTCCTAAGATTCTAATCCGGGAGTATTAAGAACGTGCAAGAGTTAAGATTTCAATGGCACTGAATCTTTGAACTAAATTATGTTTTTATTTTTTAAATATTATAAATTATCTATCGGCTATAATATTTTTTTTAAATCCCATCGTTATCGTTACGTCTTGAATAGGTATTTTAAATTTTGAAAATACATGTTTCTTTGTTTATCAGAACTTTGTAATTTTATTAAAGTTTTACTCTTCACTATTATGCCTGTCTAATCGTAGTTTTAATACAGAAAACCCTATGCACACAGGTGCTATCAATTTAGAATAAAAGAAGTTATCTACGATATAGTCTGAAAAATTGAGAAAGGTAATCTATGAAATACCGCTAATAAATTATTCCCTTAAGACCATTGGTAACCCAAAATAACGTTAATGTGTCTTTTTGTATGATAACAGGTCCTCTTACATATTTCACGTAAAGATGATTAATACATCTGAAATTGCCTTTTCAAGTGTTCTTTAAATAAATGCTGAGAGCTATAAACAACGAATAAAATAATTCATTAAAATGAATAATTTATTTCCCTTGCTGTTTTATTCAACATTTTGTACATAAACAGAATCATCATTTTAAAATATACCATTAAACAAACACTTTAATAATTACTACTCTTTAAAGAATCATTAATTTTTTTAGGCAACTAGCACTGGAAATGGATTTTAATTTCGGAAGTTATATGTAACAATGTTATTTTTTGCGTTCAGTATTTTCTTCAACATTTATCTAAATCCTAACATTTCCTTATTCTGGACCAACCTAAAATTATTGCACAGATTATTTTAACTTTTTTCAGAAAAGTAATTGAAAAAATTTTGACTGTTTAAGAAACATTTTTATTAAGAAAGCTTCAGTGATCATGTTTCTTTACACTTATAATAAGTCAGATATAACAACAATTTGTACGCATTATAAATACCACATCAACGATTGATTTCCATTTTATCATGAATACATAGCAAAATATTGCAGCACATACATATATAATTTGAATAGCTGAAATAAGATGCAAGTAATAAAGGTGTACCACCTTGTGTTCTGCACCTGTGTAGAAGAGTATAATTAATGTGTAGTTAAGAATAATACACTACTGGCCATTAAAATTGCTACACTAAGAAGGAATGCAAATAACAGAATGATATTTATTGGACTCATACATTATAGTGGAAAGAACAAGTGATTAGATTTACAGGAAATTAGGATGTATAGATCTTGAGAAATCAGTACCCAGAGCAGCCACCTCTGGCTGCAATAACAGCATTTATCCGCCTTGGCATGGAGTCAAACAGAGATTGTATGGCATGTACTGGAATCTCAGTCCATTCAGCTTCAACACTATGCCACAGTTCATTAACAGTAGTGGATGGTGAGTGATGGCATGCAAATCCCTCGAGAACCATTGACCACACGTTCTGGTTGTGACAGATCAGGAGAACGTGATCGACCGACGCGAGCAGCAATATTGCGGTACGATAAACCGCAATCCCGGTAGGCTATAAACCTTCCTCGATCAAAGACAGACACGTGCTGATAGGCATTTCTTCTTCTTACACGAGGCATTACAACAACTTTCTTTGCCAAAAACAACGTTGAAACGGAAATTGAGTATGAGAAATCTGCTGTCAAATCTCTGGTTTTATACACATTGCAGATGTCGCTATTGTCGCCTGCCTTGTATGAATGCGCTGAAAATCTAATCATTTGCATATCACAGCAAGTTCTACCTGTCATGAAAATTTCACGTGTGTGGTGTGCCGCTTTCCTGGTGTAGCAATTTTAATGGCCAGTAGTGTATATTTCCGTCAGTATTTTCTTTAAAATAACTACCAAGTCAGAAAATGTTTCGAAGTATTTTACATTTACATTTCAATAAATATATGAAACAAATGGCATTAAGGATATTAAATTGCAACATATGTATAGAATAGAATATTTTGATGTTGTTGTTTTGTGCTAGCTAGGCTGGCATTATGGGTGTGCTGCTCTACTTTTCCAGTTGAACCATATTTTAGGTGTGGAGTCCGCCTTCCTCAGTACACACATTCCATAGGTACCCGTTTTATAGGGTAGGCAATGATTCACAACGCATTCATACTAGGAAAGGACAAAGACAGGTTAGATAGAGAGAGAAAATACCCATGCCCGAACCGGGATTCCTACCCAAGACGTTCCTATTCGCAGTTAGGCATGCTGACCACTAGAAAAGTTGGTCGGCTAATATTGTGATAATTTAAAATATTAAATTAAAACATATTTAAGTAAAGAAATTATTTTCATTAAATATAAGTTAGATTATTAAAAGAAATTTATAATATTGCATGCATTTCAAACACGCACGCACAAACATATATATAGAGATTATCATCAAAAAATATAATTTAATTTTGTAGAGCATAGTAAAAACTAAAGTTAAGAACTGTTAAAATCTATAAAAGCTTGAATAGTATTTGTATTCATGAAAATTTAATTTTCACATTTGACAATTGAACACAACCAAATTTAATTATATGACTCATGAATTTATGTAATTTATAATTTAATAACCAATATCCAAATGGGATTTATTTATTTTCTTTACAAAATATAAAAGACTTTTTATTTTTAACATCAAAGATATTTTATGTGAAGCATTTCATATAAAAAAGGAAAATGCAAGCATTTTCACAAAGTTTCGATGATATTTATAATTTGACGATCAATTAAAATTATTATGTTAATAACTTAAAAAACGTACTTCTTGACATAAAAATTCTTATACATTTTTCGAAAGATTTGGTAAATTGCTTAAAAGGTTGAATCTTAAATTATTCAAAATATTTGTTTATAATATTATAATAAAACATGTTCATTTTTTTTTGTTTTTTGAAAAATGTAAGCTTTAGTTGCTATTCATAGAGTATAAAAGTTCTTGTCTAAAAATCTATAAGATAACAAATTTTTCTAATTTGTTCACTTTCCTAATTTGATTGCATACGTAATAAAATTTTTATTCTTAAATTCAATTTATCCTATTTTATCAAATATTAATTTAATTATTTTAAAATTTGGCTTAATAAAAGTGATTTTAGAAGAATAAGAAGACGTATGTGATTAAAATTACATAAACTTTATATTAGAAAAAAGTCATTTCTTTCACATAAACATATGCAGAAAAACTTAAGAGAAATGTGAACTTAATTTTAAAAATGTTATTACAATTCCGAATATTTTAATTCGATGATATCTATTAAATTATTGCGATATTCTGTTGCAAATATTACAATAAAATGAGAAATGATTGAAATTACTATTGACCTTCTCGTACCTCAAAGATATATCTTTCATTGTTCTTGAGCATATACATGGTTATTGTTGCCATTAGCCTTTTGATTTTACTGTAAAAGTAGACTTTTTCTACTAACGATCTTGCTTTATCTTGAAAAGAAAAGCTACTAAAGTATTTAAAGATATTAATAATCTTACAAAGATAAATATTCAAAAAAATTGGAAAATTAACTTGCTTTGATAGTAATATTTTTCAAATACAATAATAGTTTATTAATAATTTTTAAATACTTTATTTTTCTTGGCAACAAAACTGTTGTGAATTCATACATGAGATTATAAATACATGAATCTTATACAGAAATTGGAACTCTGAAAGTAAAGGTGTTGATCTTTTTCATTAGAATCTAAAGTGCTTGAAAAATGAGTCAAACCCCAGATGCGTAAGTAACACATAATATCAATGTGTGTGGGTGATAAAGAATATACTAACCAGAACGAGTCATCTGTACCCTTTGCTGAATACTTGTCCTGCTTTCGAATCAAATAAGGGACATCCAAGAACTTAAATTTGGCAAAATGCCGTATAAAAAGTTTCGAATAGTTTAATTTCTAATATAGTCGCTTGAAAACATGGTGCAGATGACGCATAATCCAGGATGATAAATTCTGAGTATTTTTGGCGATAAAGAAGTGTAGCCAAAATGACGCATAGTGTTATACGTGTTGATGTAAACCCTAAGGTTGCCAAAACAGAATTTTCTGAATGATTGTTATAGATCTCAGTATCTATGACGCTATAAAATCCAGGTTGCCACGTAAATATGAAAATCCGCCAAAAAATCACCAAACTCATAATTTGGCATACTGGGTAACACAGCACCTGTGCCGAAAACATATACGCAGAAAGATACATCATTAAATCTTAAAATGACAAATAAATTTTGCAGTTGTATTACTTGATGATTAAGCAAAAAAAACGCTATATAAATTTTCAGAAAGAATAGATATGACATCATACGTAATACTATATTTATAGTACTTTCAAAATAAAATATTCTTAATTTTTAAATATTATTTAGAAGATATTTAAAGTCAAGATTATTTTTATAGGTGAATATGAAGTAAAATTATTCATCATAAAAAAACTTTTTCCAATGAAAGGAAATTTTTATTTCCCATTGATGTCTTAAATTCTGTATCACGTATTTTGTCAAAAAATATAATTAATTTTTTTAGTGTTTTATTATCAAATTGTCAAGAATATTTTTAAAAATTGCAAAAAACAGAGTCATTGTACTTTGATCAACTGAATTGTTTACTTAAGCTGCAGTAAAAAATTAAAAAAATTTTTTGATTTTAATTTCTCGTTGCAAAATAATTTCAAGGATGGTATAGATTCAAAACAACATCTTCCGTGATTCTGCATAAACTTTTCAATTAAGTAAAGAGCATTACTTTCCCTCATAATATACAAATGCAGCACATCTTAGTACTAAAATAGCTCGTACCTGTAACAGGTTTCCAAAGAAAAATAGATGTAAATACAAGTAATTAGCGGTGAATACTATTTTAAAAAGTAACTCACCTTATGTATTATTTTCATAACACATTTCAGGTTTTTTTATATACAGTTACAGACATTTAGAATATTCATTAGGAATTTACAAATTTAATTAGAAAACATAAAGTTTATTTTTTTTTCAATTTTGTTTGCAAGTAACTTAAACGAGATACATATAATAAATGAAGAATATGCTCAAAATTTATATAATTTTTACAGTCAAATATTGCTAATATTACATAAGATTTTAATATTTAAAGAAAATAAAGGCATTATTATTTTTAATTATGTAAATTTCATGAAGCATTGCTAGTAATAGGGATTTAGTGAGGTCATATATCTAATATTACCAGCAAAAGAAAATTAAATATGTTTTTATTTAAATAAATTTCTTATTTTTTCTTCTGTTTTGTAAAAATTTGCTTTAAAATTTTGCAATGATTTATTTTCAATATATAGATGTACTTTATTGCATACAATGATGTATTATTCTATATATCTTTGTAAGTAATACAAAGTTATGGTACGCAAAAAATGAAATTTAGTTTGAAAACTTATATTATGAAATTGACACTAGATTACTTTTACATAGAGCTCAACATAATTATGTATATTTTCATGTAAGTAAAAATTTTTTTATATATTTGAATGACCTTTCACTTACACAAAATATGTTACCAATCATCATGAATATTTCAATTTGATATCATATGATTTGAAAGGTTAAAAATACAAGTTCATTATTTATGTTTTGAATTTTTTTAATATTTTATTTTAATAATTTTAATAGTTTTTATTTCATCCCAAACATTAATAAAAATAATGAAGAACAAAATACATTTTGTTTGAATATTAATGAGAGCGAAAATATTTATAACTAATATAAGAAATATGATTATTTAATTTTACATTAAGTAAGTATGATAAATTCATATTAAACAGAATACTGATTAGATAAAATAATTTATTAATATAAAATGCTCATTTGTGGACAGATTTAAAAATTAGTTGCTCAATTTTATGAATACGTAAAGTGTGTAAAACAAGTATTTTATGCTTTTTATTTCTAAAGAAGTGCAAAAAGAATTATCTATTTTATGAAATATCTCAATGTATAGTTAATAATGTTAGTAATTTCCCTAAGATTTTAAAAAGTTTCATATTTAACACTATATTGAAAAGAGGAATGTTAAACGTGTTTTAAAAAAATGTCATGATTTACGAGATTTATCAAGTGAATTTTATCTTGCAATGTAGTAAATTCTAAGATAATGTAGCAATAGAAGCTTCTCATGAGTATCTCCCGAATTGAGTTAAAACGATAATACGAGATGAAATTGATATTACTTATTATATCTGAGTTCCTCCGCTGACCTTCTGCGTTGATTGAGTCCTCAGCCTATAAATCTGATTCACGTCACTGGGATTTTTCTTGGGTACTTTATTGCTTTTTGCACTTGAATCAAAAGCCTTCGCTTTTCAGACCCCAGCTGCCATGGCACCGCCACCCGGATATCGGATTCTCAAGAAGTTCAAACTCCACAATAAATCTGCGAGGGAGTTTCTGGCTGAGTTCTTCGGCACTTTTATACTTATTGTAAGTAACTTTATTTCTCTTTTATCAAAAATATCAATACCTTACTGCTTCAGAATATTTTATTTTAAGATGATGACTGAAGAATATTTGTGCTTTCTGTATAAGATATAACGATGAAAATTTCCTTAAAATAAGAATGCATATATATATATATATATATATATATATATATATATATATATATATATATATATATATATATATATATATATATATATATATATATATATATAATTGTCTCTGAAATAAAATCAATTTTTTAAAATTTATATGTATATATTAATTGTGTTGTGTCAAAAATATTTCGAATAAATAAATCATTATATTATGGCATTTAATGAACAAATATACTGATATAAAGGTATGTGTGTATATAGCAATAAAATTTATACAAATATTAAGATTTTTAACTTAATGCCAAATGTTATTAAGCAAGATACCAACTCATGGATCAATTTTGATATTCTTAAATCTGGAATATTTTCAGAACAAAATTATGCAGTTACTATTAAGGGATTCTTTTCGGAGTATAATTTAATAGTTTCAAATGATTGAAATAATGCAAAAAATACATTGATTGTCACGAAATAATAAAAACAAGGCATTTTTGCTTGAAAAAGTATGCAAAAATAATATATAATATGAAGCTTCCGATTAAATACAAGTATAATTGTATTAAAAAAATTATTTCCTTGAGGTTATTATTATTAAAAGTTTTTGCAGACGAAAGCTGAGATTTTTTTCTTTTTTATTAACATTAATTTATTTAAAAATGATATAATTTGTGTTAATGAACATAATTGAAATTAATATTAATAAATTCATACAACACAACAACATATTATTTGATAAATTACTAAAATTATTTGAATACCTAACTTTAAATTTATTTTTATGCCAAAGGCTTATGTCAAAGCTGATTTAATTGAGGTAAATGTGGTACATTTACAATTGCTTATTTTGGCCGACCACAGCTTTTAATCACAATGAAAAGTGTATCGAAAAAGGGGAAATGCTTAGAAAATACCTAAGATTAACACATTTCTTTTTTCCTAAATTGATTGTAAAAGCAACTACCTGTGTGGATTCGTTGTCTCTTTCTTTCACCGTTTTTCTTAACATTTCGTATTTATTTTTAAGTAACAAAAATTCAATAATGTATCGCCAGCAAGTTTGTAATTTTTTGGCTATGTATGTTATAGTTTAATTAGAAATATTTTCCAATCATTTTTAGTGTGGCCTACCAATATTATCTTGAAAGTGCTTGAGCTGAGGCACAAAAGATATGTACTCCCATTCAGAAACATCAGAGTTTTAACAAATTGTGTGATTCCAATCATTGATGGTTCATGATTAAGGAAAACTTCGATGGGGAGGATTAGGATGCTGAATAGGTGATATTTTATTGTGATTGAACAGTCTGTGCCATGCTAGGGTCTTCCCTACCTACTACAAGAGCAGAAATTTGCGTTGTTTTCTTTCAAAGTTATTGCAGTAAGGACAATTTTGTACTTGTTTGGTAATGAAATATCTGAAAATGTATTTACATAAAAATGATCCGTTGAGATTAATTTTGATAATATTTTAGGCATCAGGAAGTCTATTCATTTTTCTTGTTCAGATGTGTCCCACAGTCATTGTCTATGGGCAATGGACGTTTTGATTAAGGATAATATTTATATCCTCACTTTATACGACAAAAAATTCTCAAATCTAAAACACCAAATTGAATTAAATTCCATTGTAGAAAAGTATCATCCAATTATAAAATATCCATAAACATATTGTTATATCCTATTAAATCGTCTCCAGAAACTCATTAAGAAACTCATTCAAATCAGATAGTATGAACTATTATCCTAGACATCATTACAATTTTTTCTCGATTGATAATTAACAATATAAATTAGACTACCTAAGCAGCATGCGAAAACTATGCAACTGTAGTCAAACATACCAAATGAATACCATTTATGAAAAATAAAAAAGTTTAAGTCAATATCCTCAACAAAGATTATGCACCAATCTCGAATGATATTGATGATCTGATTTTTAAAAATGACAATCAGTCTTTAACAAATCTTTACAGTTTTCATTAAAAGTCTACATCTCCATTTGTTCTCAACCTTCTTTAAATTCGGACAAATTATTATTATTATTATTTTAAAAAATTATAAAAACCGCAAGAACTCAAAATTATACTGATAAATATGGTTTCTATCCGTACAAGGATATGTTTAGAAAAATTTGCATGAATTGATTTTGACAACCCTCTATATTATTTTAATCACATTAATATACGAAGTTTCAAATTAAAATTTAATACACCTAAATAACATATTATTAAAGCTGTAAAATATAACCTAATAAAGATGACAAGACCTATACGAAAATCATAAGCACTTTTGACTATCTGAATAATAAGAATTTTGGGTGCATTGATGCAAGGAAGCCATTTTATGTCTATAATCCTCAATCAATATTACACAATTTATAAAAGAAATTGTAATTAACTATGTTAGAGGATTGACGAAAATAAATAAAACGAAATGTGTTTCCATAAATTTCATGATGGACCAATCTTTTGAAATATCTTCTTTAATATATTTCTCACACAACATAATAGCTATGCCTATATATATTGTCCTATTATTTTACTTACTTCATTATGTCTAGTAAGTCCTTAAAATGATTTCATGTTCAGATGGACCTTATAGAATTGTTCTATTCTTTCCTCCTTTTGATCATTCTGAAATATACGCAGTTGATTTTCTTGAAATCTATTAAAGAATATTAACTGCTACAATTAATTAAAATAATAATCATTTTAACACCTTATTATCTTAAATATAATAATAATTTAAAATAATAAAGTATTAATTTAAGATAAACATATTGCTAACATATAAAGTATTAATTTAAGATAATAAGGTGTTCTTAAAATTTTCTTATTGAATTGTTGCTCTTAATTATTGGAAGAAAGAATTACTAAAATGTTTGTCAACACAACTTCCTTATTAACATTTTAGCTAGATTGAATATAAATTGAATTTAATTAATTTCACATTCATTTTTCTTCGAAAATACTTCCAATTGACATCAACTATTTCCCGCAATCAAAAAAAAATTTCCTTTTCACGAAATTCATTATCTACACTAGATACGAAAGTCTCTATTTCAGAAAATGTAAACACAACTTATTATTTATTTTTTGGTTTTTAAAAATCAATTATTTATAGATACAAAAAATAAAAGACAATTATTAACTAAAAATTAAGAAATAAATCATCAGACTAATATCATAAAAATGAATATAATCACCTATCTAGCTTGGAGCAATAAAATATATTGCCTTGAATTCAATCGTACTATCATTTCAAATAAAGTAAATTGGCATTTATTATTTTCTCCGTCATTAATTGAGCCTAAAAATAGAAGTAGAATTTTGCAAAAAGAGATAAATTTTAAATTATTTTAATATTACTTGAAGCAAGTTGTGTATGTAGAATACTTATAAATCTAAATTACAATGTTTTTATTTATCTTATATAAAATTAGTTAGAGCTATATATATATATATATATATATATATATATATATATATATATATATATATATATATATATATATATATATATATATATATATATATATATATATATATATATATTAATTTAAGTCATAATAAATAATAAATTAATTTTTGGTCATAAACTAAACGAAATTAACTTTGAAAACAATCTCACTTCCAAAAAAACCTTTAATATATTATTTATAGAAAAGATTACTTGAAAAGCTTAAAAGGTCATAAGGACTTGTTACTTAAGCAACATAATTGTTAAATCAAAAATAAAGTTTTAAAGATTTTTAAACAATGTTCATATTTTAATGATTCAAATTGATTTTTGAAAATGATTCAATTCAAAAAATAATGTACATATATGTATATAATATAACTCAAAATTGTAAAAATATGAATAATTAATATAATTTTTTAATTGCAAAATAAGAAATATTACCTATCAGTTTGAATAAAATAGTATATCTTTCAGAATAAAGCAACTGTGATGCTAAAATAACATTTGTATTGTTGCAAATGTAAAATCATCATTACAAAATATTTGATTTTACATTAAAAATAATACATTCAATTTGACATTAAAAACAATGAATAGCAAAAAGATGTAAAAATGTTAAATGTAGATATTAATATTTGCTCTTACAGAGTTTCATGACCATAATCTTTAATATTATCAATACAAATAGTTTGAAATAAATTCATTTTTTTTCTAAATCTTTAAAGATATGAATAACATAAAATATATTTTTATAAAAAAGAACTTAACATGTCGAAAATGAATGTAAATTGCTGCACTTGTACTGCTTGCTTAAGGAAATATTATTTTACCTGAATATTGGCAACAAAAAAAACTATTGTTATTATCATACATATTATAAAACATAGAATATATTTCGTTTCAAGAAATTATAGTAAATTTCAATAACGAGCTTCAACTATCATAAGTATTTCTTGAATTTCATAATTAAAATATAAAGATCAGGAATTTAAAAAATAATCTAAAAAAGGAATGTGAAGCCACTTTCCAAGAATATGCGCATAAAGTGGGGAATCGGTTAACGAACAGTTCAAATTCCGAATAAATCGGACAACAAACACTTACACGAAAAATTTTTGTGTTTGAACAACGAACACATATACAAATTCTAAAGATACTTTTTGGCCCTTGGAGCATAATGTTCAAGGTTGCCAACCCAGTGGACCAAAAATCCTTCATTTCTCTTCAATGTTGCTTACTTATTTTACTTCAAAGTTCTATGGGAAAAAGAATTTTTTCAACAGAATATTTATAGCCAAAGCAGACCATCAGTTTTAGTTTTGAATTCATTCAAAACCGAAACTAATTGACTGTTGAAAGAGAATGTTTTTGATTTCTTACAAAACTGAATTCGGTCCAATGCCAACATCTGCCCTTAAAGGATTTTTAAAGAAGTGGAAGAATGTCAAAGTTATGGTCTTAGAATGGCACCCAAACAAAAGTGAAGTAAGTAAGGTTGATGGTTTTTACAACGATAATCCTTTAAATAACTTTCAGAAAATTCTGAAAAAGGGATAAAAGCAAATGTCATTAGACATGTTCTTAATGTCCCATAAGCAAGAAATGAAAAGATTGATAAGCAAGAATGAATGATTAATATGCAAAACTATATGTAATACTTCTTTTTAATAAATTTGCTAAGAAATTATACTTCCTTTTTTATAATTTAATTTTTATGGTCTTCAAAACGAATTAATCGCTTTCACAAAAAAACCTTTGGTGAATCGATCATCGTTTAATGAATGACTTAGATAGCGAACATAGTTTGGATAGTTCGTGCGGCAACTCAGCTACAGTAAATCCCTAAAAAGGAAATGAGAAGGAGATCTTCCCTATCTGATGGGGAATCTAGTTCAGTTGCTGTTTGGATACGGTCGTATGAAGACCGTATTAGCACCAGTGTATTATGGTGTGGAACTCATTTTATGGAAATTAATTATGAAAATTGTTATTCTTAGATTATTGAGTGTTAGGTTATTAAAATAAAATATTAAAGACAATAGGACTTATTAATGAATAAAATCAAGCAACCAAAACGTAACTTATAGTTCGGAACAAAGCTCGGAAAGAGAACATACTTACAAATTCCAATTATCCATTGTAGATTAATTATCATCCTTTCCAGACACATTATAATTATTTTTCTTTGCTAAGAAGTGCATTCTATTCTCAAATTCCCCTGATTGGATGAATTAGAAATGAGAATAACAAATCACAAACAAAGTATCAAAAAGTTTAAAAAACCTAAAACTTCAGGACGCAAGATGCTGGCTCATAGTTATTTTAATACGAAAAATGCCCCGAAATCTTTCTAATGCGTGTTACTACCTCAGAATTATTAAAGATTGGTTGATTTTTGAAACGAAAACAACTTAAATTTAATCTATTAATAAAGGAGTCAAATGTTTAGGAATAGAGAAGAATTAAATTGGATAGATAAACCTCAATTGGTTTGAAAATCTGATATAATCGATTGCAAAAATATAAATAAGCAATATATATTAACCTTATTTGCACAGCAACCTTTACATTTTGTCTCTCATGATTAGTATAATGTTTTATAAGACATAACAGTCGGGTATTCTATTTAAATAATTTGGATAACGCTAATAGAAATAGACATAGGTGTTTTTGATAGATGTATGATCTTACGATTGTTTCTAATTGATTTGAATAAAAATTAGTCAAAAGAATTGTCAGTTTACTCAATTGATTCAAATTAAATAAATTCAAACATTTAAGCATAATAACACTTTAAAGAATTTTTCATTATGAAAAAATAATTTTGCTTACAAAAATTTGCACAGCATACGTTTTATCATACAATAAGAAAACGCTAAATAAATATTAAGAAAGACATTTCAAATTTGTTAATTCTGCAAGATTCAGAAAAATATTATTTAAGCAAATCAATTGATAAAAGGCATCACACACTATTTCTGTAATCAAACTTCCTAAAAGCAACGTATTGCTTACAGAAAAAAGCTTATCGCACACTGATCAATTACTTAAGTAGATGATTGATTTACTGTTAAAGTCAAGCTATCAGAAACAACCATGATTAAAAAGTAATCAACTGTTTATATTCTCATAGAAATTTTTCTTGCTTCCTAAGTTAATCTTACTACTTTGCTAAGTACAAGTAAGATAAGAAACTGTCACCAACTGTAGATTAATATAGGTCAATTCATTATGTTTCACAGGATTTGTTGTTCATTTTATTTGTGAAAACACAGTAATGGCAACATCAGAAGTTATAACTACTAAGCTCAAAGTTCAGTCTGGCTCAGATTATCTTATGTTTTTCTTTTAAATAAGATAACGCTACTCATTTCACATATATTACTTGAAAATAAGGTTTTTAAAAAAATTGTGGGAAAAAGATTACAAAAATTTATTCTAAATATACCAAGTTTCGATTTTAAATTCTGAGTATTTCTGTGTTGGTAAAGGCAAAAAACAGTAATAGAAAGAATTACTAATTTGTTTCTTGAAATTTAATTCATAAATTGCTACTTCATTTGAGTATCTGGATTGAACTAATGCATAACAATCAAGATCAGCTTAAAAAATAACAACTTTAATATCATTATAAAATATCCTAACTGAAGCTGAAAAATCATTATTAAATATTGCAATAATCTTCCGCTTTGTCTCACCTATATGCTCCAAACTTGGAAAAATATATTTGATTTTATATTGTTTTTAGACCAATTTTTATTTAATAAAACCGTATGTTTTATAGATTGTAAATAAAATAGATTATATAATTTTTACGGAAAATATTGTATGTGCCAAAAAAGGTTTTAGATAAATTGTATTACATAAACCAAACAGGCTTCTTTTTACATTTTTAAGTTTAACATTTATTTTGATACATTTTGCTTTTTCAAAATATTTGAAAAGAAATGAAGCAAAAAATTCACAAGAAGTTTGGAAAAATAGCTATCTGAAAATGCGAGAAAGAAATAAGATAGACTCACTTCAATTCATAAAACTTGTGTTTTCAAAAATTTACTACTACTTTCTTTGGGAAGAGAATTCTATTTCAAAGCACAAAAGACGAATTAGCTGTTCCTGGGGTTTATCGAAATGCAGAAAAGTGTCGACTAAAAAGTCACAAACTGTATTGAAAGTTTTTTACAACCCTATTGAAATGTTTGTAATCCGTGTACATGAAACGCATGGGTGATTTTGTGTGGTTACAGAGATTTTACTTTTCAAATATTTCAGAACCTTGTCTGCTTTTTCAAAAGAGTTGTATGAGAAAATTCAATACAAATGCTTTCTTTAAGAGTTTTATGAATTATAATTTGTTTTATTGTGTGTAATTGGTACATTACATAATTTTAGTTGAATACTGTAAAATATGGAATATTTATTTTTCAAAGTTATTTTTATTTATGTTTATTATATTTATTCTTATCAGTTTCCTTAGGAAATTTTTGTCATTGCTAAAATTGTACTTTGAATAAGAAAAAAATGCTGGATTCCTAATATTTTGTAACTATGTGCAGCAAAAGCTACAAAATAAATATTTAAAAAAATTATTTAAATAAATAAATTAATCTTCTGTTTTTGCTAATATATCTTTTGATAAATGAGTTGATAAATTATTAAATATTGTTGAGCACACATTATATAGAAAATTGTTTTTAGAAAACGTTTTATACTGGGAACATAAAATCGTAGAAAAAATTAAATACAGTGAACAGAGAATTTAACATTATTTTGATCAGATTAAATGTGTTATAAACATATCATTGTATTTTAATGCAAAATAAACTTGATGGCAAATGTATCTTATATTTCTATTATCAACCAGTTAAATCTTTGATTGAAAATAGTTATCTTTGGAAACCAATCTAAAAATCAATTCTATCAACCTATGGCTAAAATCTTAGTTTTCAGTCATTAAAATAAGGGATTCTAAATGATTAAGAGTTGCGTAAATAAATTATTGTTTAAGTTTTGCATATACTGTTACAAAGAGTAATAAGTATTTTCAAAATGGCTTGTCCCGCAGTCAATGAAAAAAATACAAATTTAATGTCTTATGCAGTTATGTTCAAATCATTGAGAATCTTATATTAAACAAGTTTGAATTTAAAACATTTAATTTATTTTTATTTCCATTTTTTATGTATTAATTTTATTTCTAACCATCTAAGCATAAAAGTTGAAAATAATGAAATCTTTCATTATTTTGGAAATTCAAGCTTTGAAAAAATAAATTTATTAAAATAAATTTTGTGTGTATTTTGCACTTTCACAAGCTTCTATATACAAATTAGTGAAACAGTTTCACAAAATAAATATAAATATTATTTTCATTTTCATTGTATTATTCAAAATCTATTAAACTAATCTGAGGCATGTTTAATAAATATTTAACTATATAAAGAAGTATATATATTCTCTTCTTTTCAAACATACGGGCTTTATAATCAGGACATTTATATGATTTATTGTTTAGTAAAAATGAAAATTATTTTTAATCAATATTAATACATGGTATATTTATTTTTAACTTTTTATTTTAAGGTTTATTAATTAAGGAAAGTATATTGCAACTTATTAAAAGGATTAAAATTTTGAAAACCGGAACGTGTGAATAATTATAAAGAATGATTTTGGAAATTCAACTTTGAAATCAAATTTTATAAAATCAAAATTGATTTTCAAGACTAAAAGTATTTAGAATTTTTTTCTAAAATTTTAACTACAAAATTATTTGCAGAATTTAATAAAACAAAATTTTTTTTCCATGTAACTTGTACATTTCACTCATTTAATATTAAATGCCTATGAACACGCTGAATACACAAGTGATTAAAATTATACTTTAAAACAAGCAAAATATGTTGCGATTGAAAAGTAAAACTTTTATTAAACATATTACATTTAAATATTCATAATTATTAATCATAACTGTAAAATATTCATGCAATAACTTTACAGAAATTTAATTGTTATTGCTTTAAATTAATTGCCAGAGACTTGTGTCTCGATTACTTAATCTATCTCACGATGCAATCTTAAGATATCATATATGATATCTTAAGATTTAATATATTATTTATACCATTTTACCACAACACACACACACATTTTAGGACGTTTCCATAACTTTATTTAAATATACATATTGTGGATGTATATAAAAATATAAAAGAAAAAGTGCAACATAGGAAAAATTATATAATTTGAATATATATATATATATATATATATATATATATATATATATATATATATATATATATATATATATATATATATATATATATATATATATATATATATATATATATATATATATATATATATATATATATATATATATATATATATATATATATATATATATATTAATGGTAAGTTAGAAGGACTTCTAATTTTATATTAATAATGTAATTTTTTATCATACATTATAAAACAATATACATTATACTTAAAAAGTCTTATAAAATCTTAAGTGAACATTAACATAAAGAAAAAAATTAAACCAAACTCATTTCTTTGCGTTTTTTAAACATTAAAAATTATCAAAATAATAAATTATATTTGCATATCTGAATACAAGTGAAACGTTAGTTAAATAAGCAAAAACACACAAGTATGTTTATTAAAAACATATAATGCTATTATAATTATTAAAAATATATATTGTTTCTCAAAATAAAATATTATAATTTCGGCAAAATAAATTTTTAATTAATTTGAAGATTAAGTGAAATTAGTAATTTAAAAAGACAATTAGTATAAGGAATAAAAAATTATTATAATACATTCAATATTCACACTAATAACAGAGCGAACATTATTTTGCACAAATAAGTTTATGAATAATTGAAACAGTAATTTCAGTCTTCTTTAATATGTAAATATTCTTCAATTCTTATAGTACTTTGAATTAAATATTTAAAGTAAGAAGTATTTCTGAGAAAAATCTTTCATTTTACAGGAGAAAATTAACGAAACATACACCGTCTGTGTTTAAGACAGTAGCAAAAGAACAATCAGTATTCGACGAATACAGTGTTGAATTTGATAGTTAAAGTAACCAAAATCTCTCTCAAACGAGAATGAACTAAATTAAAAGCAAGTGAAATTAATGGAGGATTGGCAACACATTCATCTTATTTTATTCCATGTAATGAAGAAGTCTTCTCTTTGAATGCATTTATCTCCGAGAATTTAGTTACATTTCTTGGATTTCATCTAGTAGAGTGTGGCTGTATGTTGAAACAAAACTCTTGAATACAGAATTTCACAGATCTAATTAACTTCCTCCTTTGGGAATTTAAAGACATAGAACCTAAGTCACTAATAGAGATATCTTTTGAAATAAAGTATGTAAGTAAAGAAGTAATGAGAAATGATAAATAATAAATATATAATCTCTAGTTTTCTACTTGAGAGTTTTCGATAAAACCATGTTTGCATAAAACATGGGAATAGTTCTAATGATCTTTTCAGCATAGTTAAATGTTTTAAAGCATTTAAAAATAATAGATGGTTTAACATTTTATATAAGCACTATAATTTTCGTTTTATATCGGAAACATAAAATTGTTACTTTTATCTATTATATTTTTATCAAGTATTAATGTATTAATCACTGGGCTTAAAAACGTACCTCAGAATCATTTAATTCAAAAAATTATTTTGGCAATGCTTCCTGTTAAAATGTACGTATCATATTCATCAGAACTGTTCCCTCATATAAAAGCATAAATGTGGAAATGAGATTTTATTCTCTATTTCATAAGTAAAACGATAAATGTTTTGGCAAACTATTAACGTATATTAAATATTTTCTTTCCAGTAAGCGATTGTTTCAACTCAACAATACAGGTCCTTCATCAATTAGTAATGGAAGTCTATATAAGCAAAGAAATATCTACATTCATATTTGAGTAATAACCTTTTAAAAGTTGAAGAAAGAAAATAATTAAAACTGGAAAACCTTCTTTCAACATAGTTTAATTTGAGAATGTAATTTCCGCAACTAATAATTGCAATACATCATGGCCAAACATCATTTTTCAAGGACATCTTTGCGCTTATATTGTAGTACATGTATTGATTATTCTTCGAAATGAACTTTGTTATAATAAACATGTATCAAGGCTTTCTTTCTTTATTCTCGAAGATTAGGTTCTAAATATCTTATCTATAATGTTTTGGAACAGTTGCAGTCAAAAATATCTTCGTCTAAAATGGATTGTAGTTTTTTATTTTAAAAATAATTTAGATTTCTTCTTTTAAAAACAGTAAATTATCTTATCAAGATTGTTTTTTGAAGTCGTCTAATATGAATTGTTATTAGTTATGAGTAATAATACTGGAATTTTACGATTAATACTGGAATTTTAGGGAGCATTTATTCAAAAGTGTGCATTTGCGATGACTTCATAAAGCTGTTTAAGGAAGATATTAGTTTTACAATCATTCTACATTTGGTTGTAAGTATAAAGCATAGTTCCCATTGCAACTCTCTCTCTCTCTCTCTCTCTCTCTCTCTCTCTCTCTCTCTCTCTCTCTCTCTCTCTCTACTTGAGAAACTAAATAATTTCTCAATATTTAGTTCATTTATATTAGTATTTTGACACAGTACTTAATGGAAACAACATTTTTATTTCCGTTAAATATTGAAAAATACAGTCTCTAAATAAAATTTCCAATTTCTTATTATTTTGATGTCCTGATAAAATATCCAATAAATATACCATTAGTCAATAATTTTATTGGATTTTGGTATTTTTATGGTGTATTACGATTTTAATGCGGATTCTTTATTCTTAAAGCATTTTTCCAGTGAATTTTAACTAACACATATGAAAAATATTCATTTTTTTAATTCATATTAAATTTTAATTGTTGTGATTGCATTATTTCTCATATTATGCTTCTAACTTTTACTAAGAAATTAAAAAGAATCTAACATATATTTTTTAACTTCTTAATAATAATTAAGAAGTTACAAAATTAGAAGTTACATTTCTCAAAATTTATGAAATAACGCATAACCGAAAATGTTTCTTTATGATTAACACATTAATTTATGAAATTCATTTCTTATACAGTTTTGGCATACTTTAAAAAAAAGGCAAAAACATGTTATCACGGCAATTAATTGTATTATAACAAAATAAATAAATATGTATGAAACTCTCTTCTGACAAATATAAGCAATTTAATTTTTAATTAATGAGTTTCAGTCATTTATAACCATCGTTATTAGTTAAAAAATGACAAAATATTATTTCTTAAAATTTACGTAATGAATGTATCTCAGTTTTTTCAATCAAAGGTGTTAAAATTTATCAGTAATATTTAAATTAAATAGATCGTAATAGAATCCTAGGTTTTAGTCCTTGAATTCATATTCTATTTTAAAAATAATTGTAAATGTTCTGTTCTAATGTAATATTTCCATTAAAATTATGATAAAACTTTAGGTGAACGGTCACATTTAACGGTGATTTAGCGAAAAAACATATGAAATTTAAAATTCATATTTCCATTCTAGTACTAAATTTTGGATAATTTCTTTGTAAAAATTATTTCTAATTTTGAATAAAGAATATTATTTAAAATGTTTTATGAAAATGTTAAATAAAATATTAAAAAGATATTTATGTTACATAAATATGTTAAATGAAACAGGAATTACGGAGATCTGCTGTAATAGTATTATGTTTCACTTTCCGAAAATAAAACATTTAAAAAATATTTTAATGTTATATAATGAAGTATTTCTATAATGAAGTACGAGGAGTTTGCGAAAAAAATTGTGTTAAGCAAAAATTGTTCTATATGCTTCTTTTGCAAATGTTATCTTTGACATTTGACTCTATTGGGATATTTTTGTGAAATAGCAAATATTTCTGAAGAATTTTTCTGAAATTTAAAATTGGTACTTAAGAATGTATTAAATTGGATTTTTTTAAATAAAATTGGTTCTAATGTAATATTTCCATTAAAATTATGATAAAACTTTAGGTGAACGGTCACATTTAACGGTGATTTAGCGAAAAAACATATGAAATTTAAAATTCATATTTCCATTCTAGTACTAAATTTACTGGATTTTTTTAAATAAAATTGGTTCTAATGTAATATTTCCAATAAAATTATGATAAAACTTTAGGTGAACGGTCACATTTAACGGTGATTTAGCGAAAAAACATATGAAATTTAAAATTCATATTTCCATTCTAGTACTAAATATACTGGATTTTTTAAATAAAATTGGTTCTAATGTAATATTTCCATTAAAATTATGATAAAACTTTAGGTGAACGGTCACATTTAACGGTGATTTAGCGAAAAAACATATGAAATTTAAAATTCATATTTCCATTCTAGTACTAAATTTACTGGATTTTTTTAAATAAAATTGGTTCTAATGTAATATTTCCATTGAAATTATGATAAAACAGCAAATATTTCTGAAGAATTTTTCTGAAATTTAAAATTGGTACTTAAGAATGTATTAAATTGGATTTTTTAAATAAAATTGGTTCTAATGTAATATTTCCATTAAAATTATGATAAAACTTTAGGTGAACGGTCACATTTAACGGTGATTTAGCGAAAAAACATATGAAATTTAAAATTCATATTTCCATTCTAGTACTAAATTTACTGGATTTTTTTAAATAAAATTGGTTCTAATGTAATATTTCCATTAAAATTATGATAAAACTTTAGGTGAACGGTCACATTTAACGGTGATTTAGCGAAAAAACATATGAAATTTAAAATTCATATTTCCATTCTAGTACTAAATATACTGGATTTTTTTAAATAAAATTGGTTCTAATGTAATATTTCCATTAAAATTATGATAAAACTTTAGGTGAACGGTCACATTTAACGGTGATTTAGCGAAAAAACATATGAAATTTAAAATTCATATTTCCATTCTAGTACTAAATTTTGGATAATTTCTTTGTAAAAATTATTTCTAATTTTGAATAAAGAATATTATTTAAAATGTTTTATGAAAATGTTAAATAAAATATTAAAAAGATATTTATGTTACATAAATATGTTAAATGAAACAGGAATTACGGAGATCTGCTGTCATAGTATTATGTTTCACTTTCCGAAAATAAAACATTTAAAAAATATTTTAATGTTATATAATGAAGTATTTCTATAATGAAGTACGATGAGTTTGCGAAAAAATTGTGTTAAGCAAAAATTGTTTTATATGCTTCTTTTGCAAATGTTATCTTTGACATTTGACTCTATTGGGATATTTTTGTGAAATAGCAAATATTTCTGAAGAATTTTTCTGAAATTTAAAATTGGTACTTAAGAATGTATTAAATTGGATTTATTAAATAAAATTGGAATTACTTTAAATAAAAAACAGAATCTATACAAATTTAAAATTATCAATTAAATAAATTTATTTTAAAACTAAAGTAAATGTATTAGATTGGTAATAATTTATTTAATTTATAAAATTTGAAAAACACTGTAACTGAACAGTAAAAAATTACCCCTATAATATAAATTATAATTTACAAGTTTTCTATATTTATACTTTTAATAATTTCTCCTTATTAATATGTTCGGTAATTTAACTACAAAAAATTAAATTAGAGAGATACATTTTATAAAAATAAATGACGTATGTGAAGAATAATTAGAACTAAAAAGCATTAAGTTTGACTATTATAAGAAAAATTCAATAAAATTATCATTTGTCATTTTATATGAATAACAGAATATAAAATGAATATTTCATTCTCTTCTAGTTTCCAATTAAAATATTCACAAATAAAGTATTTCAACTCATCTTTCTTGTTTAATTCTCTTCAAAGTTAGAAAACTGTCTTGTTTGCATTGAGAGTTATCTTTAAAAGAGAATTTTTAATGTATACATGTACTGTGTAAGTATCATGAGTTATTCTTACCTGACCATATGGAAATGTAATTATATGTCATAATGTTTTGTCTCAAGACAAGCTGAAAATACAAATCCGGTATATAAAATAGTATGTTTTGAGTAGAAAATTTATCTTTCTTTTTTTCTTTACAAAATATATTTTAATGGAACTAAATGTAAACAGAAAAGTTTTTCATCGGATTTGTTTTACAGAATTAAAAAAACTCATTTAGGTGTGCAAGTTATTAAAAAGTAATAAAAATTGAAAAATTTAATAAAAACAGTTTTAATGTGATTGCATATATAATGCAAATATTTCAAGAATAGCGTTAAAATATATATATATTCTCAATTATATTCATATTATAATCACTTCTATTGTCATTAAAAATGGATAATCTGTTTTTTAAACATTATTTATTATTTTATATATTTTAAAAGCAATTTTATAGCAGTTATAATTCTAAGTTTATCATAATAGTATAAAAATATTCAAAAATTTATGTTATATTTAATATAATTCATTTCTTAAGCATGCAATCTATTTATTTTTTATTATGTTAACTGCCATAATTTAAATTTTGTTAGTAGTTAAAAATTGTTAGTATTCTTGTTAGTTTTTTAATTAATAATACGAAATTTAAAAATGTAATTTTATGGCACTTGTAAATAATACAGAGACTTATAACGCAGAAACGTTTAAATGTTTGTCTTATATTTTAGGACACTTTTAATCAAAGAAAATTAATTTTTAAAATTTGTTCATTAAATTTATAGATTGGAAGAAAACAATTTCTTAAAAATATTAAATCAACAAAGAAATTTGTTCTGACTAATTGTAAATTTTATTTGTTCAATCAAATTTGGAAACGTAGCTATCATACATTTCATTAACAAGTTGCATATTTTGATTAAAATATAAAGCATTTAATGATAAGTTTCATGATAAGAATATGGGTACAAATAATATTTTTAGTTTTAAGTACATCAATCCAATAATAAATTTTTAAAAGTTTATATTTTCATACCTATTTTATATGATACAGTCATATTGGAAAAATTTGTTAAAAATTTTTACTTGCATCTGCTTTGAATAATCGAAATTTGAAAAAGCTTTCATGAAAAAGCTGTCTTAGTTACTTAAACTAGTTACTTTCACATTAAACAAGATGAAAGAGGAATATTCATGTATTCTCCTTGCCATAAAGACATTTAATTTTATTTCATGAAAATTCTTTTTATAAAGGATTTCAAATACTTTATTGAGAAAATTTTTTTGCCATAACATCAAATAAACACAAATGATGCATCTTAATTCCCATTAGAAATGTTAACTAAGGAATGAGTATGATTAACATTAAATGCATGATGTATTACAGAAGTTTACCACATCAACCACTCTAAATAAAAAGTGTTTTCTAAATCTTTTTTTTTATCTCATAATCGTTATAAACTAAAACTAAGAATTACTGATTCATATTAAAGATTGGTAATTAAAAATATTACGGCTTTAAGAAACAAACAACAAAATATGCAATGTTACTATAGTCTTTGAAATTTTTCTTAGACTGTAACTGAAATTTTCCAGATTCTTGCACGCTATTATTGAAACTATTAAATTAAGAATAAACTTTTTAATTTATAAGCAAATCTATTTTTAATTTATGCTGATTTGTTTTATCATGAGACAACGCAGTAATCACTTTGAAATCTACCAAACCACCAATTAGATGAGACATTTATCATTGCCTAATACTTTTCAATTCTTTCAGATCTATGGGAACGCAGCTTTCGCCACAACTATATTAGAAGGCAAGGGTGTTCCTGATGTCTTCGGTGTCACCTGGGCATGGGGTGTCGGTGTTATCCTTGGAATTGCAGCCTCTGGTGGAGTATCAGGTAAGTTTTGATGCCGACGTAATTTATATCATTTCAAAAACATTGTTGTTTTAAAGTGATTATATATGCATATTTATCTGAAAAAATATTAAGGTTTAATATATTTATTAAATGAAATTGAGAAATCTGAAAGAAATATCAGGATTTTTGTTTTCAGATAACTAATTACTTTTACAATGCAATTTGCTTCTCTTCGAAATTTAGATGTAGTAATGTTCATATAGAGATCTAAATCCGATTATGATTTTAGCTTTTAAACACACTTTTTTATCCGTGTATACAGTATATTCAATCTTGAGTTTTAATATCCCTTGCTTATATATTTGTACAACCGATTATAAAAAAAATGCTTCAAATGTGTTCAATGCTATTTCACAAGGGAAAAAATTATAATTCGTTAATTTTGAAATGAATCAATACTTTATATGTTAGTAAATCTGTAAATCTAACATTGTATATGCTCTCCTATTTCTTAAGTCATATTATACAGAATTCACTGCTAAAAAATAAATGCACCCAAAATTGAAAAAATATTCGTAATCTTAAAATCTGATTTGATTTTCAAAGTACATAAAAACTCGGCAGTAAAATATTCGCGTTAAATTGAAAGTAAACTGCAGTAATCAGTTATTACAGATTTTGAAGTTTAAGTGCTTCTTGAAGGTTAAAGTTTACAGTAAATAATGTATGTAAGTGAAATGTCTCCCACTGAATTCAAAGTTCATTGGAATAATTAAAAAATTTCAGTTATAATGATCATAAGAATAAAACCACTTTGTTACTTTAAAAGCTTTAAGTACTTTATATTCTTTTTACTAAATTACTTTAAAATATGGTTTTTTACTTTTTGTGATAGTGTAACTATGTAATATTGTAATAATGTAACTAACTATGTAAATTTTTCTGTGAAAACAATGAAAATATAATAAATATTCAACTTCTAATCGCTGCGTTTAATACTGAAAATTCTGATGCGCTTCATAAAGAAGGAAGTTATGCCGATATGTTTTAAGGAGAAATAAAAAAGATTCCTACATTCTTGAAATTCATGAAATTTTAGACTCTTAAAGAAAACATTAGTCAAATTCATGTTTCAAATAATTATTTAGAAGTTAAGCTTTAAGATGATGACTTCTTGTGAAGAATATTTAATACAAAGAATGGGGATAAAATAAAGATATTTTGATAATAATTCAGAAAAAAAAATTAAGAATATCATCCAAAAAGTAGCAAAACAACTTTTTATAAAATTTGGAGAGCAGAATATCTAATACTGGAAACCATGATGCATACACTGAAAATCCCTTCTCTCATATTTTACATTTAAACAATTTTACAAAATTTATCTTTTACATTTAAACATGATTGTTTCTTGTCATGAACTTTAGAATTTCCTAGTTATACTCATCGACCGCCAATTCATTACATCAAAATACTACTGCATTCTCCAAATCTTCATTGCTTCCTAAAGGATGGTCACCCAAAAACATTTTCAGCACAGTTGAAACTCAGTAAATTTTTGGAGAAATTCTTACATAGAATCCATAATCGGGCTCGTAAAGTAATAACGGTGCACTGTAAGAAAACCAAAGCGAGCAACTCTTTCTAGAGAGAAATCATGCTTCTTCAAGACTTCAACCTTTCCACGCTTTGTTGCTGAAATTCAAAAATCGTTAAATACATTTAATAGAAGAACATTTGTATTCTCTTATTATAGAATCGATGAAAATATTGGTAACTAATACAGGATTATTTCTCCAAAATAATTTTAGTTTTTTTTAACTATGGAGTAATAACTTTTTTCGAAGTTATAAGAATAGAACTTATCCACTAAAATATCACGAATCAATAAAACACAAAGTAAATAAACTAGAGAAATATCAGACGAAATTTCTGCTCTGAATAAATATTACCATAATTTCTTTTCAATATGTGTCTTGATAACTGCGTTGAGTGTTACTACTTAACTTCGGAGAGTCAATGTAGCATTAGCAAAAAACCTTTTAACAAGTTATATGGAAGATATATATTCTTTTTCAAAATAAATTCAAAGGGGATCTTAAACAAAATCACTTAAAATTATTCTTTTATCATTTAAAAAAATATGTTTCATTAATAATTACCACATAAACTTGCGTGCCACTAAATAAAAACAATTTTACTTGACTGCAATCTTTATTCACATCTTAAAGATTCGCAATTAATCACTTCATATTAAGCATTAGGAAAATATATCAATATTTGATTATTACTACAAATAAACACTTCAAAAGCTATTTAGTTTACTTAATTTAGCACTTTATCGTTCTATATGTTTACGATAAAAATAATCTACTTTAAAACTATGTCATTATTGACTAGTTGAAAATTAATTTTATGTAAATAATTTGCATTTACTACACTTTTCATAAATACAAAACTATTTAGTAATTATTAAAAAAAAGATTTCCTAATGGATTTAATTTTATAAAAATAGGAATATATTGCAATCTAGTTGAATATAAGAGGTAACGTTTTAAATTTGTATATATATATATATATATATATATATATATATATATATATATATATATATATATATATATATATATATATATATATATATATATATATATATATATATATATATATATATTATATCGCGATGATATTAGCTCTTTAGCTCTCATAATTATCTGAAAACACATTTCAGTTAAAAAATATAAAATAAATATAATGATAAATATAATGCTTTCATCAAACCCAATTAAATACAATGAATTTAGATAAAAATTGTCTTCATTTTAAATCATGTAAGAGGATAAGAATATTTTCATTTAAATATTAAATTGAAGTTTAAAAAAAATACATATACAGAACGTAGTTTTTTCCAGTGTCAGGAAGTATATTCAAAATAAAATATCGGTCCAAACTCTCTCTGATTTATACTCTGAATTTTATTCAATTCGGTATGTTTTCTGTTTGTTTCATTTTCTTTTTTTTTCCTGCTTATGCAATCTAAAAATAAGGTGCATGTTTATACTTGTTTATTTTCCGTTGCTGTATCATCTCAAGTTGTTTACGAGTAGCACCTGGTTTCTTGTGAATTTGTGCTTGATCACGTAGTATATTTATACTTCAATATCAGATTAAAGATAAATCACAAACACAGTTACATAACCTGCCGCTGAGGTTAAAGTTTAAAAATAAACATCAAAATAACGCACAGAAGAATATATAATTTCTTAACTATTATTATAAGTTTTAATCAACATGTTTCAAGTAAATTATAAAGTAAAGATTTTGAGGATAAAAAGATCTTTGTCTGTAAAGAAAAATACTTTTATTTGACCTCAACATTTTAAGGTACCTTATTCTCATGCTTATTACTAGCCTATAAGTGCTAATGTACATTAATATTTTATTGTTTTATGAGTAAATGGATATCTTATTTAAAAATCATAAAAATAATGAGTTTTGTTATGTAAAGAAAACCATAATTTCAAAAACCAATCAATTAGGATAATTTATTTAATATTAAATATAAATAAAAAATAAAACTTCAATTCACAGGAAAGGCAGTATATAATATTTTAATTAATTCGTAAATAAATATTATGCTCGGGTTTGTTTCTAAAATATTCATTTACAAATAAGAGTTTGAACACAAATATTAAAGCTTAATTTCTGATGATAATTATTAACACAAAATCAAATATCAATTTAAATATTTTCGAAACTCTTTTTGAGTTTTTCGACCTTGAAATATAAGCAAATTTCCAGTAATTCAGCAAGACAATTTTCCCTTCAGTTTTTTACATTGGCTCGAAAACATTTTCTTTATATAGATACAAAGAGTTTCTTTACCAATAACGGCGGCATTCATAAAATAGATTAAATTCAGTATTAGCTGGTTAATGAAGCTAAGAACTAATTTAATATCATGAGAGCAATATTAATTTAGTTCTTGAGATCATTAAACTGTTGGGAATTATTAAAAGACTTGACTAATTTGAAGCACATTATTTTTTCAAAGATAATTTTTCAAAGATTAGAAACAATAAATAGTACCTGAAATCATTAGAAAGAAAACACCCCTAATTGATAAATATTACCCTAAAATGATGACTTTTAAATTTTTATAAGCAAGATTCTATTATATTTTATCCTCACTAAAAACTTTCAATTCAAAAAGATATTCACACTACTCATTTGTTTCTTAGTATTCTAATATTTTTTTTTCCTTTGTACTGATAGTTTCCTTTTTAATGGTGCTTATTATATTTAGTTCCTCTGTTTAAATTCAATTACAGGAAATGTTTTTATTTGATTAAAATTTATATCCTCCAAAAAATAGATAAATAAAAGTTTGGTTGTGCTCCATATATCGTTGTAAAAATACTCAATATAGAAATATTGCAATTGCATAAACAAATATAAATATACAAATATTTTTGTCGCATCTTCCGCAGATGCTTGAAAATATTTTATGGTGGAAACTGGAGAAGTTAACTTTTTCGACGAAAGGTAGTCAGTAATCTTTTACCTTTGAGTTATAAACAATGTCTGCTATCATGAAGCAGGATTTGGGAGACAACAAGAGTGATGATTTTTCGATTGAGGGAATACAGTGCAGTGTGAAAACGTCTACTTTATTTTCTCGGAAACATTGTCAACAAATTTAACCAATTTATTCCAATACTCATTTTGGATATGAAGAATTTCTCTATTTGCTTAATCAAGCATTTTTTTTAATCTTTATGAGCTGTATCCTTCTTTCTCCTTGATCATTTTACCTGAGCATAGTTTCACCATAACAGTTCTCTAACCTTTGAATGATTTTTATGTTTGACAAGTTATCGTTATCAGTCATTTCGTTAAATTATGAGTTTTGGTAGTTGAATATTTTTTATATAAAAATACTTGCTAACAAATAATACGATAAACATTTTCAAAATATTTTCTAAAGGTTTTATTTGTTGGCAAAAAGTTTCAAATATATTGTCATTTAAGTTTTAAAAATAAAATACACATTCGCTTATGAGTTTCATATTGGAAATATAAATTACGTAAGTTTCCTTTTGAGTTTTTACAAATGACTGATAGAAGGCATTATCTAAATTTGAATTCAGGATATTCTTAAAATTCACATTTTAGTATCTTGGAATCATTGGCTTCTTAGAAATCATCCACGTATTTGGCTTGCAGTGAGTGCTCTAAACTAGGAAGCGAGTTTAAAAAAAATGGAAACAATTAGTAAAGTTTTCCGTTGGATGGCTTTTTATGATTTAAGAAAGGCCTCAGTTGGCAAGAATTCTTAGTATCGCTTGGGGAAGCTTTAGGTAATGAAGCACCATCAGAAAAGATTGTTTACAATTGCTTTGCTGAATTTTGTTGTGGTCATGCGTCTGTGTGTGAAGAACGGCAACTAAGATCGGTAGCGAGTCCATACAACAGTGATGCTTTGCGCAAGATGATTAAAGAAGATTGGTGTGTATCACTTGATAGAAGCATCATTTGGTACATCACTTTGGCACATACAATTTTGACAAGTATTTAACAGTTAAAAATTATACTCCAGATGGATTCCTCACAATTTAACAGATGCTCCAAAATAACCCCGTGTAAATGGAGATAAGTAAATACTAAAAAAATCAAATCGGGAAATGCAAAATTCGTATATTATATCATTACAGAAGGCCAACCTTTGCTATATTAATGTCAGCCGAAGCTAAGTAATAATCCACTTTTTAAGAGTTTCTGGGTGAACCAAATCCTACGAAATTAGCTCGTTCACGAAGTACTTTCAAGAAAATAAATACTAGTTTTTTTGGCCTTATAGGATCTTATATAACCATTCCTTTAGAGGGTCGAAAACCTGTTAATCCTAAATAGTATACGGAAATTTGTTTGCCAAAAATGAGCATGGAAGGGAAAATAGCAAAAAAGCACCGTATCATTCTTCATCACGACAGCGCAATCTTCTATACAGCACGTTAAACAATTGATTATTTAAAGTATAAAATTATTGAATTGATGTCTCATCGAATCTCTTTATTTGTTGTCTAATGAATTTTTTTGCTACCTTATATCAAACAAAAAACTGCGTTAGCAGTGATTTTTAAAATCTTAAGAATCTATTGATACTTTCCAAAACACTGTTTCTGAGATATTAACTTCAGAGTGGTAAAATCATTTCAAGAATTAGTTTAAACGGATAAAAATTATATGAATCTTAAAGGCAAATATATGGAAAAGAAATAAAACAGTTTGTTTCAAAAAATTTTTTTCTTCCTACTTTTTGTGGAAACTTAAAAGACATTCATGGCATATGAAATTTTCAACAATCAATGTATTTCCTGAGAAATATAATAAAATTTTAACTTCATATTTCTGACTGATATAATATTTATAATAACCATACATGCAAATATGCTAGCCTACCTATCATTTATAAGTGTTATACACCAATTTAGTTTACTTTATTTAGACTAAATGATTAAATTTTGGATTTAAAACTGCTTGCTTGAAGTACGTATGAATAAAAAGATTGTATGACGTGACTTTATTCAAACAATATTTATGTGTTAAAATTTATATTCAGGGAAATAATTTGAAATATCCTAACTCTATTTAACTCTTACAGGAAATTTTTTTACATTTATTAGGTTTTTATAATGGAATTTTTTCTATCTTGGAAATGTTTGTTAGTTGTTTTAAAATGGATTAATTATGCCTTATTAATTCAAAAGAATTTATGCATTACCAAATTTTGCATTGATTTGTGGTGATATTAAATATGTTAAGTATTTGTATTGAAATATTATATTTCTTATATCACAAAATAATCACGTTAGGCAGAATTCATTACGTAGGAAGAACTTTTCAATAATGTTTAATTACTTTCATTAATTCATTAATAAAGCATATGCTAAAATTAATTAATCATTAATTAAACATGTATTGTTTCAAATCAAAATGACGAAATCAAATGGAGTATTTTACACAAAAGTTATTTTTTAAGCTATTTCTAACATTAATATTTAATACTTAGTTTTATATAATTTTATTAACAAATGATATTTGTTAACATATATTTGAAGTCAAAATAGGGATATTGGATTGTTTCATTAATTTCATAATTTCGTGATCTCACAAGCAAAAAAATTTCTAACAAATTAGATTTCTTCATTACACAATATAACATTTATTCGATAGTGAATAAATAAAGTTTTGTCACATATTTTAATCGAATTTCTCAGCTTAATGAATTGAAACAAAAGCAATTACAAAAGTTTTATAATCCAAATGTTAATTTTGTAAAAAAGAAAAAATATGAAATATACAAATATTTTATTAAAAGAAGAGGTAAAATCTCATAATATAATCATTGCCTTACCAAATGTTAACTTTTGAACATTTTTTTTCATCTCAGGAGGGCACATTAATCCAGGAGTTACTGTTGGATTTGCGGCAGTAGGTAAACTGCCATGGAAGAAAGTTCCAGTCTATTTAGCAGGACAGCATCTAGGGGGCTTCTTTGCATCAGCAGTCTTATACTTCACGTATTATGGTAAGATTAAGCAATTTTTCATGAACTATCATTTATCCATAAAGGAATTAAACTTAACATATATTTGTCAAAGTTTCATTCGTTCTAATGAGGAAACACAAAGCAATATCTATATGACACATCTCATACAAATGTAGTTCGAGATAAATATTTTCAAAAAACATTTATTAAAGGATTTTTGCCTTCAGTTTGCTTTCAAATGTACAATAACATATTATCTCTATTGACTTCAGTATGGAAGGCAACAGTTTCAATCTTTGTGCGTTAGTAAACTAGTATCAATTTCCTTTTTAACTAAGATTTCACGCAAATTATTCGAAATTGAATATAAATACACAAGAATAGTTTGCATTTATTTCTAAAAATTCACATTTATAAGAGCAAATGTATTGAATATCGGCTTAAGCTATCAGTTATTATTATTTTACTTTGCGCAATATTTTGAAGCAAACAATTCGTTGTAAATGTTTACTTTAATACTGTGATTTGGTAATTTCAATTTATTAGACCATGGTGGCTTGCTTAGAGAGGGCATTCGTTCTCCTTATAGGAAAGTATTGACTTAAATCCTGATCTAAGTGAAGATTCATCGAGTTTGCTAATGGCGTTAAGGGCACGTAAAAATATATATATAGTAATCGTAACATCTTAAAATTGAATTTATTTTATGGGAGGGTGGGCAAGTTAAGTCTGAGGTTTTACTTCTTAATCCTTACTTCTAAATAACGAAGACCTCTGATTTTCGGGATCCACGAGGGCATACCCAATGTGTACTTTACTAGACAAATAGCCATCACTGTGCCCTCGTAATACTGAAAATGTGGTAGAAATGCATTTAAGACAGGCCATATACTAATTTTCAAATCGACAAATATTTCAATACAAATATTCATCGGTACTATTACTGACAATATATTTTCTAAGATCTCGTTTCAAAACAATACTTTATGTTTTAGCATAGTTTTAATGAAATTATTTCAGATTCGTATAATCTATATTCGTACAGATCGAAAATTTTACTAAAGTAAAATTTTCATCATCTGTATTTAAATTTGAAAATAAGATTATGGGAATTTAATATATATGCATTATTTTCAAATGCGAGAAATAATGGAAAAGATAAAATTTGTTTTGATTTCATTCGTAAAGCAATGAGTTTATTTGTTCGACATAATAGTGAATCAAGAGGATTTTATGAAATATTACTGAATTGGTAAAATAATAAAATAATTTCTTGACAGTTTTGTGAATATTCTTCTTCTTCTTCATTGGCCTGACAGCCCAGAGTGGGCCTTTGCCTTCCTCAGAAGCGCATACCAGGACCCCCTATTTTTGGAATAGGTCATCCAGTTTGTCACTTTTAGTGTTTTTAGGTCGTTTTCAAGGCAGTCACGCCATCGGAGTTTCGGTCGTCCTCTTTTTCTGGTACCAATGGGGCGAGCGAAGAAAAATTTTTTTGTCATCCGGTTGTCGTTCATCCGGCATAAATGTCCTGTTCACTTTACAGTGATCTCACATTCCATGTTCCAAAAAGCAAAGTCCTCAAGCCGTTTCCAAGTCGTTTACCAAAATGAGGAGGCCGGATAGTTCTTTCTTTGGATTTCTGAACAGTTGAGTTTTTTGTTAGACATTTAATTAAAGTAATTAACTTAAATTCCCTTAATTTATTTAAATAAATTAATATTAGGGCAATTGAATGGAGAATAAAAATACAATTTAGGGATACGTTTTTCACTGTCTAAAATAAAATCTATATTTTTTGATGAAAATAGGGGCATTTTTATATTATCTAATAGCAATATTTAACACTTTGATTAAAACAGCTTTGTTTTTAACATTTGCTTAATTTTAGATGCATTTCAACTTTTCGATCCAATGCATACAGTTGTTGGTGAAAACAGAAGTGCCTGGGTGTTTGCAACGTATCCTAAAGATGAAATATCAATATTGAACTGCTTTTTCGGGGAAGTAAATATCACATTTATTTCGTAATACATTATATTTTAATTTAAATAAAAGTATAAATTATATGAGGAATAAAATTAATTATTCTGTAGTTATTAGAATTCGGAAGAAAAGAATATGTATAATAATAATACATTTCTTTGGTATTAAACTTTATTTTTATTCTCAAAATATTGTTAAAATTCCCAAAAATGAAGCTAAATGTAAAATATTCTTTATATAATTTAAGCTGCTCGTTTCGGAATATAATTAAGCTAACATTTGATTAATTGTTACCTAAGATCTAACTGAAACATTTGCAAGCACGCACATGCAAAATGAATCTAATTAATAGCGTAATAAATTGATAGTCACATGATATAAATGTAGAATTTTTATGTAGATTATATTTTTTATTAAATCTTACATTATGAAAGTATACAAAATGATAAAACTATTGCTATCCTATTTCAAAAAGCTTTTGATTTGTACACATTTTCCACATCATAGTTGTTGTGCATTTTTACAGTTAACATATTAATTTGTATATTTCTATTCTAATTAATATGGCTTATTATTCTACAAGTTAATTAAACAAGAAGGTGCACTCAATAACATATTCAATTTTTCAAAAATTTGAAAATACATAGTGGGGAAAACTTACTCTCTTAACATAATGCGTTAAGATACCTGTTTGACACAGGTTACTTGAAGTTTTTTCTTCTGCCTATTATATAAAAAATATGATTTCTGTGGAAAATGCTTGAATTATCATTCAAATCATAATCATATCTTTTGAAAATTTCACAGTTTAAATTTGCTAATAAAATGAGTTTTAAATATAAAATTTAATTTTGTTTCTAGTATCTATAGTAAGTATATAATATGTGGTAAATAAGAAAAACGTTGGTAAAGATTTTTATAGGCTATGATTCTAATACGAAATGTGAAACAACAAACGGCATTTACACGAGTTCAACAAAAAGTTTCTGCAGATAAATGTTAAATAATATAAAATAAATTTTATAATAAATAGTTTTGATTTTCTATTTATTTATCCAAAACAATTACAACTGGTGGCACAGAAATTATGTATGACAACTTCCTATGTAAATTTCTTTATTTTAGTGTTTGTAAGCAAACCATTTCAACAAAAAAATTAATGATCCATTATTTTGAACTTTAATTATAAAATTTTTGAAGCTATAATTAAATTCTAAAATTTAAGAATTCTTCTAGATAATTACCTGTCAATTTCTACACTTTCAGTGAAAACAAAAATCAAGATTCTGCAACCAATGATTATTTATGTTATTTTAATAATATATTTAATGGACGGCTCATTATGTTTTAATTACGAGAAACTTGTTTTTACTTCATTATCACGAGCTACCAGTTTCACTACTTCATGGATAAAATTTTGTTTTATACATCTGAGAACAAAGCAAGAATATTTATAACAGAAATAACTTTTGGAAATTCATTATCTCGAACTAATAAGTATATATGCTTGAGAAATTTTAAATAAAGCTCATATTAAAATGTATTAGACATAAATTGGTTAATTAAACTTTTACAGCCACCACTGTTTTAGATATCTCATGTAAAATTTGCATAGAATGCTCCATATGAATGAAAAATAGTTTAATATTCTTTACATTAATTTAATTAGCGGTTCTAATGTTAGAATCTTTTAATTTCGAGAAACATTTTTCAAAAAAGTATTGTATTTTATTTTTAGTCATATTAGTTTTAACTAACATCTAAACAGTAAAATGTATTCCTACTATAAAAAGAATATAATTTTTAATATATAATGAATATCGTCTATATAAATATCGACTATTATCATATAATCATATCATATAAAGTATTATATATATATATATATATATATATATATATATATATATATATATATATATATATATATATATATATATATATATATATATATATATATATATATATATATATATATATATATATATATATACATGTGTGTGCATATATATGTATTTACGCAAAATACAGCATGAGTAATTTTTTTATACCTATGAAATGTGTATTTATCTAAATATCACTCTCATAACCACACATATTAACTTCATTTTAATGTATTTACTAAGAAAAAATTACATATGAACATTTATAACAATTTTAGATCAATTTATTTAAATAAATTTATTATCTTGTGTATAAATGAAACTATCGATAAAATTTCCAAACCTCTTATTACTGTAATAATACATTCATTTCTCAAATTGTTATTTGGATAGTTTTTCATTTTTTTACTACCTAATAAAACATTCTCAGTAAGTTCAGTTTTATAAAAAAATGAAACAGAAATTATTATCATAGTTTATATGAATGTGGTATATTTTACATGAGATATATTTTATACTAAATTAAATGTTTCTTTTTTTAAAAAAAACTCTTTTATAAGCAGGAAGTTTAAGGACGTGAAACGCATTTTCTGTGGATATACTTAAAAACAATTCTTAAGAATTTAATAAAAATATAATATGATATTAGATGGAAAAACGTTATTAGCGTGTACATTCTAGAATTTTTATAATTGGTATGTACATTTTAATATGTTCGTAAAATTTCATTTTTTCTGTGAATGATTTTAGATTTTACTGAAACGTTAATAAATATCTTCATTTAAAATAATAGTGCAGAAAACAATTAGAGGAAACCATGAATCTTATATGAGTTAGGAAATATTTTAATGACTTTCTTTTATTACAAATAAATTATAGAACAGTTAAAAGGAACTATTATTTTTATAAACTTTTAAATATTCGAATTTCATTTGTGAGAAAGAAAATAGATACGTTTAGGTAATGAGAACATGATTTACAACATTATTTGTCTATAAACAGATAAGACAAAATTGATTAACTCTTTTCCTAATTTATTCAAACATTCCATTGAAAAATTTCTAACAATTATTTCCCATCCAAGCAATGACTAATTGAAATGAGTTTCTAAATTCATTAATAACCAAATGAGTTCATTGTAGTTGATATCTTTAAATATATCAAATTAATATTACAAACAAGGCAGCAGAAAATTCATGCGTATCATGCGTTTGTATGTATAGTAATTAAATCATAATAAATTTGTAGTTCTTCCACAAGAAAAAATGGAATCATTTTTAATGACGTTATGACACCTTTCTACTAGAAAAATACCATGATGTTGCTATATTTGTGCATTATGTTTGTATATTAAGCTTTTGGATAAAGGAAATAAAAAAAATAATATATGTTAACTTATGTGTGTTGAATTATTTAATCCCTAATTTACAACAGGAATTCGTATTGTTTTAAATAAAAATTTCAGATTTCAAATATCATTTACAGTTTATTTCCGTGTTTTTTTATTATTTCCTTCAAAGGAAATTTTAAAATAAAATTTAAAAGTTCCGTTTTTATCATAAAATATATTAATCCTTATTACAAGATTCCTAAATAAATCTTTCATGCTTTTCTTTACATCTGGTGCAATACATGTCAAAAAAATCAATATTTTGTGTTCTTGACTGTGATACACACGGGGTTGTTATATATAATTAAAGTTTTGAGTTGTATATGCTGATAATGTTCTTTTGTGTAATATTAATTTCTAAGCCATTTCTCTCAAATGCAGAAATACTTTCTTTCAAAAATTGTGTAATTATTCAAAACTGATATATATATATATATATATATATATATATATATATATATATATATATATATATATATATATATATATATATATATATATATATATATATATATATATAATATTTTATGCATTGAAATCTTTTTGTTTAGATTGTTGCTGGTGGTCTCTTAATGTTCACAGTTATGGCAATAGTGGACTCTAAAAACCTAAATATACCCAAATATCTCTGGCCAATATTCATCGGTTTTATGATTCAAACCACTGCTCAAACTTTTGGATTGAACTGTATGGCTCCTATAAACCCCGCACGAGATTTTCCAACTCGAGTATTTACAGCCATTGCCGGATGGGGAAGCGAGACATTCAGGTTTATTGCTCGAAAATAATATTTTTGATAGTTGTTACTTTCTTATGAAAGAGCCAGAAGATTTTAATTTATTTCAATACTTTATAAAAATGTATCTTAAACAGTATGCTATAATACGATATGTAATTGATACAACTATTTATAAAAAATCACTGAAATTTGTAAACAAAAAATATAATTTCTAAATGATTCTCCAGAAAATCAATATTTAATTCTAGTAACATTTTTTTCATTTGACTAATACTAAATATTATATTTACCATTATAAGAGAATTCTAAACTCATATGTAAGTTTAGAATGCTATTAAATATAAGTTCATACTTAATGAAGAACATAATTTTTCTTTGTTCATTAACTCGTTTCTTAATAAAAACACAGAGAGAAAATATAACATTCACTTTATGGTCATTTCAATAAAAGAAATTAAGAAACATTTTTTATAATTTTAAACAGAACTTTTTTAACATCATTAATAGGAAAAAAGATAATATAAATTGATTGTGGGATTTTTATGTCAATTTATAAAATATTATAAACTGATATAAAAGTAGTCTGCCTTGATTTGAAAATAGTCTCCTTTGATATAATAAAATCCACCTTGATTTTAGAAAAATTTACGAATGAACTTTAATTTTGGGGAGTATAAATTCAATTAATATAATATTAAAAGTATCTCTAGATTTGAAAGAAAAAAATTTAGTATTATTTTGATAGCACTATTTTTCTATAGTATTGAACTGAAATTAATTTTAAAATTAAAGGTAATAAATCATTAATAGTTTTCCTTTTAGGACTCACTTTCAAAATCATGTTACCTATTTGATATTTGTTGCATTTGATTTAACGTAATTATTTATTCTATTAATTTAATGAATCTGATATCGAATACTCATGACCTAATATAACAAATTTAACAATAGCTTTATGTAATTATATTATATATAATTTTAATAGTAAAAACCAAATAATTTATATATGATATACAAATATTTTTACAAATTTGACTTATCTTCTTTAGTAAACTTTACATTTTGTAAACATTTGCAAGCAAACAGTTTCTAGCCCTATGTTAAATTTGTAGCATTATTCTGTAAAAAATCTGAATATATATTTAATGTTATTTATTTTGAATAGCATAAGGAATTATGGTTATTGGTGGATCGGATTACTAGGGCCACACTTGGGATGTATTATCGGTGCTTGGTTCTATTATCTAGCTATTGAACTGCATTGGCCAGATAGAGAGACAGAAATAAACGAAAGAGAGATTCAGTTAAAGTAAGCCAAAGGTAAAGTAGAAAATAAGTTAAGAGCTATTTATTTGTGTAATTTTTTTTCTTTTAGGTAGCATTTAAAAATAATTATGTTCTACGCTTTTATTATATGCTGTTCATTAAGCATTGTCAGAATAATTGATGTCAAAGCTTTTGGTTTTTGTAATTTATTAATGACATTGTTTAGTAACTATAACTGTGATAGAGTATGTTTGTTTTTTTATTTAATATTAATTGCTCTTTAAGCTTTATCATGTAATAAATTCAGAGAAAACTATTTGCTCAATATAAATTTGTTCCAAAAATTAGTCCATTTATTTTATAATTGATCACTAATTTAATTTCATTAGGCTTAAAGTATTTAAAAGACAAATTTTTTTTCTAATCAAGTGGATTTTTATTATTATTTTCTAAAAATGCATTATTTTATTATATATATATATATATATATATATATATATATATATATATATATATATATATACTTGCATTAACTTATATCATGTTTTTTTTTTCAGAAAGGCTAAGAAAATAACATATTGTACTGACGCTCAAGATATCAAGTACCAATATGTAAATTACATTATTCATAACACTGTCATCAATTGATTTTAGCTTATAGATTCACTAAAATAATTTTTTTTGAAATTCCTAATAAAATGCTTTACAATTAGAGATTTTGAATGTTTTTCAATAGTCTAATTCATGAGCATAAATAAACATATGTCATTTTTAAATATACTACTGAATCATTTGTGCTGCAATTTTGCAATTTTAATTTAGGTTTCACAGATCTATGAAAGAATATAAAACATTTATTTAAAACACGAATACCGATATTTGCATAAGTTAACGTATTTATCTTTGACAACATATATGAGTGGCTAAGGCACAATTATCTGGGAATTTTCCGTGTGTCCACACTGGAATATCTGGCAGTGCAGAGCATATATAATCCTAATGAAACATACTATTCATATTTTCTAAATCACTTATATAATTATTTGAAATTTATGTTTCTTTAATATTATGATTAACTCATATAAAATAAAATATAATTAAATATTTGAATTTAAATAAAATATAATTAAATATTTTAATTAATTTGGGCTCTGTCACCTCAGAGATGTAGCTTAAGATGTTCAAATTACCAACAAAGCATTCTAAAAAAATGTGGGAGGGAAATCCAAACTACACTAGTCAAGATATCGATTCCAAGAATGCTTTACCTAACACTTCAGCATTCTCTCAACATGTTGTCTTCAGATTTGGATCCTCCATCGACTGTGGCACAAATAACGGTGGTTTCTTGTTAAATCTAAAAGAAGCAATAAAAATGTTGCGGAAATGCATCACTCAGCTGCAAATGATGGTTGGCTGTTTCACCAGCACACTTCCGCGTACCTTTCACCAGAATAAAGTGGAATGATACGAGCAGTCACCGAATGACGCCTAATAAATTGAAAATATTGTGATACGGTTCGTGATGTAGCTGACGAATCCCTGAAAGACATGGGCAAAATATGCATGTCAGCATGAGCAGTAATGCAATGAAATAGATGCGAGCAGTCCCATCTGTTCGCCTGATTCTTTAAAGATGTTGTGTTATGGATGCCCAGCAATGTGATTTATAAACGATATGCCATGAAGGGCATTTGTGACATTTAATTCATTATTGAAATTTAATGTTGAGAAAAATAATAGCAATATAGTGGTTATTATTTTAAAAATTGGAGCTAAATTTGTTTTTATTTTAGTTTATCTTTTAGTATTACTAAAAAATCTTTAAATTAATTCAAACTAATAATAGAGGTGTTAGGAAATTTTACAAATTATTTTATCGAAATGTCATAAGACCACACCGACGCGAAAGTTCCAAGTTTGCAGAGAAAAAATCAATTTTTGTTAAACTATTTTTGTTAATCAATTCATTGTGCTTGAATGACAACTTACATATGATTATGTTGAAGCCGTCTTTCGATATATTTGAATCATTTGATGGATTATAAAAATATTCTTAAAATTCTAGAGCCAATAAAAGAAGTTATGTTGTACAACCCTAATTGGAGAAACTTAATTTCAAAATATATAATCAGTAAAAGAAATCATTTGATAAGAAATTAAAAATGTTAATTGGCTAACTTTTAAAAAACTTGGTAAACAATTGGAATTATCAAAAGAATTAGTTAATGAGATCAATTTATATAGATTTTTAGCTGGCCAAAAGT
This sequence comes from Latrodectus hesperus, assembly GCA_037975125.1. NCBI lineage: Eukaryota > Metazoa > Arthropoda > Arachnida > Araneae > Theridiidae > Latrodectus > Latrodectus hesperus. The sequence continues at coordinate 74,790,449 of CM075853.1, read as the reverse complement.
GAAAGAGACTTTAATAAATTTTGCACGTAAAATGAACAAGTTTCATTTCATCAAAAAAAATTTTCTTCTGCATGTGCATAGACTTAAAAAAATAAAAGTCTCCAAGAAAAAAAATTAAAAAGCCGCTTGTTGTGAATGACTATATTTGGGAAAAAGTGAATTGAAAAGCCAAGAGTTGAAAGAAGTTTCATTTGAAGAAATTTATAAACATGGAATAAAAAATTGGATACTCTCAACAAATTTTATTTTTGTTACTTTGAAAGATGATTTGATCTAAAGAATTTAGGCTGAGTAAAGTTGAAGAATTTTTACAGACACTTTCAAATAAGGAACTAGATTACATGCAGTTCATTTAATAGTTTAATTAGAGAAACTTTAATTAAGTAAAAGCTACGATTTCTATGGCATATTAATCTTTACCTTAAGATAGGATATTTCTTCAAATCTTCATCTGAGATCTCTCTCTGGAGCTAAATATTTAAAACTCGCTGATATAAGTTTCGCTCCAAATCATACTGTCCTATGATTTGGAGTGAAGAGCGGTATGCCACTGTGTAATAACGTTTTAGGACAGATTGTTCTCAGAAAATCAGTTAAAATTTTAAAGAACTTAAGAATATTGATGGCACCTAATGCAAGATGCAGTTATAAATATTTAAAATGTAGAAAAACGGTTTTAATAGTCCTTGTCTGAAAAAATAATTTAAATTATTAGAAACATATGAAAAGTAACAAAAATTTTAAAAATGTTATAAATCCCCAAACAAAACGTATATTTAATTCCACTTTTATAGAATTTAGTCATTTATAACTTCCTGAAAAGTATAATTTCAGAAAATGTAGCTATGTAAATTTTTGCGAGTTATATTCTTATAATAATGAAAGCAATTACTAATGTTCATTGCATAGAATTTAGCCTAAAAGTTTTAAGCAAGATATATTATAATAGGCTTTACAGCACAGACTAGAAATTAATTTCGTTAATTATTCCTTTATGATGATTTAAAAAAATAAAACTTATTCGTACCTCTAGAATTATTATAAGGTGTAAAAAACTCAAACATTAAATTATTCATCAACATTTAGGAGCCATATGCAACCAAAATTTCATTGGTTTCACAATTATATAACCTAAACTGAATTTAACTTATTATATTAAAGAGAAGGCAACCGAAATTAAAAAGAGAATGTACAAAAATTTATTAATAATACAATAATATTAAATTCTGAAAGGTCATGCCGTTATATAAAACGACCTTATTCTGAAGTAACTCCAGATATTTAACAATCGAAAAATACTTATATATGGGTCAAAAGGCAGATATGTCGAATCGATTTAGGTTGTCAAATTATATATGTGAACCTGATTAAAGTCAAAGAGACTGAAAAAGTACAGAGAATTCTACTATTTAATAAAATTATATATGTTCTTCTTAAAAATATGTTCAGGAGGTAAAATAGTTTTTAATAAATTAGAACATATTAAATGAACAAAATATGCGTAACACATGATTCTTTTTTTGTGAGGTTGTGATGGTGTTGTGAGTAGCTAATTAGATAAAATTCCAAAAGATTTCAAAGTTACTATACACTCAAAGGTTTCCTGTATTCGACAGAAAATTTGCTGGTTTAACATGAACGTCCCCTAGAGTATTTGATGATCTTCACAATTAGCTTAAAATAGGAAAATAATAGCTGTTTTAAAACTGCATTTGTTGTTTATAATAATACAAAAACTTTTAATCAGAAGTATGAAAGAGGATGAACGACATAGTATTTGATCCAGAAATGTATACGTTCTTTTAATAAATATTTTTGAAAGATGAGATAAAGAAGAATCAATATTTGCACTGAACCAAGATTATCAATCGAGTTTAAGTTTAGACAATTTCTGATGAGAGGATGAATAGAATAATTATCATACGAACTAATTATTATATTAAAGGTTGATTAGATTGCTAACAATTAAATAATAAGTTATAATAGGTTAAAGCACAAATCGGAACATTATGAAAATTATGAAATCCATAGGTTATTTTGATCAAACTGATAAAAATTAAAATTTTATAGCTGAAGGAAATAAACAGCATCAGTAAATTTTACAAAAATGCAAAGAATCATAATTTATCTCATAACAATATATAATACATATATTTCTTCTTATATTTTAACATAAACAAATGGTAGTTTAAGTTTTATCTTATTATTTGTTCTGGAATGTGTTACATAAATTAAAAATATTAAGTAGCATACCAAAATATTCGACAAACATGAAAATTTTATTCGAATATCAATAAAATTATAGTCATCAAAAATATTTTTTTTATTTTGAATTAGGTGACTTATTATTTTTCAACTGTTTAATTTTAAAAAATATTGAAAATATAATGCTATTAGAAATTTTGACATTTGAATTTCTTTCACAATGTACAGGATTTATATACTTATATTATATATTTAATACTTCTCCTTTATTATTTATCACACATATTAAATCTACACTTATCTATACATAATAGGAATTTTATATATTCTTATCATTTTGAAAACATTTTGAGATTGCTTTGTTTTAAGCAACCACTACTGTTTTTTTAACTAGTTAAACGTCACAAATTTCCCAAATAAATTTAATTATGCAATAGCGTAAAATATAATTTAATTTTTATTTAATGTTATTAGGTCAAATCAATTATATATAGAAAGATAAATAAAGATGGAATTATGTTTAATTGCAAATCATTTAAAAATGGTATAATATATTTCATTTTTAGTAAGCAATTTTTAATAATTTATTGTATAATAAAATTTAACTATATTTAAATATGCATAATTTTTTTCTAAAACAAATTATACATATTAAAGTATTAATCTTACATTAACGAACTAAAACATTAATATTTATCTCATTTTAATGAATTGAAAAAATTAATTTTACTTATATTAATTTACTGAGAGCAATAAAATTTGAGATTATCTCCACATTACTAAAATTCTTTAGAGTGCTAAATGTAGTTATTTTAACAGTTGAAAACTCTTTCACAAAATCCACAATAATATGCAAATTTAGTTTTTTACATTTCAATAATACAATATTTTGAATTTCCAACATTTGAAACTGAAATTTCAAAAAAAATTGTAGAAGTTATTTTTGGTAAAATTAATATATAACTTCTGTTACATAATTTGTGGTAATTTATAGGAAAATATTTAGAAAAAAAGCAAGGAATAGTAAAGTATTTTGGATTAGTGTAGTGTGGTTATCACTTGTCGCTGTAACTAATGAGGTGATATCTGCTAACGAGAGAAGGAGCTAAGGGATACTTTTTACTAATGAGAAGATTCCAGAATAAAGTCTCTTTTGTTTTGATACTTTATCAGACTTTTCTTTACCTCCCTTAGTTTACAAAAAAATTTTTAAAATAACTTACTGCTAGACAGTAAATACTAAGCAACTAGAAGATGAATTATTTATATTTAAAAAAGATATTCAACAAATAAGTGTTATTTTTATTTTAATCATTTTTTGAAATTGGAGTTAGATTCCTCCTTTTTTTAAAAATGAACAATCATTGATTCTTCCATGATTAGAAAAAATCTTAAAGTACAATTTTCAAGAGTTTTTAATGTATTTCAATATGATTTGAATATGCTGAAATAGACTCTTGCTTGATTAGATTATTAAAAATTAATATGCAAAATAAACATAAGCAGCTGCTTTTGCCATTTCCAATTTTGTACCGCAATATTTCGTATGATTGTAAAAGAATTTGCCCAACATGTTTTTTTTATCAACAATTAATGATTATAAAATCTTAAACGACTACTACATAATTGTACCTATAACTGTTTAAAAGTTTTTTTGGTTTATTTTGTATTGTATCATATGAATGATTGATTGTTTACATAAAAACATGATGAAAGTGTTGAAAGGCTTTCTATATAACAATTTGGAATAATTTGACCTTCTCCTGCATATCGCAAGGACTTTACTCTTACTTTATCATTTGGGAAAATCAATTATATTTACAGTGGTTTTCATCCAATATCATCAGCATTATATTACTTTCATTTAATCATAAAGAAGAATTTAGGGCTATATTCCGAATATGTTCTATTTCTCATTTTCTTAATAATTAGCATTGGGTATGTTTCTTGATTGTTACAGAACTAGTGATAAACTGTCGATTTTTAGAAAAATGAAGCTGTAAATATTTTCTTCTAGCATTATTTTACACGAAAAATTTATTATTTTAAAAATTTACATAAGAAAAAATTACATTGACAGAAATTAGTATTTTAAGATTTATGTCAAATCATTTTGTTTATATATTTTTAACTTTTTACTACATTTATTACATTATAATTATAGTTATTTTTATTCATATTTTGAACAATTATAATTATTTAATGTATATTATACGTATTAAAATTTTTTAATCTTAATAACGTTTGAGTTAAGCAATAATACACAAAAATATATTTTCCACTGCCCTCCTCAAACATATATGAATCCACCTGTTCTAATTCATAAGCAAGTAAAAATATATAAATTCCTTTATTATTTTTGCTTAATTATTACAACATACATTTTCCTGTATTTAAAGTTTCATAATGTTTATCAACTAATATTAGATAATTATTTTAGACTGCTAATATCATATAATTATTTTGTATAAGAAGCATATATTCCTAAAATCAAAATTGTAAATCCTATTATTGATCCGCTTTTACCTTATTGTGATATGAAACTAAACTAAATGCAATATATTATGATGTATCTACTAATGCATTGCCCAATATTTTCATAAATATGCATTTGATAAGAGTTTAATGTGTTTTGAGCAATAACTCATCCTAAATTTATAATAAAGCATTAAAGTTATTCATATTAAATAAAGAATTTCAATAAAAAATATTTCTTAAAGTAAAATCTATTATTATTTCTTTATTTTCCTAATTTCCCTCCATAAAGCACACTCCGAAAATTTTCTATTTAAAAGCTGTAAACTCTAGATTAAAATAATAAAAATGCGTTACTTACCGATTTTTTTCACTATTATAAGAACAAATGTGTGGAACTTTTTAAATTATATATTTAAGCACTGCAAAAATCAATGATTTTAACTGTGTTTCAGTATGATTGAATTAAACTTATCATCTTAATATATTCTTAGTTAAAAAATTTCCAAAATTTTCTCCTTCAGTTCTCTACTAAAAAATCGAATTAAATTAATATTAATTATATATTTTAAGCTCTGCCATTAATTTTTTTACTGAAGCAAATCATACTTCTAAGAAATGTGCTTGGCTTAGGACATTATTTTGGATCAAATTTTATTTATTTACTATTTTTCAGCTTTAAAAATTAAATATTTGTAACAATATAGATACCTTCTTTAAGGTACAGTAAAATTGTCATTGTTATTTTTGTTATTAAATTAATATTTCAACGCATTCAAGGAAATTTAAATCACAATATAATAATAATTAATATTGCAATTCAAAACTTTTATCAAAAATTTCGAAAAATATCTACTTTGTTAAATGCTGAATTGGGATATCTGCTAAATTTGAAAAAAAATATTGAAGATATTCTTAACTGAAGAATGATAAAATTGCTTATCATGGAGAAGAGATTTTTAGAACTATTAAAGCTAATTACTCACATATGTAAAAATATGATAATCAAATAAACGATGAGGAATCAGTTCATGAAATCAGTTAATTAAAAAACTGTACGTTTCAGTAAATGAATAATAAATTTTATAAAATAATTACTTAATGATAAGTTTGCACTTAAGTAGTTTTACACTATAATGTTTCAGTATATTTTAGTAAAATAATATCTGTGTAAAATTGCAATTTCTTTGATAAATATTTAATTTCTAGGTAGTACTTCTTAATTTAATGAACTATTAAAAAGAAGAAGACTTATTTTAATATTTATTTCGAATGGATTTATTTTTCATTACATAACATACATGAGGCAATTAAACGTAGAAACGGTAGCAAAATATAGTTCCAAATGCAATATCACCCATTGGCTTATAGCCACAGGAAAAACGAAAATTATTCATGTAGAAAATAAGAAGAAAACTCTTTTCATTTTTAATTTTGTTGAAAACTCCTTTAATGGATCAAACGAAATATTCATCGATCCGAAAAATAATTTGGAATATAAGATTTACATTTTTTAATAAAAATTTCATCTTTATAACTGAAAAATGCCATAAGCGATTGTTATTTCTTTCTTTCAAACAATTTTTTGTAAAATATTGACAAATATGCACAACCATATACCATTTCTACTAAAAACACACAAACTCGTGTTTATATATATATGAATGTAAATACATATGCATATACATGTTAAATTCGTTATATTCGTTGACTTTGGAAGTATGAAAAATCACTTATCACCATATTATTTTTTAATAATTCATATATAGAATCAAATTTCAAAGTAGAAAAAAATTCGTTCTTAAAAAATGTCTGAGTAAAATTTTATAACAATAAATATTTTTTGAATAGAAACTGCAAATCAACCATTTTACACGATTCTTAGTAAGTTTTTGCCCAAAACAATATTAAAGAAATTTTAATGCTATAAAACTTATTACAGCAATTGTTTTCTCAATTAAACAAAATGACACTTTAAATAAATTTTCATACATGACCAAAATTAGATGAATTCAATTTTTATAAAGGGTAAAGAGAAAACACCCGTAGAAGTTACAAATTCACATAAATAAAAATACAAATAGTTTATTATATAATACATGATAAAAATGTCTGTTTAAAAATGTGTTTTATAGTTCAATGTATAACTAATTCATTAAAAAATTTTAATGCAATATTTTTATAGTTAAATGCTTTTCTAAATATTTAATTGAATTTTTAAAATTAATTTCTAGAAACTCAATCGAAGGATTTATGGCTAAGAAAAGCTCTTTCCTGCATTCAATATATTTTATATAGATAAATTCAATTATTTAACGAAAACATAGAGCACTAATAAATAGCAAAAATTATAACGATGTACTATCAGCAAACTGCAATTAATTGTTTATAATTACATTTAACTTCTTAGGTGGTAAAAGAAAGGTTCAGGAATGATTGTTTAAATTAATAAATTATGTGTTATACATTCAGTTTATGATTAATTGAATTATAAACTTTTCAAAAGAATTAAGCTTTGATAATATGATATTAATAGCACCTTTAAGAGTAGTGTATACAAAACATTATTTTTCACATTGTAATATAATAAAAAATGTCACATAAATAGATAATTAAACTCATTATTTTTCTATACTGTGTATCAGTTTTTCAAAATGTATACACAGTCTAGTTTCTGACGTAAGGGAATATGTGTGATTCATTATCATAATTCAAAATTTCTTTTTAAAAATATTAATATGTAACCTGTCCATTTACATTTCTCTTCATGGTCACACATTCAACTTCATTGAAAGCCCATAGGTACACCTAAAAATACTAAATGAAATCCATGTATTACCTAAAGCTATTTACTAACGCTTTTATGTAAGAACTATTTAGAATTACTAGATAAGAAATAGTCAAAGCAACGATAAATTGCTTGAAGAAGCAAGAATCAGAATTTATTTACATGACATTATATTTAAAGTTTATAAGAAATATATCGAATGCCTGATTCCAACATGAAAAAATTACTTTATAGTTTAAAGATTAACATTAATCAGAGTTAATAATTATAAAAATATGTTAGCATTTAATATAGTGAAATGCAACAATTATAATTTAAACAATGATGATATTTTTAAAAAATTACTTATAAAGAAGAAAATAAAATTTTTATAAATTTTGCTACGCATAGCTGTCATTTAACTCTGTCCCAGAATTTTAAACTTCGTTCTTCTGAGCAAATTCTAAAAATTTCAGTATCATTAAATTTTTCATATACGTTCACTGAATGAAGGATCTGATTCTCTTCAATCAGTGCATAGATTTATGAAAGACAACTTCTTACAAATACTCATTCCATGATTTATATTTCTTAATTTGATTTTAAACTTGTTTTCATAAAAGAATTTTAGATAATATGAATATTAAAATTGAAATAACTGATTGCAAAGATGTGTGTAAAATAAATGAAGAAATTAAAATATTCAAAAGTTATTAATTCAAATTTCGTTATCACTTAAGGAATAAAATACTCGTATTTTTAGAATATTATTTGGATACAGGTTTTAAATGCTGAATGATGATTATACTTTGGAAACTTGATGTGAAAGTGGTAATTTGATATGAAGATAATAATTTAATGAACATAATACTTATAATAAAAAATAATAGCAATTTATGTATTTCCATGCAGAAATAAATATAGTTTCTTAATGTATGCGTGCTTTCATGTTGACACATTAAAAGTTCTTTCTTCAAAAAAATTTCTAGTTCACAATGATTCTGAAAATTAATAAAAATTAGACACACTTTGTAAGTATTGTTTATATACAATTTATATTAAAACATATTTATTATAAATTGTATATAAACAATTCAAGGTATTTCAGAATTAGTTGATTTTATCAGAGAAGTTCATGGTTTTCCGAAATATATAATATGTCCGTAAGTGTCAGTCAGTGCAATTGTAATTAAAATTCTATTTAAATACACATAGCATTTATTAGTGATTAAGTATTTATTGGAAAATGGACAAAGCATTAATTACACTGGTTTGAATTTTACAGTATATCAATGCACTTCAAACAGAAAATCTAATACATTTTTAATTGGAAATGTTTTTGAAAATTACATTTCAGCTTTACTAAGGTAATTTTAACAAAAGTTAGAGATTTTCTAAGCAAAATTAACAACGTTGCTCTTTAAGCAATTAATTATTTCAAAATTGTGTTCAAGAATTTAGTTTAAATTTGTCACAAAGTAATGAACGAGGCAAAATGACTTTAAATATAGATCACCATTTCCTTTGGTTTCTTTTAATTAATGCTTGAAGAGTATACAATTGTGCTTTGGTATTTGTTCGCAAGAATTAGTAAACGAAGAATTGCATAATTTATTCATAAAATCAAAAGAAATTTTATATTAGAGTTTATATTTTTTATAATATAGTTTTTATTAGTTTAAACTAGTCTTTACTAGTTTATAGAAGTTTTTTCTTTTTTCATCAACCTTTAATAAACATTTCATTTAAAATAATTATGCAATGTTGTTAATGCAAATTATGTTTAAAATACACAAATGAAATATAATTTTTTGGAATGGAAATAATATATTTATTCTGAAAAATAAAGTATACAATACCTTCATACTTATAAATACAATATATTCGGTCAACAAAATTTTTAACTTTTTTATGTGAACCAAGCTTAATAAAATCAGTTATTTTTTAATGTTCACTAATATATGTATGATTGATATTAATTAAAAGTTTTAAGAAAAGTAAAAGTCGTAATTATAGGACAAGCAATAACAAGATTTACTACTTTAGATCTCATATAAAAGAAAGAAAAATTTAATTTTTTGAAGTTATAATGTTTTATTTTCAAATTATAATATATATTACATTTAATTTATAAAAAATTAAAAATATATTTTGTATAAATGAAATAACTAGAAATCTATCTGCCAACAAATTTTGTTTCAATTAATTTGTATTGCTTAAAAAAATTCCTAAGTATTCACAAAATTAAATAATGATAAATTCACGTTCATGTTATACAAATGATATACTTCAGTTATCTTGAAGTTACGCAAAATGTTCCTTTGTAAGGCAGATTTTTATTATTTTTAATGTACACTGCAAATTACTCTCATGATTTATTCCAAATGGAAAGACTGACCATTTTTAACATTAAAGGGTTAAATAAGTTAAAAGTATATTTATGCAACCAACGTACAAATTTCCTACTTTAAATCAGTTTGTGATATGCAATTGATTTTGAACATATATTTTCCTGAGTATATAAGTCAGTTTTGAAAAAAAAATTGAAAAACATGTTCTTTATATTGTAACCAATTCGCTAAATTTGAAATTGATAGCATAAAAAGAAATTGATGGCATGTGTGTGAAGTGCAATATTATTAAAATATGACATAGTAAAAATTATATTCATTTAATCATATCCCTCATGTTATTTTATGAGAAATGAAGCATTTTTCAACTATTCTATTTAATCAAAGATATTTAATACGTTTTTCTTAAAACTTATTTCCAATATTGCAGAAAGTCTAATTTGCTTCGACGAAAATTATTTGTATAGTTCCAGAGAGATTTGGGCTGAAAATACAACGCTTGCTGCCATTAATAGATAATGATAAATGCCCACAACAGATAATTCAAAGTATATATATATATATATATATATATATATATATATATATATATATATATATATATATATATATATATATATATATATATATATATATATATATATATATATATATATATATATATATATATATATTAGTATAAAGAAAATACATATATGAATATAAAGTAATAAATACAATGCTAAAAATATAATGTTGTAACTATAATGCATAATAGGAAATCTAGCCAGCGCAAAAGCAGCTAAAGAAAGATTTGCCTATATAAATAAGATAAGGAAAGATACTAAAGTATATGAAGCAAAAGACAAGAAGGCATAGGGACCATGTCTTCATCAGGAGGGAGATGGTCAGCTATGCAAAAATGAACACTCTTTTCTGACATGCTCGAAGGACAAATGTCTAAAAATCTTCGAGCAATTCCCCCGAAGAGTGTTCGTATTAAAAGAACTTAATTAAAAAATAGACTAAATATATATGTAGAAATGATAAATATATATGCAGAAGAATAAAAATACTCACTATAGATGAAAATACTCACATTAGTAGAAAAATAATCACAATAGTAGAAAAATACATAAAGTAAAAAAATACATACAGTAGAAAATACAAAATACAAAAGCCAGTAAATTAGATTGAATTTATATATGAGAATAGTAGGAAGTTGCCAAAAGTAAATTTGAAATTAGAATGAAGAAATATTGCCAGATATACTTTAGTATCTTTCCAATTTTATACTTTTCTTCATGTTTTATCTTATAAATAAATATATATATATATATATATATATATATATATATATATATATATATATATATATATATATATATATATATATATATATATATATATATATATATATATATATATATATATATATATATATATATATATATATATATATACAGCAGTTCTGTTATTCAAATCCTAGTTCTTGCTAGAATGTTCCTTTCTCTTACACTGTGTTTCTTTATCGGGTCAACATTGGCATACATGCCAAAAATTAATTTAAAAAACTTCAATTATCACTTAAATCTTGATTGGGATGAAGTATAATTTTTCTCAAGTGAAATTGTTTACTCAAGTGAATTAATTTTATTTTATGCAAAAAGATGTCACATTTCCCATAATACTGACCACAGTAAATGTATTCCTTTTAAAAGCTAATAGTTCACTAATGTCTGACACAAATTCAAGAGCGAATCACGACATCTCACTTAAAATGGAAGTAAGGTATGCCCGCCAGTAATAATGCTTAGTTATTTGAGATTTTATTAGTTTATTCATTAATGTGTAAGTTCCAGTCAGGCGAGTATATTAAAATTGTGCAAGCGAATAAAAATAATACCCATTAAATAACTCTATTTATTCAATTCAATTCATATCCAAATAGTTTCAACTGTACTCTCTATATTACCCTCCTACTATTTTAATGGATACAGATATATTCAAGTATAAAAATTTTATTTTTATACTTGAATATATCTAATGTATGTACTGGATGTTTTTATACCTGAATATATCTAATGTTGATATAAAAAATACTATATATAGTACAAAAATACAATTTGATTTTTATTTTGATGATGATATACTTTTTTCATAATAACAGATAAAGAAACACTTTTGATAAAGTTTCAATTGAAATAATTTTTACTTTTTACAGTTTAAAAATATTTCAAATTTAAGGTATGAAACAGAAGTTTTACCTTCATAAAATAATATAAAAAATTCAACATATACTATGAAAAACAAACTTTATGTATAGCAAAACTTTATTTATAAATTATATTCATGCGGAGATTCGTTGTTCTTTCTAAAAATAGACATACACTATTTTTAGAAGAAACAAAGAGTCTCTGCTAAAAACTAATGTTAAGAGACTTTTAAAAAAATTTAAAGTATAGGAAAAATCTTAAATTTTTTCACAAATTTGTTATCAGAGATAATTACATAATACTGATTTCGTATTATTATGAAAACGTGAAATGTAAATATTATGAAAACATTTAATTAAAACAAGATTAAATATTTTCACAAAATTGATACTTTTCCAGTATAGAATTTACCTATACTTAACTTTCTAAATGAAATCTTTGATATTTTTTTATTATTTTATACTTGTAATGTATGTTAAAAAAATTTAATAAAATAATCAGCCAAAATTTTGTAAATTGAAATTAAAATTCTATTTCGACTATGTCTCAAATGTTTTAGATAAACTTTTGGCTGCTATATTTCAGACGTATAAGATGTATCATTTCAAATGATTTTATCATGTCATTTACTTTATTTTTAATTTTTATTTCATTTCATATCTTTTGTTATCTTTAAATTTTATTAAATTTTGTCAGAAAATATTTTTAAATCTTCTATTTAACCAATCATTTTTCTATAGGCCATTTAGAACAGATTTCAAAAATGATTTTTTTATAAGTGCGCATTTCACTGCAATCAATGACTTATATGACATATTGCGTCTAAAATATATTTTTTATAGCATAGAATAGTAAAAAGACTTACTTAACATTTAATTATTTAATAGCAAACAATCATTAAACACTTGATATTATATTATTATAATATAACAATCTTCTCAACATATTACTTTTTACTTATATGAAATTACAATATCATGTCATGTTTACCAAAACATATCTTGTTTACTAATTCATAAAAAATGTTCAAATTAATCATCATTTATAATATTATAATAAGAGAAATTTTATAATAAAACACTCTCTTTTAACTATGAAAATATTTTTAAGTGTATTTGAAATTAATGTATATATTTCGAAAATTAAGCAACAACATTAAATTTAACAAAAATTATAAGTAAAAGCTTTCTTACATTATTTACATCTTTTATTTAAAAATATGCATTAAAAGGAAGATTATTTTGCATAAGCTAAAAGGAACTTCAAAATTTCTCTTTGATCATTTCACAGAAATTTCTGTTTCTCTTCACATATTTCATACTTCTTTATTACAAATATTGAAAAAGAAATCAACCATAAAAGGGAGAAATCAAATAAGGGTAGAGAATGATTGAAAAATAAAGATAGTAATGATAACATTAAGAAGGAACTAGAAAGGTTATTTGTGTAAATACAGAAGCAATTTCAATTTAAATATCTTTAACTTTTATGAGAAAAACAGATCAGGAAGCCTACATTAATTTCTGATTTATAAATCCAGTTTCAACTCTCAATCATATAAATAAAATATCATAATTTTGAAATTTAAAAAAATGCTAAAAATTAAAAAAATATACACTTGATATAGAATACTTTCAAATAATTCTAAGCATGAGCTACTATAGTTGACTGATAAAACCAACTTTTCAATAAAAGGAATTAAATTATGAATTGAATGCAGATATTTATATAATAAAAAATTTAAATAATATTTCAGTTCATGTAGATTTCAGAATATAATATTTGTTATCATTAAACGAAGGTGGTTAAAAATTTTTGCATTAAAATCTATGGGATTTTTTTGTCAAATCATTTTTTTCTTTCAAATTTAGATCATTCGAATTAAACCAAATTGTTTTAATTTTAATATTTTATTTGAATTTAACGTCATTGTTAAAACATTCTTTACGAAAAATGTTGGGTTAAATCTTTTATTTAGTAAGTTAATGTTGATGTGCATTTTATTTTTTTTAATTAATCATACTATGGAGATATGAAGGCAAAGACATAGCTTAAAGAACTGTTTTTATTATTTTAACTGATAAGAAAATCAAAAAAGATGAATCTATGAAACTTTCATCAAAACATTTGGTTTGCTAGGAAATGAGGTAAGTTCAATAAATGTATTTGATAACTCGTAATATATTTATTTATTATACTTAGCAAAATAATTTCAATGAAGGTTTGATTTACCTTTATTGAACATTTTATTCTATTATGATTTTAAAAATTATTTTTTAAATTGCTTAATATCATAATAATACTTTATCAATCTTTCACCAAAATTACTTTCTTATTTCAGAAAATCGAAAAAATATTAAAATGAAGAGAATTTTCATATACTATAATTTTACAGATACACAAAATGTTTATTTTACCCAAAACTATAAAATTATGTGAAAATTATTACCTGGAAATTGAACTCTCAAAAAGAAGCATTTTTCCGCAGAAAAGATTAAAATACTGTGATAAGAAATGAAATTAATGAAATAAATTAAAGCATTTCAATACAAATGAAGAGTCAATTCTAATCATCAAAACAATAAAATTAATCCAAAAATATTTTACTAAACTCAAAATCTAAAATGCTTTTACAGGAAATTTTCTGTTTCCAATTCCAATTTAACTTTACATTCAACTATTCAGGTAAAAGAAGCAATAACGAATAATAACAGAAGAAACTTTAGAAATTAAGCTACAAAAGATATACCTGACCTCTCTAAATCACTGCTTGGAAACTATGAAAACGTTTGTTGAAACAATCCAAAATGACAAATCAAGGATTGAAATCCCACCTGATGATTAACCAACGGTAAGAAAAAATTCTATTTTAAAAGTTAATTAACGAACATCGTACCAGATAGAATACAATGACAGTTTACGAAATAAGAGGAGAAAATATTCTATATAGATTGAATTTGTAACTGAAAAATATTATTGCTATTTGTAAAATAAAAAGACTAAATTTTATTGGAAATAAATGAACAGTAATCACATTCTGTAAATACATAGCGAATGACTTATATTTATATAAATATAGCTGTTAAAATTTTTTGAAATTTTTAATAATTTGTTATCAAACCCATTTAGAAATAATTCTAAAAATACAAATGCCGACACTGATTTTTTTTACTGACTTTGAAAAAGTGAGGCATCTTGAAACGTAGATTCGTTCTAATAGTTAAAGTTATCACGGGATTCGATACAGTTTACGTGATTTGATAATCACGTAATCAAGATTGTATCAAAAACACGTACTGATGAAAAACTGAATAAATTTTCAATAAGCACCAGATTTGCATAAAAAGCGTGGAATTCTGCAAGTTTAATTGAGAAATAAAATTAATACAAATACTTGAATATCCATAGTTTTTTATTTAAACGTTTTTTTAGCTTTTTTATAGTTTTTGGAATTGAAATTATTAACTAAATATTTTCAAAATTAATAAAGAAGATTAGAATCTTTCATATCACTCATACTTGGAGTGTATCAACATGTGATGATATGCCAAAATACTTCTAGAAAACAATTCAACATGTAAACATACATTTCAATATTACATTTAATCATAAAATACTAGTCCGGTTTGGATATGAAAAAGTTGTATAATTTTAGATG
Organism: Latrodectus hesperus; assembly: GCA_037975125.1. NCBI lineage: Eukaryota > Metazoa > Arthropoda > Arachnida > Araneae > Theridiidae > Latrodectus > Latrodectus hesperus. Next base: position 74,774,798 of record CM075853.1, on the reverse strand, counting down.
TTTTAAGAATAAAAAATTAATTTGAGAGTCCTTCAAAATTCATATCCATATTAATTTTTAAAATGCGTTTATGTTAAAATCCCTGTATATTAATATACATATCTAGTTAACGAGAAATAGAAATATATATTAAAATATACATTTAATTTTTGAATAATAGTTAGAAATCATTGAATCCATGTATTATAAGTTTATAGAATAATAAAGGAGAGATATGAGAATTAAGTATTTTTTTAAATCTGGAAATCAAAAACACACACATATTTTTTTTTCAATAATTTGATTGGAAAAATAAAGTAAAACATAAACCTAGCTTTCTTAACTTACAAACAAGAATACTTTAATGAAAAAGATTCAAGCCTTAAAAGATAGAAACTTATTCTTCATATTTATTAATATAGAGTTATATTTTTCACTTCACAGTTTAGGTAGTTCTTTTGGTAGTTCTTTTGTTCGTTGAAACTTTATAAATGTTTTAATCTTTAATTATACACACAAGAATTCAGAAAACCATATAACTAAACATAAGAACCCACAAAAACATAGCCTTGACCGTAAAATTTGGGTGCATAAATTATTTGCTGAGATAGAATTATTTATTTTATTGATTTAATTGTTTGCCTGTTTTATAACTGAATTGTTTTCAAGTATTTTACATGAATGCGTTAGGCAGCTATACATTTGAAAATTCTAGCATCATCCTGTACTTCCTGACTTGGACTTAAAAATGTAGACTGACATCAAAATTACAGTTATAACTAATAGACTCCATTTAGCATTTTTATACTAGCCAGATGAGGAGGAATGGTATATGCGTTTTAACTCTTGGTACGCACCAAATCCTTTCCTATTCGGTCCACTGTCATGAAAATTTCACACGTGAGCACTGTCACCTTTCAGTGAATTTAGTGGTCAGCAATATATACCAATTATTTTTCATATTGTAACTCTTTATATATTCTATTACTTTATTTTATATTTAAAATATTATTAAACGAAATTTCTTGTAGAATAGTCACATGAATCTCAATTTAATGATAATAATAATGACCGTGAGTTACATTACGGACATTGATGTAATTAACATATTTTCAAAGACATGCTTTTTAAAGAATTTTCTGTAAATAGTTAATAAATTGGATTTGATATTAATTAAAACTTTAATATTCTTATTCATTTACCTAATAATTTAAATGCCCATCGTAAAAAAGGTTTTTTCCTTAAACATTTCATTTCAATTAATAAGGTACGTGATATTTTCAAAAAGATATTTTATTCTAATTATCTGATCTTTTATAGCCATATTTGAACCAACTTTTGTAAAACGCATTTATAACATAATAGTTAAAAAAAAGATTATGCTTTTTAAAAAAACCGGCAATTAGTCATTTTTTCAAATTACATGGATAAAAAGTTTCATTAACATCAGTATTTGGAAAGTTGTTTTCTTTATTTATATATTTATGCATCTGTATAATTGAAAGATTTTTTTTTACAATTCGTTCATTAAAATTGAAATTAGATTAATCCTACATAAATATAAGAAAATAGTTAAGACGTATAAAGAGACGGAAAATTGATAACTAACACAAAAAATGTTTAACATTATCATCGAGTTATATGTTTCTGAATTTAAAAATATTTAACCATTGAATTGCACTTCATCACAAAGAATAAAGAACAGTAATAACAAATTTTTAAAGGAATAAATTTTGAAGATTAATTTACAGAACTACTGGAAAATTTAAAAAACATAAAATCTTAACAAATTAAAAAATTTTTATTTAATGGGTATGCCTTTGAAAACTTGGGTGAGAAAGGGATAATAAGGAATTGCTGATTTAGAGACAAGAAATATAAAGAGAGATCAAATGATAAAAATAACTCATTCAATTTAGTCCAAATAGCATGTGTACTGTATAAAAATTTTAATTTCGTGCATGTAAAAGCCATCTATTCAGAGTATTTTGAAGCTGTCTATTCAAGGTATAAAAAATTATTTTAGAGATTCTAATTAAAAATAACTTTTTATCGACATTATTAATATGCAAGAAAGTGGATAATGCATGATCATGTACATACTATGAACTGACGAAGTATATCTTAATTTGAACACTAGTATTAGTAATTAGTAATTGCCATTAGTATTAGTAATTGCCATTTTTGGTTGTGATTTATTCACATGCATCTCTGCAGAAATATCTTCATTCTCCAAAAGCTACGAAGAGGAGTGACATTTTGTCCTTTATTATAAAGGTTTTTTCTTTTACTAATGAAGTTTACAAATTGGTTGAGTGAGCTATTCTTCAATGTAACATGTAATCTACATAATTAGTAACTTCGTAATAGCATAGTTTCACCAATAATTACATTTGACAAACATGTTTTTTATTGTATAATCATGTAAGCCAACCTCACTTACAGACTTAAAGCTATGGGATTTCTTAATAGTGTTATTATCTATGACGTATTCTCAAATCGCAGTGGTTAAATGATCAAATAATGTTACACATAAAACTAATCGTTTCTATCGCTTTAAAAATTTAATTGTAAATGTTGTGCAACTCATGCAATTATTAGAATATCATAAATACTATCATATTGAATGTCATGCATAGTAACATTTAATGTTATTTTGCATTTTTAAAAAATCCTCTGGAAAATTTTGATATTGATTCATTTATTGTATATATTACTGTATTTGCATTTAGTATCAAAATGACCTCTAAAAACAATATTTGGAACTCATTTTTAAGAAATCCAAATTCATAATCCGTAGTGTACAAAAATCCAAATTTTGTTATTGTAAATAAAATTATAATTACATACAAACTAAAACTAAAAAAACTGATATTAATTTGAGATAATCTATTTCTGTACTTCTTTTCAATACCATACATAAATTAAAGTTTAACGAAGGTTTTTCAATTAAATTTTAAGGTTTTAATTAAATTTAAAGGTTAACGTTTTTTAAAAGGCAATAAGCAGTTAATTTCGTTGAATCTCATATTTCTAAAACTGTAGATAATATGGATTATACTATTTAATTAAAATTTTGCTTAGTGTTTTTTGATATAAGAAGCTAATTTATAAATGTTTGCATAATATAATGTATAAAATATTTGTGCGAAATAAATATGAACTCTAAGTAAATAAAATAATATATGATATTAAGATTTCTCCAGTATTCGTATTCATTTTTACAAAAACATTTTTTATGTTAATAATAAACTACGTATCTTAAAATACAAAATGTGAAAAAAATTATAATATGCTAAATAAAGAGGCTAAATTTAAAAAAAATTCTGATTCAGAACAGAACTTTGACGTTTTAATGATCCTAGTCAATTACATGGATTATTATTTGATAATTAAAGCGCATATTTATACAAAACTGTTTTGGAATTTTATGCTCAAGAAGTTTTGAAATTTAATGAATTGGTACAAGATTTTTCTTGTGGCATTGAATATTACTAGTTAGAGCATCAATTATTCAGAGTTTGTTATGTTAAACTTCTATTTATTGTATCGCAATTTTTGTCAAAGTTTACAATAACTGAATTTAGAAAATCCCTTCAAAAGTGTGTAACATTCATCTTTGAAATTGTCAAATAAATTTCTTGAATCTATTAAATAGCAAATTTCTCATTTAAGCATTTCTCATTATGGCTAAAAACCTTTTATTATCCATCATAAAATATTTGAATAATTGTTTCTAAAAATTTTTAGAGGAGAATATAAATTCTTACCTAAACATCCTAATGCCTGTAAGCAAATGTTGATCTACTAATGGAAGTGAAACTCATAAGAATGAGAAAAAAGATAAGAAAGTAAGAATTCAGTCAAAAACTTTAAAAATACGCGATACTTTTACGATAAGTTAATGAATAAAACTTCACGATACAAATAAATTCTATTGCATAAACTATGTAATTATGAGAGTCACTGTTTCAGATGTTTTCTATATTTTTGTGTGTGATATAAAATTTAAATTCAAATTCAAGAATTTTTTCCCAAACATGTATATATAAAACTCGGCTTAAGCGAATTGAATTAGGAAAAATACACTAAATGTCAAAATTCATATCAATTTCAAGAAAAATTCGCATATATTTCCAGTAAATTCAACTTTTAACTATTACCACGTACCTAAAAAAAACTTTATTTCATTAACTATAAAAATAGTTTTTTATTTTTCGCAATGATTTATCTATTTCAAGAAAAATCAACTATTAACTATATTGTTTTCAACAATTTTCCCATAATTTAAAAAATATAATTTCTCTGTCCCAGAGAGAGACAGAGAGTATGAGAGAGAATTTTAATATTATTTTAAGAAGATATGTTCCCAATTTACGTAATAAATACTGTTAGAAACAAAACACTCTTTTTTTATTGGTAATCAAAGTAAACGTAATGTTTAAACTCTTGAACTTCGAAATTCAATAGAAGTAATCAATTTATTGTTGTCGACTAATCTTCGATAAACTGATATGCTAGAAAATATATAATAATTTTTTTTTAAAAAAAAAGGAGTACATTTTAAAATTTGGATGTTTGATGATTATAGCCAACAGAAATATTTTCAAACAATTAAAGACATTAATGAACTTATATTTAAATAATAAAATCTATTCATTAATAAATGAGATTTTATTATTTTTTACAAACTGTCAGAAAAAAGCAATGAAAGGTCTATTCCCTTTGCAATTTATCCGCACTATCTAAATTTTCAAAAAAATGTTATTTATTATAAAAAGAAAATGCTTAGTTCAAAAAACTTATTTTTGAAGGATTTTAAATAGAAATCAATCTATAATTTTGTAATCATCAAATAATTTTATTTTAATAAGCATAGCCCTAAAAAAATTCAAAATGAAATAGTTGCTAAAAACGCAAATCATATTTAAATCTCAAAACTGATTCAAATACAACTATTTCTTTATTTCGATACATAGATTAATGCCAAAAATATTAAGAGTAAAATATTTTCACTCCAGTTGTTATTTTCAATGAAATAAGATCATATTTATTATATTGAGTAAATTAAATATTTATATATGACATGCTGCAGACTAAATATTAAGTAAAATAATATTGAACTCACATTTATTACATTATGAAGATTAAATAAAATTATTAATGAATAGTAAATTTATATAAATAGCATTTGCTATACTTAATATCAAATTTTTATATTGATATTTTCATTGAATATTAACAGGTTTCATGCAGTTAAATCCAGAAATGCTCAGCTAGACCAAACTTAAGTTTTTTTAAAATAAATTTCTAAAATTTTTTGTATTTTATAAAAAAAATGTTAAAACATATATCTAATGTAATAATTAGTTTTAAAGTTAACTATTAGAAATTTAAATTCATATTAATATTGATTCTTAGTTTTGTTCCATTTGCTAAAGGTGCCCATCAGAAAGAAGGTATATCTAAAATTGAGCTGAACTATAAGTGGAATCACTGTTTAAATTAATAACAAACTTTTTTAATAAAACTATGCAATATATGACAACTAAAAATTGAAATTTTCAAAAATATTGTAAAGTCATTCATTTTTTAAGGTAAGAATAAAATTAAATCCGTATACGTTTCACTAAATGCAGTTTTTCTTTTAGTTTTAAAATTTTGGTAATATTATTATTTTCTCGATAAAATATTAAATATTATAACGGCGATATTATAATACTATATTATTATAAAAAATAATACGTATAAAATTGCATTTAACATGTTTTAGGAATAATATCTGAAATCAAATAAAAATGTTTAATTTACACAGTATTTGCATTAATAGTACGTAACAATTGCATAAAAATATCATAAGTATTATGTAAACTATCATAACTAATAATAATTTATAGCTAAAACATATTGGTGAAGAGTAATTTATTGTCTTAGTTTAATAATAATGTAATACTTGATAAAAAAATAATTTTCTTAAAAAGGGCAACCATATCTTTTAAAAAAAATGAACTGATTTTTCCAAGAATATACAAATGGTTTCATGAATAAAATATCAATGAATTTATAAACTAGATTCATTATGTTAATAACATTAGTTATATTAGTTAATAAATCTTTATTAAATGCAAGACAGGAAAGCCATTTTATTCAAAATGTATTTCTTCATAATTAAATAAAAACCCTTTCAAGTTTTGTAAGAAATAAAGTAAAGGAAAATTAAGTTTATTTATAATAATTATTATTATATTTCTATTACACTTTATGAAAACATTTATGGTATTTTGTATATATTTATTGAAAGTTAGTAGAATCCAAAATTTGGTCAGACAATTACATCGATATTTTAGCTTTGCACCTATCAGAATATAAATATTAGATTTAAGATCGTCACTTTAAGATAGTTTACATATTTTGGAAATAATGATTAATCATGAATGAAATTTAAATTAAAATATGCAAATTTTACTTCTCTTCTCGCAAATAGTTTTAGTAAAGATTTTGTCATTAAAGGATTCATTTTGTATTATAAACATAATACCAATATGAAACATTAATATAAACCATTCTTAATTGATGACAAATTTAAGAAACTTGAAAATTTATTATAAAATTATCATTGCACAAAAACTGATTTGTGTAATTATTTCATAATGGCTTATATCAACATGAAACATTAATATCAATATGAGCCATTACGAAATAATTATACATTGATTTCCAAGTTGTAATAGCCTTAAGTTAAAACAAAATATAATGCCCCTATAATTCTTATATGAATTATATAATAATACAGCCTTTTATATTCAAATGTAAATAATTCTCTACCATCATTTAAAATTATTTTTGCGTCATTTCGATTATCCTAAGTTTTAAAAAACGTAAAACAGTTTTTAATTTGATGATTATCATATTGTAGAATAATAAAATACATCTGTAAAGAAAATTGGTAACTTAACCTTCAGTATATTATTTCAAGTAAATTATTTTAGAGTGCGCTCAATTTATATCAACAATCGAATAAAAGAACACTACTTTCAGTTCAGTTACAAAGATGATTATAGCAAAACAATATTGAATTTAAAAAGAAACTGTTCAGAATCTTTATTATTTGGTATTGAATTCCAGTTTTGACATTGCTTTACTACTTACAATTTCATATTTTATTGCGATAAGGAAACACGTAAGAGTATACTCAGTAATATCTTCACACACATTCTTCGAACATTTTTCAGTGTTCCCTAAAATACTTAGCTTTAACATTTAATAAAAATAAACTACCAGAGATAACGTATCAAGAAAGCTTGATACAACGAATATATTGGTTGGCATTGCAATATTTATGTTATTTTTCTTAATATTAGTTACTTAACTTATGTAATCTTATCTATCCACGAATTATATTCATTATTTACATGCCTAAATCATATGCATAATATAAAGATATTGTACAATTTATTAATATCTTACATTTAATTCGTGTGTGTGTGGTGTGTGGTGTTTGTGTGTGTGTGTGTCTGTGTGTGTGTTTGAGTGTGTACTATTAACTCCAAGTTCATTTTAATTTAGAAATTTACAAAAAAATCGCTCTTATAAGATAAAACATTTTAATTCTAAAATTTATTAAGTAGATAGTCTATATATATAATGAATATTATTTCTACCAGTCTCTATTTTTAAACATAACTAGGTTTTTTTCCATTTTATGGTATTGTCAAATATATTTAATTAATAATTCTAGTATACAAGTAATGAATAATACATTATGATACACTAAAATGTATTTTATTTTTTAATAAAAACATTTATTCACTCTCTTATAAACATATCATTTTAGTAAATATATATATATATATATATATATATATATATATATATATATATATATATATATATATATATATATATATATATATATATATATATATATATATATATATATATATATATATATATATATATATATATATATATATATATATATATATATATATATATATATATATATATATATATATATATATATATATATATATATATATATATATATATATAATAATTAAAATGTAATATTTTCCCCAATAGAGAAGTTTAGAATCAAAGAAAGTTAATTAATTTTTAAAAATGCATGATAAATTTGTATATTTTAATATATTTCAAAGGTGATACACAGCATGGGCTAAACTAATTATAAAATAGTAAATACTAATGACTGTAAAAGCAAATATTAATGTTCATTAATGAGAATTAATAAGCTTATTTCATTGCAAATAGTTTCGACATGTTGAATTTAATTGGCTTGTAATTTTGTGTACGAATCAAGTTCATAATTTTAACTATTTCCATATTTAGCTTTAATTAACAGTAAGGTAGAAATTCAATTTTGAAATGAAATGATTTGTTGAAAACCGTTGTAAATTTATATGTAACTGATTGCATTTATTAAACTAAAACTCATTCATACATATTTCTTTATGAATAATATACTGTAATTTGAAATTCATTTCATTTAAATTTAAAACAATATTCTGGGAATAAAATATTGCTTAAAACTGCAGATCACTAACTCAAATAATAGTTGTGTAAGTTATTCAACATTGCCTATCTTATATTTATTTTTCAAAGCAATAATATTTTCGAAGTTTCTAGTCAGATAATAATTTTAAAATAAGTTTGATGTCTATATCATTTTTTATAATCGATACATTCCTTTAACTAAAATTATTTTCTCAGTTTTGTGGACAAACTAAATTATTTTCTTTCCTAAATAATTTCATTTTTCATTAGAAATATCACTTTCATTGCATGCAATCACTTTATAATTCAACTTTTGTCTTAATGCAGAGTTTATTTATCAGTTGTTTTTTATTAAATTATAAACTATATTTTATTTTAATAATAAGTTTTTAATGCGTATTTTTATGTTGTTTCATATTTTATTTAATGCAAAAGCTAATATGAATTATACTAATTAAAATCCATACAAAGTACTTTATATGTAAAAATATTATTAAAAATCTATATGTTAAAATTTCATTTCCAAATAATGCTTAGAAATCTTTTAGTTTCATCTCTGAAAATCTGAAAGAGTATCTTTTTCTAGTGATTTAATAGTATTTCTTTGAAGTAAAATTTGGCTGTCTTTTCTCTAATTTGGAGATTTATAAATATGTTTCGTTTCCTCTCTGAATTACAGTGTCAGCATTCATTTCTTCAAAGTTCTATTTATAGTCATTAGTATAAGTTTGTATAGGGCCCTTGTGTTTTCATGCACATAAGATACTGTCTGAATTGCAATATAAACAACAGGACATTAAAACAGAAGGGCCTCTTACATGTATAACAAAAATTAAAAACGTCTTGTAAAAATATATATTGTCAATGTATTTGTATTTTTTGCTTATTTAAAATTTATTTATTATCTAACTAATATGTGTATGCGTTTATTTACTACATGGTAAAGTACTTTAGTAATTGAAAATTGAGAGCAAAAAATCCTTAGAAATTTACAATAGTTTTAAAGCATGAATTGTAGTATGTATATAAAAAGCAAGTACAAAACGTGTTGAACATTATGCTGACTCTTTCAAAGAATAAAATGGATTAATTTCTGATGAACTATTTTTTTATCTATAGTGATTTGTTTTTCCTTTTACTACCTATTATATTGTAATAAGTTTTTGTAATGACTTTGATGGAAACATGAATTAAACTACAACATTTCCATAAGTAGAAAATGCAATATAGTTCTTATAGAAAAATAAACCAGCATAAATGTTTTATTAATTATTTTAAATAACTCAGTATAGTTAAACATTTATACAAAAAGTAATTGTTAATAATTAATATAAAAAAATTTTGTTTGAGCTTTAATGATATTTAAATTCAAATTTGGCACAAATTTACAATTACTATTAATGAAAATAAAGTAATTCAAATATGTAAAAGAGATAAAAATTATACTAAGCCATTTATTCATTCATAATGAATATTTAAAGCTCTTGTTATAAAAGAGAAAAAAAACTTTTATGTATCGATTTAAGGAACACATTTCTTAAATGATAAATGAGCCAGACAATTTATGCAGTAAGAAAAATAATACATCTGAAGAAACTTAATTTTACCTTTTATTTTAACAACTTTATTTTAATGACTGAAAAGAAATTTCTATAAGTATACTTTCCATATCATTGATTCCTTTTTGTAACAGTTAAAACTACATAAATACTGTGCTTTTTTTATGAATGATTAAATTTATTTTAAGGCACTGATTTATAAAATAATTATTTACATTTTTTTTCCTCTATTCATCTTTGTCTCTTGGCAAAACAAATTGTGATTCATCATATCACGAATAAGTGACGTAAAATAATGCGTTATTACATACTTCAAAATTTTGAAAAATGCATTTTTCTTTGCGCCACATTCACATTTATGTTTTGGTAAAATAAAACAGTACTTTAAATAGTATATATTTAAATGCGAAGTGTTTGCAGAGTTTAAGAAAATATATAAGTAAAAAATAATAATGTGCATTTCTTCTAAGCAACTTTGGTTCATGAAAACTAATTTATCACACCAGATAGATATCTATGAAATAGTAAGATTTCTAAGCAAATAAAAAGTTAAATCAAAAATTATCTATGCTGTTTTCTTAAAATATAAATATTCATTTCTAAAGATACACACAGAATGTATATTTTTTAAATTTTTTTAATCTGAAAATTTTTCTCTTTCTTCTTCATAAGTTGTGAAAAATATTCATTTGAAAGTCAATTTTTTAAAGAATGATATTAAGAGTATATTAAGAAATTTTATTTTTAGATTATTGTAACTAACTTATGAGTCAACACAATTGTATGTGTAATACAATAATGAAAAAATTCATATTATTTTTATTTTCAATGAATTCAAAATTTTTTAAGACAATATTTCAGAAAATGTGTTTATTCTTTTTCCCACTTCAAAAACATTTCACTATTCTTGTTTGTTAATTTTTTCAGTAAAATTAAAATTTTTTAACAGTCATGAAAACTAATATCCTTACCAATTCTCTAATTTGGTAACTTTACTCATTCGAATTAAATAAGTTTATAAAAACTCATTATGGTTTTAAAAGATAGAAGTTGAATGGGACATTTCAAAATTATCATATTCAAATGTTTATTTTTCTATCTAATCGGGAATAACAAACATTGATAAAACATCTGACTTTTATTTAGTATACCCAATATATTGAAAAAATGCTTTGTCATTTAATGTCTGTTTCCTAAGCTCAGTCGTAAAAAAATTGAATTTTATGATGTTAAATATCTAAGCATTTTTATATATAGTTTCAAAAGAAATTCATCTTCTTTAATAAGGGCTTTTGGTTGTGAACTACATAACACACTCATATAAAACAGCAAAGAAAAAGCAAAATACAATAGAATTGAAACAGAAAATACATAATTCTTGAAATGAGATAAAAGCTAAATGAAATTATCAATACAGAATAAAGTGAAATGAAATACTTTTTCTTATATACATTAATGAAGTCAATGATCAGATATTGATATAAGTGAAGATAATTATCTTTCAAAAGCAGCCAAGAAGTTAATTAAAAGAGTAAATTTAATAAGAGGCCTTCAATTTCCCTATTTTAGCAATATCATTATGAGCATTTTAGCGTATGCTTTATGAAAGCGTTTTTGTAAATTACTTTATTGAAAAATCTTTTATGTTCTGCGAATCGATTAAATCTTTCTTCCCCAAAAAACACATGCTCTGGGATTATGCACATTAAATAAAGTCGAAAAGAATTGGAACCTTTTCTCTCTTGCAAACATAGAAAGTAAAACAAACCATATTTCTCTAATAGTTAATTATTTGTCATTCCTCATTAAATAAATCTCCTTGTTGGACATATAGGAAATTTATCAAGCACAGGTTTATTTTGATACAATAGTCCCATTATTGCAATACTCAGTATTTTTTTCAATTGACCTTATCATTGTTACAATACAAAAGTCGGAAAATCTTAAATAAGAAATCTCTAATAATATATGGAGTATGAAATTGAAACGAGCTTCAAATTTATATTCAGTAATATTTCTATATCTTGCTACAATTTTTGGCAGCTTTCATACTTCATCTATCTAAGCAATAATATACTCAATACATTGCAAAGATATGAAGTATTTTCTGAAATGAAGCAATTTATTGAAGCAAATATGAAGCAATTTATTGAATTTTTCATTGCCATCACAACTTAACACTGGTGAAAGATAAGTTAATTCTATACTTCATGACAATTTTAGAAACAATTTTCAACTTTGACAAAGATATAATCTTTTTTTATACTTATCATGTAAGAAGTAAATCAGCCATTCGAATGCTAAATTAACCAATATAATACTTAAATGGGTCGATTGGTTCAAAGTTTTTGATAATTTGATTTTACACAATCAAGAATGTGTTCACTATGTTGATTTTATTTCTCTACCTTCTTCTTTGTAGAAATATTAATCAAAATAATAGCATTATCCCAATTTATTCCATCAGATAAATATATTTTTTTGTATCAGGTAACTATATATAACATGACAAAACAACTGACTTCTACAAAAAAATTTATTAATTTTTTATATATAAACCAAGAAAAATTTTTCTTCTTTTATATCATTGGAAAAATATCAAATTAAAAAGGATCATTTGTAATTATGAAATAACCAATTTTCAATTAAATCATGTAAAATTAAGCAATAAAAATATATTTCTTCACTCAGAAATTACTGTAGTATGATAGATAAATCTGTTTATACAAAAAAACATTTTTACAATTTATAAAAAAATATAGAAATTCAACAAAGTTTAGAATCACTATGTAACATAGTTATTCATTCATTTCCTATTATTCCCTGTATAATTAATATACCTCTGCAAAATTAACATATAGTATATCTCTGTATAATATATGAACATAACTATGCATAATTAACATATTGTATATCTCTGTATAATTAACATAATACAGAGAGAGATATTGGACTATATTATTTACTACGCAGTGACTTTAACTATATGTTTGTAGGTTGTATTAACAGGTAAGAGAATATTGAGCTCTAGGATTTTATTATTTCCCTGTTGTGATTAAATATGTTCCTCTTTCCTATCGAACTCATTCAAGCTTGAATCTCGGAGGAAAAACATTAATATCTAACGAATGCATCTAATAATGTTATTGAGTATAGTATATTTCTAAGAAGTGCATTTCAGGCTAATGTCATTACTTGAAAAAAATGTAAGAAAAAGATGTTCTGTAAGAACATTATAGAACGAACTTAAATACTTACCTAATAAAATTCAATTTTATTATTTTCACTGCCTCATCGTCTATAAATAGTATATTGGCTCCTAGATTTTAAAATATTCCTTTAATTTTTTTCTGCTTTATTTTTCTCTCAAGGAATGATATCTACAGAGCCAAAGTGTTGAAATAAAATTAAAAATAGTATCTAACTATTACTAATTTGGTAATGATGAAGTAAAATTCTACTATAAATATTGCCGTTCAGCATATTTTATCTTCATTTACAGTGATATATCTGTTTATATGTATATATATATATATATATATATATATATATATATATATATATATATATATATATATATATATATATATATATATATATATATATATATATATATATATATATATATATATATATATATATATATATATATATATATATATATATATATATATATATATATATATATATATGTGTGTGTGTGTGTGTGTGTGTGTGTGTGTGTGTGTGTGTGTGTGTGTGTGTGTGTGTGTGTGTGTGTGTGTGTGTGTGTGTGTGTGTGTGTGTGTGTGTGTGTGTGTGTGTGTGTAGGGGTTTGGGTTCACTTATTATAATAATATAATAATTTAAAAATACCTGTATTTATAAACAGTGAAAGCAAAGAAATAATAACCGCATTTACAGTTGACATTATGCATATAATAAATACTTCAGCACTTAATTGAGATTAAGTTAAGTTTATAATTTTAATTCCTGATTTAATATCATTAGTTTCCTTTGCGCTATTTAACATTTGTGTTTAAAAATGCAATCTTTTTCGATGGATGGAAGAAATTACAGAAGGATATGTTAGCATTCTTTATTGATTATAACTAATATTGACATCCAAAATGTAAAATTTTATCAATTAATTGTGATTAACTCCTTTCAAGTGAAATGTTATTTACATTAATAATTTTACAAAACTGCCTAACATATTGTCATCTGAATTATTGAACTTGTAAGAAAGCACGATTCACACAGCTTAATTTGTTTCAGCAGTTATCCTTTTCATATTTATTTTCCACGTTTTGTTTTGTCAGTGATTATTTCAACCGTCTCTTTTTTGCACTAAATTAATTCATTGATATTTCAACATATTATAAATTTATGTGTTTCAAATATTAGTTAATAATTAAAAAACATATGTGCTATTTCAAAAGACGATAATTTTTCCAATTAAAATATATTTATTTCATCATACTGAAATCATACTGCCGATATTGAAAGCGTAACTTAAGAATTAGTAGCTAAAAAGAGACGAAACTTGGAAAACAGAGAGAGAGACCGCTATGAATAATAAGTTATCTGTATTTCGAAATGATATGTACAATATGCATAAAATTGAGCAAGAAAAGGGTAGCGTCAGCAGGCTGCAGGACAACCGTGAATAGCAATACATGGAGCGACACGTCTAGATACAGATTCAAGGAAATTATGGATTACGTCCTGAGGAATGACTATGTTCCCTTTCAACCATTTGCCAAAGAGCGTTTTCAGAAGGAGGCAATGGTGGAGTCCACAAATGGCGTCCAATCATATTCCAAACGAGGGCGATTGATAAGAGGTATGGCGATCACGGTGACCAGGAAAACAGCTGCTCACCTTGCAGGGCATGTTGAATGATGCGAGCAATGCCTGGTTGGAGGTTATCCTGGTGATAAGGGAAAAGGGCACTCCCTGAAGGTAGGGAAGTGTGAGGTAGGTTAAATTGTATAACTCACTAATTAGTCACAAAATGCCTGATAAAAATATAATTGTTTGTTTGTATATTTTACTATAAATTTCTACAGTACATCCATTGCTTTTAAGAATTTCATATAAACAAATATTTTTAAAATATCTTTGATTATAAAACGTTCTTAACTAAAACTGTGTGAAAGTGTAATTAATATTGTTGTATTTCATTAAAATTTTAAAACAAATAATATAAAAATTAAACTTATTTCAATACGTGTTTCTCATTTCTCTAATATTTAATGACCAAAATTTAATCTGAAATCCCTATTATTTAAAAAAGGGTATGCTAATATAAAGTTGCAAACTTATTTTTTCATATTTAAATTAGCTTCTTTTTTACAATAATTAAAAAAAAGATGTGAACAAAATATTAATTTCAAATGATTAAAGCAAAAGAAAAATTACGCAAATGTTTACAAAAAAATACTACTTCATAACATCTATCTTCAAATTATAATATGATACATTTTTCCACTTATAAAACTTTTAAATTCCAACTTTGAAATATATATTTTTCAACAAATATAAGGATTTCAAGATTAAATTTTTTGTCAAAAGAAGTTATTGCATCTGTCACTGTATTAACAATAAGAATAATATCAACAGTTTTGCGGAAAAAATTTCTTTTTCTTTGAAAATTTATCTCTCATGTTAGAAGTTTCATTTTGAGATAGTCAATTTACTTTATCACTTCCGGTAATATTTTCGTCACTAGCAAGAAAGTAAATATAAAAATAGACATTTTAAAAGCTAATGGCTCTGTAATGTCAAATTGGTTTATTTGTGTGGTGTGAGATTGCAATTTGATTTTTATTAACAATATTTGTTCAAAACATATTTGGGTAGCATTGTCCGACAAAGAAATATTATGCTATTATTAAAATATTTTTATAAAATATTTAGTTCATAAGCAATATATTATTCAGTTCAGCTTGGAAGCTAAAAATGCAAAAGTCGTTTTAACAAATAAACAAGATTATTTTTAACAGAACAACAGAACAGTTTAAAGAAGTCTATAAACATTAGTTGAAATCAGTAATATCATATTAATATTTACTTTACAGAAATGAAGAAAAAAGTGAAATTTATGAAATAAGCATTCCTGTTAACTTTTAAGGATGAAATATGTAAGCATTTTGATATCTGAATTTCGATAAAAATAATTAAGGAAAAATATACAATTAAAATAATATAGTTTCAAAATCAAATATTTATTTAAGGTTATTTGAGTTGCAAATTTTCAAACAGTATTTGCATTCTTTAAAATTTCTATTAAGAGATACTCTTCTTAATTCAACATTTGATTAAATTAATATTAATTATTAACATGAAACGGTTAAAAAAAATAAGCAAATTGAAAATTCTCTCTTAATAATTGTCAAAGGAGAACTTTGAAATTTATAAAGAGAGAATTTTCATTTTTAAAGATTCTTATATAAAAACTTCTTCAAATTAATGTAAAACAGAAGTAAACAAATGAGCTAAAATAAATATAATAAGTTTCATATGTGATAAATGAGCAAAAACTGTATTATATGACAATAAAAGCGAATTCATGTCAATTCCTTTGATGTGGGGTGGAAATTCATAGATACAATAAAAAAGTTTGCTATTAGAATTAAAAAGCAAGTAAAAAGTAATAAAATGAAATTAAGTAAATAAAATAAAAATTATTTGTCGGAAGATTCTTTGAATGCAGATGCTTTCAATGACTCAAGTATAGTTAAAAAGATAAAAATAGCAACGAAATTAAATAAAACAAGAAACAGCTAACGACCAATAAAAGTTTACAGGGAAATTTAAATAACAGAATGAATCTAATTACAAATGAACAAACTATGCATTATATTGATATATATAACAAATCAATGAAAATTCATTACATATATACTGTATGAATCATGTTCCATAAATCCTTGGCTTCACCACATTAAATCCAGAACCACAGATTACAGAACATTAAACTTACTATAAATTCGGAACCATTTCATGTTTTCGAGTCCAATTAGAATTCAACTGTAACTGTTAAATCATTCATGAAACAGAATGTTAAAATTAGACAAATTAAATCTTAATTATGAGAAATTATTAAGATTTAATTAGATCACATTTTGCATTTGATTCATATTTGACTGCGTAACACATACTTAGCTCAAAATTAGAAATATTAAATACCACTGAGATGTTATGAAATCATATATTGATAAAGACTGGATCAGGGAGAGAAACAACATTAATTAGTTTATAAAATTGTGATTTACATATAGTTGTTGTATTTGGTAAATTTTTATTCAATATATATATTTATATGGTAAACTGTTTTTTAATTGTGTATATACAATTACAATTTTCAGATTAGTGTCTTCTTTATTTACATTTCGAGTAGTTCAAATTATATTGAATTATATCGAGTAGTTTAAATTATATAACTGTTTTTTGGAATAAATTAAAAATGAAAAAATATTTGTTTAGTTCCTTTATCAAAAAATTTGCTTACATTACTGAAACAAAAATTGAACAACTTTTCCAAACGTTAGTAAAATGTTTAATGAAGGAAACTATGCTTAGATTAAAGCAGAAGAGTTATGAAACCTATGAATTGAAGTAGTTTGGATATCTTAATTTAATTGTGATAAAAGTCAAAATTACTTAAACATAGAATTTGAAAAATTCTTTTAATATCGTCACCACCTACGCAGAACTCGGAATTTATTTTAAACAAATTTATTTCCTAAAAATATTTTTGACGCTTATTGAATAAATATTTGCTTTCTTTAGCTGAAATTTTTTATATTGATTATTAGCTCATTTTTATAATCAATTTAAAAATATCTATGATTGCTAATATATATATATATATATATATATATATATATATATATATATATATATATATATATATATATATATATATATATATATATATATAATGTATTTGAATATTCATGTTATTTAGTAAAACAGTAATTATTGCCTCATTATTGATTCTGTTTATTCACTTTCAAGAAGAAATAATAAACATTCTGAAATTTGAATTGAAAAGCAAACGCAATTTCAAGAAATTGGAATAAATTAAGGGTATATCTGCAAAATATGCTGAATTGGGCCCGACAAATTAAACATTTGTGTTAAAAGTTGAAAAATATGTTAAATTAAAAATTTACAAAATAAGCATAACAAAACCATTGTGAAAAAATTCACAATCATTAAAAAATTGAAGGCAAAAATATTTTGAGTATACAAAAAATATTTTGATTGATTTTGTACTAAGAATTCTATGTTGTTGTCTATTTTATTCTGTTTTTTTAATATTATACTGATATTAAATATAATGCGTTGTTTAAATTAAAAGTATAAATAAATGTTGAATGAGTTTCGAGAAGTTTCATAATTTGAATCATAAGCATTCAGTATAATTAAAGAATTAATTAATCAAGAATTGATGAAAATTTGCAATTATTGAAAATTTGCAAAATCTAATAAAAGTTAAAATTAATAATAAGCATATTAAAAAGAAAGAAGTTATTTTATTTCGTTTTAAGAAAAGCTGAAATGAAAAAACTGGATTTTTGTTAAATGATTACCAAATAGTAGCATTTACAACTCAGAAAGAGGGAAACAATGATGAAATTTTCAAAATCATAATTTTTTTAATTAAAGCTAATTTGAAAATATAAATTATTAAATGATTATGAATTAAGCATTATCTAAAAATAAAAAAGTAGCTACTATAGATAAATAATTCAAAAATTATATATTTTTTGATAACAGTGAGAACAATTTAAATTTTTCACTATATTCACTATCACTCGTTAAAATGTCAATTTCATACATCCGTCTCTTTGTGTTTACTTTTTCCTATTTTTTATTGCCCATATTTCTATCTTTATTAATTTGTATATTTTATTAATAAAAAGATAGTTTATACTATAGAAACTTTGCTAAGTTTTAAAAAATACTCTGAAAAATAGATTTAATTGTAAACTAATAAACAATTATGATTTTTGTCATCAATAATTCATGGGCTCAAAGCCTTTTTAAACCATTCTTCATTGTTTTTCAGCCTCAACTTTAGTTTATAAATTTATTTAAGAAAACAATAGAAACCAGTATTTTAACTACAAAAAATTTATATAGTTATTTATATATACCATCCATTTATAGAGTTATTTAATGTATTATATTGTATGTATCCATTATATTATCCGTTATTTATTTAACATGGGATATTTAAATTGAACAATTTGCTGATGTAAAACAGTGATTGATTTTTATAAGATAATGGTATTACTGCCATTAATTTCCACCTTATATGACTTATGCTTAAACATACATATTCTGTTACACATTCTTTTCTTAAAATAGTTTAAAATACACATTAAGTTTAAAAAAAGCATTCTAAACGATTTAAAAACTTAATTTAATTGAAATGGAAAGCAATTTTTACTAACAAACAGAAAAAATAAACACAAGTATCTTCCAACAACTATAATCTTAAGATTTATTGAAGAGAATTTACCAAGTAATGAATGATAAATATATATATATATATATATATATATATATATATATATATATATATATATATATATATATATATATATATATATATATATATATATATATATATATATATATATATATATATATATATATATATATATATATATATATAGTATGTAATTATATATATATAGGAATTATTGATGACAAAATCATAATTTTTATTAGTTTACTTATATATATATATATATATATATATATATATATATATATATATATATATATATATATATATATATATAAGGAAAAGTGTTCTTTTATTAAACACAATGTGCATTTAAATTTGAATATGCTTATTATTTTCTAATATTATAAGATCATCATATGATTAGAAAAACTGATTATGTTACTAAAAACAATATTACGATATTATGATGTCAATTTTAAATGTGTAGTTCAGAATACTAAGAAAGTCAGGATTATAAAGTATATAAAATAGTGTTAAAATTTTGAATAGTAAAATACTATGAAAATTTCTATTAAAATATAATACAATGAAAATTTAAATCTATAATGATGGAAAAATTAATGAAAATTTAATTTTAATCTTTTTAATTAGAAGCTTACAATTCAAATTTTCAATTTCTTTTTATTTATATTATTATTTATAATTTTTGACAACAATAATTTAAATAAAATTAATAAAATTTGAAGTTATATAAGAGAGCAGAAAAGAAATTTTCCTTTTGTATAGAAATGATCTAAGTAATTAAATGTTTGCCAATGAAAGTCTTCAAAGTTATGGATGAATGTATTCATTGGCTTAAATTAAATTACTCAATCATTTTATAGACTGAAATTGAAATCTTTTGTTAATTTAATATTATTGACATGATTAACTGAATAATTTACCTTTTATTTCCATTTCATTAGAATCTTTAACATTGAAAGAAAACAAAGTTTATATATTTTAACCTACTATTTAACTAATATTTTTTAGATATCGCATTCCAAAATTTCCTTTCTATTATTTCTATAATTTACTTTTCAATTTATTTTTGCTTACGAAACAGTTGTCTTGTCAATTATTTTAAAAATGATAATAAGTGCTCAAAATTACTATTATACTTTTAAATTACATTTTAAATTTTCTAGAAAAAGAGAATTTCCAATGATTTGTTTAATTCATAAACTAATACATTAATATATATATATATATATATATATACGTATATATATATATATATATATATATATATATATATATATATATATATATATATATATATATATATATATATATATATATATATATATATATATATATATATATATATATATATATATACATATATATATATATATATATATATATATATATATATATGTATATATATATATATATATATATATATATATATATATATATATATATATATATATATATATATATATATATACTTGCAAAATATGGTAATAAATGATATAATGTTGTCTAAATTTTTATTTATTCACATTATTTATGTTTTTACCCATACAAAGTATCATGATCTCATCTCAAGGTAATTTAATTTATAGAATATTTAAGGAGATTAAGTTAATCCTAAGAAAGATAGAGCACTCACAGCATTTGCCACATACTTTTCCACTAAGAAGAAGTCTTATTTAATATACAATGATTTTAAAATTAATTAAGTTATAATTATAAATCATATTTAATATAAACTAAAATTATAAATCAAAAATGAAAAAGTTCTCAAAATATTATATGAAAACTATTTAAACTAAACATAGTTGCAAAATGTCTTAAGCAAATCTCAAGTTTAAAATATATTTTTCTCAATAATTCACATTTTGGAAGTTTTTCAAACAAATTGTGAATATCAATGAGTCAAGCAAATAAAATTTATAAATTTTTATTTTAAATAAAATAAATAAACTGGGTTTAAGTTAAAATCATGAAAAAGCTTCAAAATTAACAAATAATTTCATATGCTCATTTTAAAATTCTCCTCTATTTTATTATTACCTATGTTTCGAAATGCGCTTATTTTTATTTACATGGACAGTTTCTGTACTTCCCTGATAATTAAAAAAGAAAAATCTCAAAGGTATTGGAACAATTCAGAAGTAAGCATTTGCTTTTTAGTGAAGCAAAAATGAATCCAAAAATTGCAATTATACCAAAAGATATGCAGAAAACTTTATCTAAAAAGGCCTAAGAAATTGTATCAACATTCATGAAATTGGCTTTCTGTCTAACAGATTATTAAAAGTATTCATGGCACTACAATTCCATCTCAGAATTTACCATTCATATTAAATAGTGAGTGGAACAAACTAATTTCTTGGCTAATTTGGATAAAACTTCTTATGTGAACATACCAGAACTAAACACAAAATACTTATAAAATCATAATTTAATATTATGTAATAATGCATTGTTTTGTGAGATTACTATTGCAGAAAATAAGGTACACCAACAAATCTTATCATATACACAATTTTGACAGTTCATATAACAAACTACATAAAAGACTTTGGTAACCAACAAAATCCTATGTTGATGGCTAGAAAAATTAGATAACTCTTGTATTTTTTCATAAGGTGGTTTTTATTTTAGATTCACTGTAATGAAACATAAAAAGATTATGTCCCTCTAATCACTGCTATATTATTATAAGCAGATGTAGTCGTATAATTAATCTGAGATATATTGCTAAGTTCTTCTATAAATAATTATTAAACACTAATTTATCTGAATATCTAATTCTTCACTCTGTGAATTTCTCTGCACAGTTTACCAGTAATCCTCAATTTTCAAATTCCGAGATGCTCATCTATTCTCAATTAATACGACTACAACACACCCACAAATGCTTAATATCTAAAAGAAGCTATAAATTTAGTTTCTACATAACAGTTTTAAAATTTTCTTTAATCCTACAAGTTTCAAGCATTTTAAAATGTAGAGGATGGTTTAAAATTGAGTTTTATTGCAAAATTTATCAATATATGTAGTTTAAGGTAAGATTTTAATGAATTTGCATCAGTTTTGATGTGTTTGAAGAGAAGTAACCCGCAATATCACAAATGTTTAATATGTCATACATGCATTGAAAAGTCATCAAGAATTTACTTTTGTTTAAAAATGGATAGGTCTTATAAATCTGATATTTTCAAATTAGAAGAGAACCGTCTTAGCTTTCAAATAATTAATATTGTAATATTTTAGCAGTTTGTTCATTTTCTATATATTTATGATATAGCAAATTATAAGATCTACAGAAATTTAATAATGCATGATGTAAGTATGAGCCGATAGATAAAACAAAATATTTGATAACTAAGTAAAATATCACTTGTGACATGTTTTTTAATATTACTTAAATAATTTATTGCCGATAATTAAAAATTTCTTTTTTAATTTTTTAAAAACTTACTATCTCATATATGTTTTAATGAATTTTCAAATCTACTTCTCAGCAATTATTTAGAGAGCAAATGTTAAGGATAAATCTTCGTCATAAATAATCAAATATTTTTACCACACATTTAATATTATTTGTATGTTTAAAGAAATAAATTGCCCAAGCGTTACCATAATGTTACTCTATAACTATGGCATTGTTAAAAATAGAATTATATTTTTATCATAAAATTTGCTAAAGTACAGATTGTAAACATTTATTGTTGTGATCATTATTTAAATATAGTTTGAATGAACTCTTTATCATTTATTTCTGATAATTTTCCTGCTTACATCACTAATACCATTTTTTTTAATATAAAACCTGAATTTTTGTTTTTGTTATTTATTAAAACTATTTATTTTAAAACATACATAACATACATATTTCCTTTTTAAAATATACATAAGAATGAAATAATAATGTTAAGTATGTAACTTTTTTTTTTATTTTATCATTATAACTCTTCAATAACTATTTTTTCTTTTCTTTGTTTCCAAAATTTTGTGCGTAATTTACTTTTAATTTTAAAAGTACAATCACTATTATTATTAAAAGTTTGAATAAAAATGTTTTATTCAATATTCTTAAGGAGTTTTTTTATTGAATTGTCCCATTGTTCAATAGGTTTGTGAAAAATACGATACATTCTTGAGAGATAGCATTCTTTCTCTTTTACTTTCTGCAAAGATGAAATTGCATCATTATAAAATTTATTTTTAAAAAGTCCTATTTAATTAGATAAAAAGTTATAACTTGAGTTATAGACAATATTATGTTTTTATTACAATTAGCAAACAATATGAAATATACTTATTATTCAATTAGAGAGAAGTTACTTAAATAAATGATATTAGTAACATTATATTATAACAATAAACACATTTTTTGTTTTAATATTATTTTTATCTTTAAATTTAATGATATCAATATTTTTGTGGGTTTAAAGTAATACTTTTTAATTTTTAAAGAGCTAATATTTCTCGAACAATTGCTCTATCGTAAAAAACTTGGTTCTATTGACAATAATCAGCAAAATTTATTTATTTTACTTAAAATACTAATAGGCAATTTTCAGAAAAAATTTTCTTTAGACACTTATAGCCAAGATAAACCTATGACTTATATGAAATTAAATCCTCATATTGATGCATAAATAGTTTTTTAAATATTAAGTTTGAATTACAATAATGAGCAGTCAGCTAGCACATTAGAGAAGTTTTACCTTCAAAACCGTCTGGGAAATATCTGAGCTCTTTGTCTTCAAATATATCAAATCAGTTTTTAATACCTTTCATAATAAAAAGATAAAAAGTTGGTAGTTATTGATGAAGTATCTCTATCGATTCATTTCTACTGAGCGAAATGCTGTAAACAACTGTTTACTTCGCAATTTTGAGCCCCGGAGTAAAACTAATGCTTAAACTATGCCAAAATAGCAGGGATAATCGCAGAAAAATCGCAAATGTTCCGTGGTTTATTTTTAATACATTTCCTTTTTAACTATTATAAAAGCAAAATCCAATTGAAACTGTTTAATCTAAATTTTTTTTAAAAATACTCTTTGATAAATATATTCATCATTGAAAAGGCTTCTATTTTCAAGGAATTTATTGATTTAGTTAATGGCTCATGTATGACAAAGTGTTTTATCGTCAAATTCAATGAATGATCTTTGTTAATAATGTTGCTTATACCTACAATACAGTTTCATTTTAATATTTTCTTTAATAAATAACATTTCAAACCAATTAAAATGTTACTTATTTAATGTAATAAATTACTAAAAACCATGAATGTAAAAATTTATTGTTGGAATCGGCATATCAAAGTCTTTTGTTCAATATCATGTTTAATCATCCTTATAAGATTATTATTTATAATATTTGAAAATAAGAATTTCAAATAAATATCTTATAATTATCAGTATTTTACATTTTTAAATTGTCTTCAAAAACTGACATCTAACTTCGGCAACAAAATTCACCCGAATATTCGCTATTATATCATCTTCATTTGAAAAAAGTAACTAAGCTTTTATTTAAGTAAAATAAAAAATTTTATTATTATTACTTCATTAAATTTAATAGAAGTAATTTTTCCCGTAATTAAGGATAAAAGTTATTAAAGAAATAATTACTAGAACAATAATTAAAGATTAAGCTTAAGGAAGAAGAGTTTCAGACCAAACAAATTATTTTAACAAGGTTGTTACCAGCAATTAAATGGAATATTTTCCTCAAAATTTAACAAGAATAAATTAATATAAAATATTTAATGAATTATTGATATAAAGTGAAATATTTAATTAAATAAATAGTAAATTTTCTCGCATTAAGGTGATTTGTAAGTATATGGAAACCACATCCTACCATTATTTCAATTTTAATACTTTCAGTAATAATAGTTACTTATACTACTCTAATGCTGAAAAATATTTATCACTTTAAAAATAAACTCTGATTAATATAGTCGAAATATTTGCTTTATTTCTATAGCATTTTTATTAAGAAGTCGTAGCTTAATATTATAAGTAAGTATGTAACGGGAAAAAGTTTCTAATTACTTAAATTCAAATTTGCGAATATAACTTTCAAAGAGTAAGATGGCATAACTCAGCAAGTTTAATTTATAAAATTTTTAAAAAAATTCATTTATATATTTATTTATACATTGTGTAAATAATAAAAATATAGTGCAAGTGATTTATACTTATTTTTTATATATTACAGACACCTAATACTGGTTGTTGTAAATAGCTCATGCTCACGTTGTCTGAGACCCTTAGTACCTGACATATGCATACACATGGCATTTCTATTGAATTTCCTGTTCATTGTACAAACTACACCTTTTTTGAATTTACATTTTCTTTTAATTTACATTGCTACTAAGTTTTGCACATCATTGTTCTTCATAATATCAAAGCATTAATTTCCAATAGCAGCAACATTTATAAATCAAAAATATAAATCTTAAAAAATTTTTATATAAGAAGCATATTTATTTATCAATATTAAAATTAATTATTTTATACTTATAACTGCTTTACAGAAATTTCGACTCAATGGAATAAATGCTTTTAAGTGAGTAATACGGTAAGAAATCTGAATATTATGGTCTACTATTAAGTTTCCACATCTTTAAGACGCGTCTAAAATTTTATAGATACATTTATTGTAAAAATATTCTTCCTGAAAAATGTTTATGGATGAAATTCAATTTGTGAACTATTACATCATTCACATTTATTGTCTTCACCACAGTAATCAATGGTGAAATGGAAATCGAAAATTTCCACTTATCTTGAAGTTTGATATTTTTATTTGTATGCCTACGAATAAAATAATTTATGTAATAAAATTATTTATATACAATTTTATATATTTATTTATTTAACTGTAAGCAATTTCTTTTATTGTATTTGATATTGAAAGAAATTTCTTTTATTGCATTTTATATCTTTATAACATCCAAACATGTATAATTTAAGCATGTTGCATTTTCCAGACTTAATTATTTTTAAATCATATTGTATTTTAATTTAGAAGATTACATTAAACTGTTTTTGTCTCATTCAGATTAAAATTGTCTCAAGCATTAAAATTATTATTAAAATGTTTCTTTTAAAATCAAATAAAATTTAAAAGTTTAATTTTAAACATTTCATTTTGCTTCATTTTCAAATATAGTTATGTATATATATATATATATATATATATATATATATATATATATATATATATATATATAAATACAGCATTTGAATATATCATAGTTTCAAATATAGCATTTGATGTGTTTTATGCTTCGTAATATCAATACGTGTGTATATTAAGTTTTAAGTTCGATACTAGTCACTATTTCGCATTTGGTAATGGACGTCATATTATTACTTTCTGTAAGCATGTCTATCGGATTTGGTGTTTGAAGGTTTTCTCTTGTTTCTTATTCTTGTGATATGTGGATAACATAGATTGTTAAATTGTGATTATTCGGAAAACCCATTTAAAAGGAAAACAGCCTCACAAAAATTTCCAACAATTTTATTCCCTATGTGATGGCAGAATTATGTATGTATGGTAATTTCATTATCAATATATTCAGAAAACATTATTTTTCATAACACAAATTTTCTAAAAATACATTTTTTTTATTCTACTTTCGTAAAATTCTATTCACCAAAGAATTCATAAAAGTACAATATGCATTTTCAAAATTTAGTATTTCATACACTGCATAGAGAGATAATCTTATTTTCCAAGAAACATAAGCATATTTTATGAATGAGTGATTTTGGATGCATTGGATATAACAAACAGCTTCAAACTAATTCCTCGAAATGAATTTTTAAACATGGGCAATATACTTAAATTTCCTTTTTAATCACAATTTTTCCTAAAATATAGGTTTCTTATATTTTGTATGAAGACTTCTTCTAGGAATATTATATTATCTTAAATTTCCCTTATACTTATAAAATATTAAATTTGGAAAGTTATAGAAATTTTTCATTCCATATTTAAAATAACAGTTCATTTATAAAGTAAATAAAAATAAATTCTACTCTCTATTAATTTCATAATCGATAAATTAAAACAAAATTTTATGCATTTTCAGATTATTTCTTAACATGATCATCTTTTACATTTTTTTTTATTTTTCTCAAATTTTTTTGCTGAAAAAGTTATCTTATGTTGTATTTGTTATTTTTATAACATTGTATTAGAAATATTAGAAAAATGATTTGAAAATCAATAACTTTTACATATAATTTTTCATCTCTTCTTTCTGAAATATTATATCATCTTAAATTTCCCCGAATCTCATTTTATTAATTCACTCAATGAATTTTAATATTTTTCGAGGTGTTAAGCTTACAAATCAGACTTTCAGTTAAGTTAAGCTCTTGGTTTAAATTAAACTTTGCACATTTAAAAAAACATCTGTTTTCCTAAAAGTCATTTCTGCAGTAATACTTTTATAATTTCCCTGTAATTTAATAATTATTTATGTGTGCCTTGATATAAATAACATTATTTGACTTGCTAACCCCTGTTTAGCCAATTAAATAATTAAATTTCTTATTTCAAATATTATTTACTTTTGTGTGCCTAATTTTCTTCAGTGAAATGCTTATTGTATCTTTTGGTTACTTAAATATTATAAGAAAATGACTTTTTGTTAATATCCTAGGAGCTCACATTTAAAATTGTTCAAATAATTGTACAAATTTATTTTATTAACTCTTACAGTATTTTAGTTCCGTAAGTAAATAACGGTAATGTATTGAAAGCAATGTAATTGTAAAGAACATTTAGAGAAAAATCAGAATTTTTCTATTTCTAGTTATTTTATTTTTCAATCAAAAACAAACTGTTTTATTTTGTAAAAACGAATAAATACAAAAGAATCCATTTTATAAAAAATCACTAGATCCTCCTGTTTATTAGTGAAAACCAAGTCAAAAAATTTCTTAGCTAACAAGTCTTTCAAAAACCTAAATTATTTCGTATATTAGAAAGAGCAAGTTATAGAATAGTAACAAGGATTTTATAGAGTATTAAATCTGCCCATAGACGACAGAATAGAAGTTGAGTTTCTCTAAAGGGGCAATGTTTCAAAATGGCTTCAAATTGGCGTCCAGATATAAATTTATAAACTAATAAAATATAATTTGAGACAGATCTTGCAATACTTTATCAATTTCAATGAGAGTATATTTATGTTTAATTTGTACCAATTTCTAATTCAAAATTTCATGTATTCCTAATGATGTATACATGGTTTCTATATTTGTCTTAATACTAAATAACAGAAGTTTTTCGTTTGTATCAAGAGAAATATTTTTATTTTCAGTATTTTGTACAGATTCTATTGATAACTTTTGTATAGATAGCTAATAATGAAAATAAACTTTATATCTTAATTAATTCCAAATTGATACAAAGAATATATGACAATTATTTTAAATAAATATTAAATTCTGCTTTTATTTAAAAAAGTATGTCTCATTTATTAAGTATATAGACGTATTACTGCTTGAATATCAAAATATATCAAGATATAATCTTTGAAACTCCTATAACTTTTATTTAGAAAATATATTTTATAGTAAGCCCACATGCAGTATATTACCTCGAAAAATATCACAAATAGTTTATATACCTCGAACAATTTAATTATGTAGAGATTGCTCCGGTTTCTATCTTTTGTAATTCTGCACATTAAAATTTAAAATATAAAGCATATCATACATATTCTTCATAGTTTGAATTTTATTAGATATTTGCTTAAAACCTTAAAGAAAGATTAATTTTATTATAATATATTAATTTGAATACCAATTATATATAGTATTTTTAACATACTGAAAACTGATATCAAAACTATAGTTTATTGTCAAAACACAAAAAGCTTACAAATAAAAACATTAAACCAAGATATTTCATCTTTTGGTAAAATACTTTCAGATTAATTTTTTAGGCATAAGAACACGCAAAGTACGCTATTTTTACTCATTTATTGATAAATATTGCTCAATATTTATCAAAATAAATGAGGGAAAAATATAAAAATATTATGCAAGCTCAATTTTGAGTTTATTATAAACTTAAAATTGAATTTGCATAATATTTTTATATTTTTCCCTCATTTATAATAAATGAGATACTAAAATAAAAAATCATTGATTTAAATGCTACGTTCCTTTCTTTGAGCTTTGTTTAGAATTTAAATAATCCATTGTTTACAGTCTTCCTTTATTTGTTAATACTTCAATAGTAAGTCGATTTTCAGAAGATATCTTAGACAAGAATTAGGTCAATCTGCATCAAATTAAATCAGAACAAAAAAAAGTATTATTATAGAAATCTTTAAAAGTTTTTATAATTTGAGTGAAAAACTGAAATTATTTTATTATTTATTTCAAATGATTCAATATTTATTGATAACGAATATAAAAAATTCGTTATCAATAAATCAAATTTTATAAGTGGTTAAAACCGTGTGGCTGGAATGACTTCAATTATTTTACACTACATCATTTCTTTAGGAAACAAGAAATGAAGAATCCAATAAATTTTTAAGAATTATATCAATCAAAATAAAATGAAAATAATATAAAAGAATATGAAATCAAATTAAAAATAATACAAAATAATACGAAATCAAAGTAAAAATAATACAAAAATGTTGTTGCATGCCCCCGAGGTCAGCAGTGCTAGATCATGTCCATGAGCGCGTACACCTTTAAAAAGACCAGTACAATAAGTGGATTCTCCATCAGATCTCTGTGTACTATTCATGAATGGGGAAGGGTTGCAGCCTCCGTTAGTCCATAAGACTGGAACGCCCAAAGGAGGAGGACTGACCAAGCTCCGTAGCCCCAGACTTTAGCTGAGCAAATTGGAGTGGCCTTCACGCCTTTGGTGACCCTACCAGGAGAAGAATCAAAAATGGTTGATTGTCTTTGATCGTGATGTTTACTCACACCTACATATATATTTAATAACACGTACATACTATTATCTTTATAAACATATCAACTAGTAAAACTAGTAATTTAATAAGTATTATAGTTTTAAAATAGAATGTTTTATTCTGTTCCATAAAAACAAATATATAGTTTGAATTTTTGTATTTTACATTTAAAAAATGCTCGTAATTGTCAATGGTTTTTAGGAAATTCAATTTTTCTCTCATTTACTTTACATTTTCTCTAAATTTAATATATAAATTATATTTATGTGTAAAAATAAGGTAGTTTTCAAAACTAATGGGTCAACATATGGGGTAATTTAAATATTATCACCCACTTATACTTTCCTATAAGAAAATTTAAAAAAAGAAATTTTAGCTTTTATTTATGAATCAAAACCTAAAACTTTCATAAACATTTTATTTGATTTAGTGCAAGGTATAAAATTCTAAAATATAAATGACATACAAGTGCTACGTTTTTCTCGAAAACAAGTTAAGTAGATTTGTGTAGTAAAAAATAAATTTAAATATCTTCTTACTTAATTTTAAAAGCAAAACTTCAAATAAAGTAAAATCGGCACTGATACTTATTTCAAAAGGAAAGAAACATATTCGTTTCTTTTATCTTCAATCTTACTCATTCATTTATTAACTAAATCAACAGCTATTTTAATTACTTAAAAACAATATTTCTCATTGAAATAATACCATTGTAATTGACATTATAATCCTTCTAGAAAAAAGAACGCGATGTGGCCATTAAACTTTAATAATGAAGCGTTAAATTTTAATTAATGGGTGTTTGAAAAGAATAAAGGTTTAAAAGAATACTGTATTTTTATTAAAAAGTATTCAATAGCTTAATTTGTTTAACAATATAATTTAAATTTAATTGAAACAATAATCTAAATTAGAAATTCTGGTGATTAAATATAGATTTTTTTATTGAAATGAAGGAAATATACTAAGAAAATATCTGTCCGTAACTACAACTTGAAGACCTCTTCATTATATAGCATTTAAAAATATATTACAATCATAATTATTTATCTGTATAAATTATTTAGCAATTTCATTGAAAATTATTAATTATTTTAATTGATTAGCTAGAAATATTATTTAAACCCCTCATTTTTTTATTGTAACTGAAAAATAAATAAAATAAAAATATAAAAATATTTCTTGCATAATAGAGAAAATACTGAGTAAACTATTCGTTAATCAGATGTAATTTTGATAGAAATGTAATTTTTTCTCCCTCATTTTGTATATTTAATGCTAAAATTACAATACTTAAAGTTTATAATTGTTTAACTTCGTTCTTTTGGATTCTGCTTCTAAATGACATAAATATTTTTGATAATTAAGTACCATTGAATTATTCAAAATTACAATTTACTTTTATTATTATTCATGAATCTTATTTGAAGATGATAGTCAAGAGATGAGTTATATTTTCTAATTTTAAAAAATACCTTCATGGAAGATAAGTGATAAATTTTCATTTATGTACTGATTGTAATTTTAATAAAATAAAATCTTAAAATGGAAAAATTTAGTGTTCATGAATAGTTTTTCATAATAGTTTTTTCATGAAAAAATTATTATTTTTTTACTATAATACTTTTGCAGATATCTAACATGTTTTTAATAGTTTCATCATAGCTATTAACAGATAGTAATTACAATGAAATTAATAAAAAAATTTAAAAAATTTTATAAATGTTTAAAAGTTGATATTTTATTTCATGCATTTTTATATTTTTCAGAATTTTAATTGATCAATTTGTTACATTTATTAAAAATAAAACCATGTGAATTTTTTTGTACGCAATCTTACATATCATATTTTGTTCCACTTTTCTTTGAAAATAATTGAAGTACTCTGTGTAAAATATTCTCTTTGATAATGAATAAAACATAATTTTGGAAGTATGTATCATACTTTCTAGCTGCAGTTTCCCTTTTAAAATTGATTTATTAAAAACTCGTAATCATTCATGGAAAATTCAAACTAACAAATATCAAAAAGCAAACAACAGATTTTTATAGTTTATATTACATTATTAAAATATGGCGTAAATGATATTTAAAAAGTCAAATAATTTTATAAATATTTACCAAAACCAACATCAATATAAAGAAATGTCTTAAAGAATGTTTGAGTAAACAAGAAAAATAATAGGAACAAAGTAAATCTCATGTGTTCCATTTGGAGAACAGAAGTTATCTATATTTAAAGTTAATTATGTATATATTTTATGCATATACACTTCTGGCCACCTTAAATGTAACACCCTGGTGGTGGTGGAAGCATGCAAATAACATGAAATTTACAACATGCATTAGCGGAAGTGAGATAAGTAAATGATTAGAATTTCAGAGCAGACGCACATCACAAGCTCATATGGCACCACCTCAAAGCATTATTTAAGGCTTGGAGATTTCGACAATTTCAAGCTCGGCAACTGTTTCTTTTTCCCTAAAAAATATCAGCAGTCGTGTTGAACGAAACCAAACAACTGTAATGTGGATATGAGATCATTGGTTGCAGGAGGGTACGACCGACTGACGTGTTCGATTGCATCCACATCAGTACACCACTTCACGTGATGACAAGCAAATTGTACGCATGGCAGTGACGGATCGCTCAGCCGAATCACGAACCACAGCAGCACATTTAGTCTGTAACGCATCAACCAGTGCCTGCATGTACCATTCGACGCTATTTTCAACAGAGTGGTCTGTCCGCAAGACGTCCATTGCTTCGTTTACCTTTGACGTATAACCACAGATGTCTCTGCCGCCTATCATGCGATGAAAGAAGGATGTGGACTGCAAAATGGAATGAAATTGTCTTTACTCTGTCTGAAACACCACGATGGTCACATTTGAGTTTGAAGACACTATGGAGTGAGGATGCTGAGCAGGTGCGTTATGCACCGCTCCACTGGTCCTGCACCGGTTATTATGGTATAGAGCGGTATTGGATATCATTCTCGTACTCCTCTAGTATACATTCCGCGTACTTTAAATTGTCAGTGCTGTTTGAGCCAGCTGTTCTTCCTCACCCTCAGTCCTTGCCCACAGATCTGTTTCAACAGGATAATGCGCGACCACACGAGGCACGCATTGTCCAAGGGTTCTTCGTTAATCGTCAGATTGAATTGTTTTCCTGACCGGCTCGCTCTCTGGATCTTTCGCCGATAGAAAACATATGGCCCTTGGTTGCTCAACGATTGACCCATCATCCATCCCTAGCTGCTACACCAGATCAACTTTGACAATATGTGGAAGCTGTTTGGTTTACTGTACCCCAAGAAAATATCCAGAGTCTCTTTGAATCAATGTTGAGGCGTGTGGTAGTGGTGATCTTCAACAATTGTGGCTAATCTGGCTACTGATTTTGGCAAGAACCACACTTCACAAAAGTCTATAAATGTATATAAATATTTAACTATGTCTAAAACATTCACAGTAATGCCTTTTCCAACAATTAATACAACACAAGGAATTTGATAAATAAGTTTTTCTTTTTAAATATTTAGTCATAGTTGGTGAAAAATTTATATTTTATTGATAATGTCTCTCAATGATAAACCCTAATCATGTGAAAAGATTTTAAAAGCATATTATTGCTGTTATAACTAACTCTTTAATACAACATAATTTTATCAAAAGTGAAGATATGAATGCGTGTGTGTAATATATATCAAGAATTTTTAAATTAATAAATAAACAAATTCAGAAATTTGATAAATATTGATTAACTGGAAATATAAAGTAATGGAGACGTGCTAATTTTTCAATTTATAACCAATAATTTGATATTCTTTATAAATTTATATTTCACAATAAATGCATATCCGCATGTAGTATGTTCTTAGCAACTACTAAATGCTAAATTTTTAAAATTAAATTATGTGAAATAATAAAATAAAAGGTGTTATATGAAAAGACTTTATATTTTAAATAAGAAATAAACAATTAAATAATATATATTTTTTCTAATTCGTTGAAGACAATGGTTCTTTCTATCAGATGAAGATAAAAGCCATTTTATCCACTTACATTTTCTTCAGAAAAAAACATTCATTTATGCATAAATCAAAATAACATGAATATATTATAATGTATTGCATAAATTTGAAGCTTACAGTAAATGAAAAATTAAAATATGAAATAGACTTGTATTTAAAGCACCTTTTGCGTAAATATTTTTGATCATATAAATATTAATAGCAATGCAATAATAATTGAATGTCATATTAAAACATTCACTACTTATTAATAATCTTGTATTACTTACATTTCTTAAGCTTTCAAATCATTTCTGAAATACAAACATGTTTATAGAAAATGCTTATTAAAACTGCTTTTACATTTTTTTAACTGCTTCTTCGTTGAATAATAAAGTAATTAATACATTTGTTTTATTAACTCATAAACTCAAATTGGAAAATTCCTAAAGTGCTTGTTAAAAAATAGATGTGAGCAAAATTCGTTGTGAGAAAATAGATAAACAGAGTATTAAATACTTTAACAAAGTTAAAAAAAATAATGTGTATATATATCTGTATTATGATTATAAATACAAAAATTTAGATTTCAGATCAGACGGTTGGTATTTATTGAAAAAGTGAAGTAAAACTTTTGCAGCATAATCTCTAACGGAAATGAAATATGTAATTCCTGTTATCATCCGTAATGGATGATTATGAAATACTTGTAAACTTACCGTCTACAAATGTTGCAAATTTGTCGCTAGATGAGACAGACGTACAAGATATTTCACCCGTGACATCCAGTGTTATTCAGATATCTTCAATAACTGATATACATAATGATCACGTTGTCTGTGAAGGGATTATCTGCTTGTCTCAATCATTTCTATGTACTATGTCAAAAGAGGTGATAATTATGAATTGAGTGACCCTTAATTATACATTCCATGACTATATAAGATAAACTTTAAAACTTCAATTTCACCACACCATTAAAATTTATCAATTTCCTTAGTACTCCGGCATAAGCAAATAGAAGAAAAGAATGAAATTTCTAGATTAATGTATTTAAATCCGATATGAGTGAGAGAAAAACCTAAAAAGTATGCAAGCAGCTAAATAGAAAATATTTAAAGTATATATCTGAAAGGAAGTAAAATTATTGAATTCATATACTTTTAGATCGTTATTGTAAAATGTTTTGTATAGTTAACTCTTGAATTAATGATTAAGTATTTTGATATTAAACAAATGGTATATTATTAAAGTTTATTTTATACCATTTGTTTCATATCAAAATACTAATATTAGTTTTCTGCATAGCTAAAATAATTTCATAAAATTAATTTACTAAGTGGATTATCGAGTCAAACTTATTTAACCGTATTTAAAAGAATATTCTGTGATTTTTTTCATTATAAATGAAAGTTATAAATTTTCATTAAAAGAATTATATTTTACCTTTCATTTTTATGTTTAGTGAAACAACATTTGTAATGTTTAAATAATTTGAAAACGGTTAATAAAAAAATTTTCTGTAAAATCAGCTTGTTTTGAGGTGTAAAATATTCTAAATAAAAAAACATTTTATTTTTTTAAACAAAACTTTATTAATTTTTTTAATGCCAGGCTGCCTTTAGTATTTTTCTTATTCAGAGCTACAAGGGGTGAAGGTGATGACATCTTATAACAGTGGGGCACCCAGTGAGGGTGCAGTTTTCGCTCCGAAATTGAAATAATACTGAAAAGCAAAAGAGCATTCATGCCTGACCAGGATCTGAACATGGGGCCTGCAGCTTTGAAGTTAGGGACGTTAACCACTCCGTTGTCAGCTGGCAATTTAAGTAAAAAATTAATTATAGATATTTAGGAACAAGTTTCTCGTAAGGTACACAATAATAAAAACTGTAAAAATATTTAATATTTTTTATAATTTTATGCATTTTTCAGTAAAGAAAAAATAAGAAAAATTTTCAATCAGTTTATGTATCTTGTGTGCCTTTTATATTTTTTAGCAATTTAACCGAATCCTTGTTTTACTTTTTATTCAAAATATGTATAGTTAAAATTATTCTTTTTTGTTTGCAACTAAAAAAAGGATTTTCTCCCTCCTGACTTTTAATAAATATGTGTGTAGTTTCCGTTAACATGAAGATTCATATTCTTTTATGCGCGGGTCTGTGTTTGTCATTAAGAAAGTAACAACAGAAGAACTTAACAAAAATAAAATTTGAAAACATTTGTTTTTAATATTCTTAAATAGTATACTCCTTCAATATGATGCTTGTAAGTTTTACTTTTTTGGTGTATTATAATTATTTGCAAAGTATTTATAATAAAAAAGACTGAAATGATGAAAGTTGAGTTTATCTTCAAAAGCTTAAAGGTTCTTGGAATTTAAAAAGAATTTTATTTATTTATCATTCTATTCACAGATTTAGAGCACTACTTTTTAAAGGATTTAAAGGAATCAAGTTAAACTTGTGGAGATTAGAGCTAAAACCATTAACACTAATTGAAAAGGCAAGTGAAGAAATAAGAAAACATTCCCTTTTTTAAGAAATATAATTGAAGTGAAACTGAAGGATGGACGGCTAACCAAAAAACGTATTTATAGAAAAGTTTAGAAAAATTACAACTTATAAATTATGATATTTTTAAAATAAAAATTATTAAGATTTTCGAAAATTATCAGAAATATTCTTGCTATTAATAAGTTAGCTTTTAGTTTAGAAAAAAATTCATAAAACTGAAACAATCAATGATATAGTCTGTTTTCAAAATGTCATGCTTTTGCTTAAAATCATTGTAATGTGAATTTGTTCTATTTGTTTATTTTTTCAATAAATGATGTAATTTTTTTAATTCGAAAAAAATAGCTTAAGCATTTAAAAAAGAGAATAAAAATACTTTTCTAAGTGTTTGTGATGTCTGCATGAAAAGTAACAGTTCTAGTCTTTAATTTTTTCAATGTCACATTACATTGAACAAAGACTAAATAATTTGGTCGACATATTGCAAAAAAGCTTTATCATCATCGACTCGAGAATACTGACTCGTTTGTTATTTACCTAGAAAAGTGACTGAAATGTTTAAGTTTATCAAAAATAAAACAAAACACTGGAATGAATTAATCAAATTGAGGTAAAAAGAATGCCGTGAAATTGAAAATGAAATCAAAATGCTCTATAAAATAAATTTTAAAAAAATTGAAGCATATATAAATAAAAGTAATCTTCCATTTAAAAATTATTTTAACTTACTTAAGAACATGCGATCATAGTAAATATTTGAAAAAAATCAAAATATAATTTTAATATGTATAATGCTTTTATCTCTCTGTGTGTGTGGTTAGAAATTCACAATTTTAAGACATAACAGTGTTAGGTATTTTTCAATATAGTGTTAGGTAGTTTTCAATATAGGAAGCATATATAAATAAAAGTAATCTTCCATTTAAAGTATTATTTTAACTTACTTAAGAACATACGATCATAGTAAATATTTGAAAATATCAAAATATAATTTTAATATGTATAATCCTTTTATCTGTATGTGGGGGGGGTTAGAAATTCACAATTTTAAGACATAACAGTGTTATGTATTTTTCAATATAGTCGTTTGTCAAACTAATTTTTTACATGTTACGAGAAAGTGGTTTTCAATATTATATTAATATTTCGTAAAATATTTTGTAGCTCTTAATTAATCTATTAGTTTATATACTTTCTAAGTTTGAGCTACAGTATTAGAATGTATTTTTCATATTAGGACATTTCCCCAAAACTATTCCAAATGTAATTAAACTGTTGCGTTTATTATTGCATTAAACCATTCAGTTAGATTACAAATGAATACCTAGAATTTTTAATCCTTAATATGTCTGCTTTATTTAGTATAAACACATAAAGAGAGCTTATGTAATGATAGCTCACTATATTTTAAGATATGATGTTTTCCTGGAGTTGGTTATTTTTGTTAATATAATTTCAAATTACAGTTGCTGAAATATTCTGAATTATGTATAAAAATAATTGATTTTCTCTAAAATAATTGTTAAAAATATTCAATCAGAAACTAATGATTTCATGAAATTATTTTAATTTTATGCTAATTTAAGTAAGTATTCAAGATATTTTTTAATTGTTAATTCACTTCCTTAATACAATTTGTGTGTACATGCATAACTATTTTGAATAATATTATAAATAATATTATATATATATATATATATATATATATATATATATATATATATATATATATATATATATATATATATATAGCATAAATATTAGGAATAATATAAAGCCGAGAAAATACAAAAGGGTATAATTTCTTGGCTTCACATCTTCAAATTATCTAATTTATTCAAAATACATACAGTAGACGCTCATTTGTATAAACACGTAAAGACCAGCAAAACAATTCGTAAAATAGAAAAATATTATTTTAGATAATTAAGACCTGATTTTATAACCTAAACTACTTTTTCTTTACAAATAAAATACTATAAAAAGAACTATTTAGAATACACAATAGAAAAAACACGTGCAAAAAAATACTATTTATACATAAAAACAAGACTTACTTTTATTTTATTGACTGCACTTCACATAATTTTCTAAGGATCAAACTGTGCCTGGCTTTAAATTTTTGGAGTCAACTTTGTGATGCTTTGAAATCTTTTATGTTCAGCTTCATGGTAAAGAAGTTGAACTTCTCTTAAAGAAATTGTCATCAACAGGAATGTTCATTTCCCTCATTTTTCTCAGCGAAACAAGCAAAGCTTTTCCAGTTTAGTGTGTTACCTTCTCAACAATATTTTTGAAAGAGATATTACAGTTTTTCGACCTCGGGTACTGGTTCCTCTTCATTTATTTTTCAGATTTTTTCTCAAGTTTTTGAAATTTTCAAGAGGTCGTTCTTTAGAAATCCATAATTTTTTTTGTAATTGTTTTATGTCAAAAATTTTCGTCTATTTTCAGAAATTTTATTTTTTACTCCAATTGCTAAACATGTTCAGTTCTTCAACTGCGACAAATCGTCAACAGAATTGACTCAATCTCTTTCGAAAACATAATTTAATAAATTGAGATGTTCAAATGAAACGAAACCAGCTTCAGAACAAGACAACACTATCTTTTGAAGAGTATTTCCGCCTTTATGTTCTAACATACAAGGCAAAGGGAACATTTTTCCTCTTTCTGGGTTCTTACGTACGAAAAATATAAAAATTGAATTCGGCACCACAGTTCTTTTTTATCAAGTTTCGTTATCCATGTGTCTTCTAATATTGTTTCCACGATGTCTGGAATGCTTGCACATACCTCTTCCTTGTTTAAAAAATGAATCCAGGTCTCAGGCGTTAGAGAAAAAGAAATCAAATAAAAAATTAAAAATATATCTTATCATGAAAAATAAAAAAGGGAAAAGAAATCATTTATTAAATGAGAAAATTGCAAAAAAGAGATTTTCCAAAATTTTAGTTCGTAAATGGGAATTAAAATTATCACTGTGTCTATGATATCAGGATTAAGCCTCTAATTTATAAAAACCCTTTGGATTTAATCCAGCTGCATAGATTATTTTAATTTCCTTTTTAAGTTTGATAATATTGTCTTGTGGAATAAATCTCTTTGATCGTTTTAATAACAAGATATTATCTTTGATTGTACCATGTGCACTATTGTTGAGTTAAGTTATATGTATTTTTTAATATTATTGATATGTAAATTTACATAATCAATTTTAAAATATGTTGAATTTAAATATCAAAAATAGTATTATTTTTAATTTACATAAATTTTACACACGGGAATTTCATTCGTAAAATTTTCGTTGTTTTGGTGAAAATGTACGTTACCCAAAACTTTATTATTGTCGTTGAAAGACGTTTAATAACTTTCAAAATAATTTGTGATTACTAAAAAGAGACAATTAAAATATTAGACAATTATAAAGTAGATTGGTTGGTCTAGTCTAGAAATTTCAGAGAATTTTATCGAAGCTTTGGTAAAGTTTCAAGCAAAATTATAAAACATTTAATGAAGTTTCTTTTCCGTTTAAGAAATTTCATTCACTAACTGAATTCCTATATTATTCAACTGTAATATTAATT
Source organism: Latrodectus hesperus (assembly GCA_037975125.1). Taxonomy (NCBI): domain Eukaryota; kingdom Metazoa; phylum Arthropoda; class Arachnida; order Araneae; family Theridiidae; genus Latrodectus; species Latrodectus hesperus. The sequence goes on along the minus strand of CM075853.1, from coordinate 74,734,168 downwards.
ATATAAAACTTTAAAAAATTGATTTTAGAAAATGTTCTAATAATTAAAATTTTTTTCCATATTGAGAGAAAAACAGCGACAAAAGTTATAAACGATAATGAGATACTTTTTAAAATTGGATTTCTGATATTAAATGTAAAAATATATTGATTTTTTTTCTTTTCTGGGAGAAATATGTTTTATATTTAGTTGTGTGTGGAGTATATTTTCTCTCTCTCTATCTAAATACCGAAAAATGTGAAGCAGCTATTGAATTTCGTTTTTTTTTTTTTTTCAAAAACAATATTGAAAACTATTATGAAAAGTAATATTATGAGATTTTTAATTTTGAAGCTATAACATTATTTTCATGTATTATATTTCTATGTAGAATTTAAAAGCTCTGTTAGGAAATTGAAATCAAAAATGAACGCTTAAGTCACATAAAAATTTCAATATATATTGTCAAATAATCATATATTTAATATGTTTTGCTTACTTTGTTTAACAACTGCAAACCTGTCAAAAAAGTGTTAACAATCGTATATATGTGTGCGAAATCTATTTATGTTCCGTAGCAAGTATATGATGAACAAGTTTAGACACACTTTTATATTTCTGAATGTTTGTGATAAAATGTTTAATAATGTTTGCAAGAAAATATTTGCTTTAACATAGAAGTATAACTTTAATTTTGCTTGAATTTATAAAATAGTCTATAAAAACATTGGTTTTTATATTTAACTAGTTAATTATACTTATTTTATTTGTTTTTGATAAAGTTTTGATTTCATTTAAACAAATAAAGTAGTCTTGTGCTTTTAAGAAATATTTAGCTTAATTTTTTATTAACTCTTGCATATTTAAATAATATTTACTTCTTTGTGTAAAAATTTTAAGTCTCTAATTGGAAATATAAAATCGGTTGTACTAGTGATGAATGTATTTGGGCAATTTGTCTCAATTTGTTATTACTACTTCGGGGCAGGATAAAATATTCTTTTTGAATATACAAAGATTTCACATTTTCAAGAAAATAAAAATAATTGAAAAAATACTTTTCTAAGATGATTTAATTTAATATATTTGGAAAGTATGTTTAAAAACTGTAATTGTAATTATAGTAAAGCAATCAACACTCTGATTGCCTTACTATAATATTCAACGAAGAAAAAACAGCAAAACCAAATAAGAAAAAACAGCAAAACCAAAAATAAATAACATCCATTGTGAATAAAAAGGAAGTTAGTTTAACAGAAATTTAAATGTTGAACTCCAGATTCAAATATTAAGTTAGGAACATGACTATATTTATGTTTAAATTTCTAATTTAAGAATTTTTTCATTTGCAAAGTATTATGAAAAAGCACGTAGTAAAACTTAGTTTTGTTAATGAAAACTTTAATTATGCTAAAATTGTTTCAATCTAAGCTGCAATATAACGTAACATTGTTGTTATTTGATAAAAAGAAAATTTGAATATGCGTTAGCTGTCTCAAATTCTTCACAAGCATTTCTTCTTAAGAAAATAAAAAAGATTTTAAAAAAGTTTCTAACTTTATGAGAAATGTACTAAAATTCTGACTTCATAGTTTATTTGAATTACTTAATTTTCAAATATATTGTATACGTTTAATATCCTGGAACCAGGGGGTATGCGTACCCCTCTGGGGCTTGAGCTAGCCACCAGACGCGTCAGTAGTTGGTGGATAACTGAACGTCCTGTAGGAATGACAGGATAGCCTTGAATATTGAATAAGAGGCCGCGAACTAGCTCCCGTAAACCCTGGTGTTATGCGTTCCGTGCCTAGGGCTAATTGGCACCGCGGTATTGGTGTCTTAACGGAGCCTCTAGTTGCCTGGCGAACTTCTAGAGTAAATTGCCTTGCCCAGTAACTCAGGCAATGCTGGGTGGACTGTCATATTACCTGAAATTATTTACTGTTATTATATGGCTGAAAAGACATTGAAAATAACAAACATTTCTGCTTTTGCAGGAGAAACTTCTGAAGCAGACCTTTCTGAAAAAGACAAGGGAACTCAGAGACAATCTAATGAAGGGGTAGCAATGAAACCTTCACAGGAGTTAGAAATGACCTCCAAACCATCTTCTTCTGGTGAGAGTCAGGAAGCTATCTCTAGCATGACTGACTCTCTGACCAGAATAAAGCTTAAAAAGAGAATATCTGGTGCACAGAAAAAGAAGCTGGTGAAGGAGCGCAAAATCGCTGAGGGGACTTGGGTTGAAAAACCCAAGGCAACCAAAGGCGAGAAGCGTCCTGCCAACCGGATGAACCAGGGCAAGGTCGGAAAGGCTGCCAAGAGAGAAGGACCTGAGGGATTTACTTACAGGGCGGCTCTCACGGCGATCAAGATGGCCGTGCTCTTAGAAGGTCATCCGAAAAAACGGTTAACAGAGAAACAGGCCTATGACCTGGAACTCTTGTTAACCAGGAAAATAGGAAGGAATGAGGAGGGCTTTGCCCCAACCTTCCTATCCTGTAAACTTGAAAACGGGGCTCTTATTATCAATTGTGCAGATCTGGAGAGCTCAAAGTGGCTGGAACAGAATGTCAATGATATAAGCCCTTGGCAAGAACATAAACTCTTGGTGGGTGAGGCAAGGAAACTTGTCAGAACCACCAAGATAATTGCAAAACTGCCAAAAATCTGTAATGAACTGGAACCTAAAGAGCTCCTGAGAAAAATCGAGGCTCAGAACGGTGGGGTCACTCCATTGGAGTGGAACGTTCTTAACATTAAGAACGATCCATCTGGGCGGACCATCGTTCTTAGTGTGCCTGAATTAGATGCTGCCACACTTCGTGTAAGGGGATATAGGTTTCATATTGGACTTCACCATGTGCAGGCTAAAGTACTTGATAAACCTGCTCCTGCTGATGGGGGTGAAGGTAGTTCAAGCCAACCTCCACCACAGTAGAAGTGGTACTACTAACCTCAGTAAGAAGTTTCTTGCTGGGGATATACACCTGGCCCTGATTCAAGAACCCTGGTTGGTTAGGGGGAGAATCAGTGGTCTCAAAGGAACTAAAGGTAAGCTTATCTACTGTACTAATGGTAACGCTAGAACTTGTATACTCTTACATAAAAACATTGAGGTTCTTCCCCTCTCTGAATTTATTCTTAGGGACCTGACAGCTGTGAAAGTCAGACTCAACATAGAGGGTAGGGACAGGGAAATTGTTTTTGGCTCTGGATACCTGCCCTATGAAGAGAAGGCTCCACCTGACCATTCTCTGCACAAGCTCATGAACTTTTGCAGTAATAACAACTTACAGGTAGTCCTAGGACTAGACTGTAATGCTCATCATGTTGTCTGGGGAAGTACGGACACAAATAAAAGAGGTGAGTACCTTTTGGAATTTATTCTAAACTATGGGTTAGATATTCTAAATGTGGGCAACAAACCAACTTTTATTACTTCCAATCGATCTGAAGTAATTGACATTACTATAGCGACAACGCTGATTAGTAAAAATATCAAATACTGGAAAGTAGATGACAGACCTTCTGGTTCAGATCATCAAAACATCCATTTTGAAATTCACTCTAATGTGTGTCTGGATCGCATATTCAGAGACCCAGTTAGGACGGACTGGAAGAAATTCCAAGAAGAACTGACTGGGTTGATTGAGCTCGGGAACAGACCTATTAGAGACAACTACGATCTAGAAGTTACAGCAGATCTCCTACAGAGAAGTATTCTAGATTCTTATCATAACAATTGCCCCATTCGCACTAGAAGAGCTAAACTTCAATGCCTTTGGTGGAATGACTCTCTAGCTGCCGAAAGAGCAAATGTTAGAAAACTTTTAACAAAGCTAAGAAAAATGGTGAATGGGAGAACTATAAAAGGGCCCTCACTATTTATAACAAACTTGTTAGAAAAAGCAAAGTTAACTCATGGAGGAAGTTCTGTGACGAGATAGATTCTATTTCTGAAGGAGCTAGACTCCAGAAACTCCTTAAAAGGGATGAACCTATTTTGGTTGGTACCCTAAAAGACGAGGAGGGTAATTTTGCTGCTTCCGGAAAAGGGGTTATGGAAATTATGACCAGGACCCACTTCCCGGGAGCTAGAGATATTTATAGCAACGAAGGGGAACATTGCATTGGCTCTTTGCAAAGAGTCAATAGCAATCAATGGACCATCGCTAAAAATATCATAAACTACAACATTGTTAAATAGGCAATTTTTGCCTTTAAACCTCTAAAATGCCCTGGGCCTGATGGAGTTATGCCCATCATGATCCAGAAGGCAGAGAAGATTGTCATACCAATGCTAACTAGAATTTATAGGACTAGTTTGGCCCTGAGATATATACCAAAGACATGGCAAAAGACTAGGATTGTCTTCATTCCAAAACCTGGCAAGGACACTTATGACCAGGCCAAGTCATACAGACCAATCAATCTTTCTTCATTCTTTCTTAAAATTATGGAGAAATTCATTGATCGCCATATTAGAGATTACTTGGGTAGAAATAGTCCCTTGCATGCTCTTCAATTTGCCTATCAACCCGGCAAATCTACAGAGACTGCTCTACATCAGCTAGTTTCCAAGATTGAAGCCACTCTGGATCAAAAGGATATTGCCTTGGCAACTTTCCTCGACATCCAGGGTGCTTTTGATAATACTTCCCATCCATCCATCCTCAATGCACTTAGAGGGGCAGGGATTAATCAGACCCTGTGTACTTGGATTGAGGCCTTAATTTCGGATAGATATATACAAATGAACATCTTCGGTGAATCATTTGAAAAAAAGACTACTAGAGGTTGTCCTCAAGGAGGTGTTCTGTCACCATTACTTTGGAACCTAGTTGTAAATAGCCTTATAAAACATCTAAATGATAAAGGCTATTATACGCAAGGATATGCTGATGACATTGTCATCCTTATCCTTGGTAAAGATTTTGACATAACTTGTCATCTCATGCAGGATGCTCTAAGTTATGTAGGTCAATGGTGCATGGATAGGGACCTGATGGTTAATTCTCAGAAAACCTACCTTGTACCTTTTACACGCAAAAAGAAACGGAAAGGTTTTTTCATACCAAGACTTTTTGATGTTGAAATCAATGTGGCTTCAGAGGTGAAGTATCTGGGCATCTATTTAGACCAGAAACTCACCTGGAATAAGCACATTGATGATAGGATCAACCGAGCAAAGAAAAGCATTGTGATTTGCAGGCGAATGCTTGGTAAGAACTGGGGTTTACATCCAAAACTGATGCTATGGATGTACACAGCTTTTGTCAGGCCCATTTTCACATATGCCTGTGTGATCTGGTGGCATAAGGTGGAACAGAAGACTGTGATTGACAGATTGAGGAGTCTACAAAGACTAGCCTGTCTCTGCATCACAGGAGCAATCTCCACCACGCCAACCAGAGCATTGGAGGTTGTGTTGGATCTGACTCCCTTGGACATCTTCATATGCAGCGTTGCAAGATTGAATGCATACAGAATGAAGCTGCAAAACCACTGGTATGACCAGCCTGTTGCCAAAGGGCACAAGGGCATCACCAGGAAATTTCAAGACCCTACTTTTCTGATGCCATCTGACATCATGGAAAAAACATACATGTTTGACAAGACATTTGATATAGTTTTTCCAACTAGAGAGGAATGGGATAACAACATGTTTGAAACTAAAACAGGAGATCTAATCTGGTACACAGATGGATCACTGAAGAACAGCCTCTCAGGTCTGGGAGTTTGTGGCGTGTCACCAAGAATCAGCTTGTCTGTAAGCCTTGGGCGATACGCTTCGGTCTTCCAGGCAGAAGTTTTGGCCATTATCCACTGTCTGCAACTGAATATGAAGAAGGGCTACTACGATAAGCGGATTCTCATTTTCAGTGACAGTCAAGCCGCTTTAAAAGCGCTTAATTCCTTCGAAATCAAATCTAAAATGATTCTGGAGTGTAGAAACCTTCTTACAGAACTGGCAACTAGAAACAGGGTGATCCTTGTATGGGTGCCAGGGCATAAAGGTATCGAAGGCAATGAAAGGGCTGATGAGCTTGCTAAACAAGGATCGTCTTTTGTTCCCATTGGTCCAGAACCTTTTTGTGGGATCAATTTGAAGACCGCAAAAACCAATGTTCTCAGATGGGAAAAACGGAAGATGTATGAAGCTTGGCTCAAATCTCCTGGTCAAACCCACGCTAAAGGTATGATCTGTAGATCATCAGCGAGGATTTCCTATGAAATTCTAAGATGCTCTAGGCAGAAGATACGTTTAATCGTAGGCTTCATAACTGGGCACTACTATTTCAGAAAACATCTCCATAAAATGGGACTGTTTCAGCAAGATCCTATCTGCAGGAAATGTCATATGCAAGAGGAAACGGCCAAGCATATCATTTATGAATGCGAGGCTCTTGCCCTCCCTAGATTAACCTCTTTAGGCATCATCCATACTAGAGAGTTACACCTAGATTCCATTAAAGGGTTATCAGACTTTATTAATAAAGTGGGTGATCCGAGCAAATGGAACTAAGAAACATTGGGTTTGGAGTTAACAGTACAAAATGCTGATAAAAGCAGAGGTGCTCAATGACATACAAACCCAACTCGAAGAAGAAGAAGAAGGATACGTTTAATATTAGTGAATAATTTTATAATACAGAAATTGGATTTTTCGATTTTTATTTAGATTTAAATTTAAGTTTTAATAGTTAAGAATAAATTGTAATATATAAGAATTGCACATTATTTGGTTTTCATTTACAACTAAATTTTAATATCAATAAAAATATCCTAATAATTTTGTTTCTATTTCCACTACTTTTTTGAAATTCATATATTGCAAGTGAAACACTTTAACACATCCTTGGGTGCTCCATGGCTGAGTGGTCAAAATATCACGTCGCTAATCGCTTTAGAGAGTAGGAGTGTGAGTTCGATTCCCACCGTGGGTGTCGTCCAATGGCCCTAGGTGTTTTCTTCGTTGTCCTTCTGTGGTTGTACATCTATCATTGTGCTATTTGTCTATTATCGACGAAGACTTAGAATCGGATCTTAAGAATCAAGCATACAAGTCTGAATATATGTAATGTAATAAATAAAATAAAATAACACAGCCTTGTAATTTTAAGCCCCGGTCAAATGAAGTTGTTCAAACATGAGCTGGCTCAACCTGAGTAGTTGATAACATCTCATTAAAGAATCAAGATTATGATTACGAGTGATTTAAGTGCTCCAGTTGTGATTAGTGAACACGCCAGATTTTTGGCTGTGTTTGGTATAGAAAACATAGTTTCCTGGTTATGACATTCTAATAGCTTCTTAAGTTGGATTGCTTATAGTTTCGTTTTTCCAAATGTTTAGGACTGTATGAATAGAGAGAGATTTGTCTCTCTCTCTCTCTCTCTCTAAAAAGTAATTAATTCGGCTATTATATATAATATCAGCGCATAATAGCCGGTGATTATGTATAATAACCTTTGACTATATATAATAGTCAGTGATTATATATAAAAATCAGTTATAATATATAATAACCAATTATTATACAAAATCCTCACTAAACATGGTGAATGTGATAAATTATTGAATATTTATCACTTTTACCAACAGATATGTATAATCCTCAGGAGAAATTCATTATAGTATTGGTCAATATCAATTTATAAATTCATATTATATTGGCACTTCATTTGTTTCATTGGTTAATATGCAACCATTTGTACTGAATTGAAAATTCACAACAATATAACAAAATCAAACTTATCAATATTGTCTTGGTTTTATTACTTTAAGCTTAAAAGTGCTCTCACCTGACTTCTTAAGCGTTTTTACTTTTTGATTTCGTAGCAATGACATCTACGATATTATTACTAACTAATATATTAATATAATATCATACCATGTACGTTTATTTTAATGATGGCAAATGAAAGAAATGCTTGGAAAAACTTATGTTTAATGAAATTGAAAAGTTAAATAATAACATTGAAATTTTCTTCTGGTTTAAAAGTATTCTCTTATGATTTACTACTTTAAATTATTTTGGCACTAGGAGTAAATTTCAAATGCCTATATTTGTAATCTCTCAACTCATGTTTGTTTCTAATAAAAATAGAAAATGAGGCTATAAATTTTGCATACATATTAAATTTTGAAAGTGTTCACAAAATTGTTATTGTCTTTAAAGCAAAAAGTTTTTTGTCTGGGATTTGGAATTAATAGTTTTCAGATTTAAAAACGTCCACCTAGGCAGTAAGGCTAATGATAAATACTTCGAAAGTATTTTAAATGCGTATTTTGTTATTCCACAAAGCTTAAAATGATCAGTATTAACTATTTTATGGATGGTGTTCATTGTGATAAAATATCTGTATCTGATGAAATCACACACTCCTGCTGTTGAATTGAAGATCAGAACCTGAACATACAGCTTTCAAGTCCTTAGAAGCCATTTATGCTGCACATAATTCTGTGAATGGTGGAACTAAATCTGGTTTTTAGGATTATGAAAACAAATTAGAGTATTAGAATTCATAAAAAATACTTCAATATCAAAACAAACTAATCCTAAAAACAAGCATTTAGCTATATTTCCTTGTGTGTGTGTGTGTGTGTGTGTGTGTGTGTGTGTGTGTGTGTGTGTGTGTGTGTGTGTGTGTGTGTGTGTGTGTGTGTGTGTGTGTGTGTGTGTGTGTGTGTGTGTGTGTGTGTGTGTGTGTGTGTGTGTGTGTGTGTGTGTGTGTGTGTGTGTGTGTGTGTGTGTGTGTGTGTGTGTGTGTGTGTGTGTGTGTGTGTGTGTGTGTGTGTGTGACATTGACACCAGCGAACTCCCCTGTACCTAACTCCAAGGAGCTTTACCAGTTTAATGGGAGCTGCTGGAACTTTTATTTAAAGATATATTAAAAAAATGACATATAAAATTATTTTTTACAACAGTTGAACATGTGTGATTATCTTACAACATATCATAAAATATACAATCAATTTCCGGTTAAATGTAAAGTTGAAAACAATATGACAGTATAATGGGTCTATGGTGAATTAAATACAATTGACATTATAATTGTAATTTTGCCAAGTTCTTGATTATAATTATATAAATGTTAAAATCAAATTCAAAGAGTTTTTGATATTTTCAAAGACAAAGCTTTACTTTGGCCAAAGCATGTTTTTAACTAAGTTGTAGAAGAGTTCCCAATCCAACAAACTAAGTTTCCATTGTTTATTAGGAATTCAACTGTTTTATTTAATTTTGCTCTCGCTGCACGATTTTTCAGAATTCTCTTCTTCCAGAGGATCTTCCAATTTTTGCTGGGTATGGCAAAATGCCAGGATAATGTTAAGGGGCAGGTTGTCAAGAAGTGGAAAGGATTGCCTTCTTTTCCACAAGTGCAATCTTTGGAATCAGAAATATGGAACCTGTGGAAGTAAGATGGAAATGGTCCGCTGCCCGTAAAGAAAAGAACTTCATTCCTTGTCCAATTAAGGGTTTTCCTGCTAACTTTCGGTATCATCTCGTGAATATTTCTTCCAGTTATTCCATTATCCCAATCTTCCTGCCAGCGATCCATTATCCATTTATCAAGTAAAGATTTGGTATGACAACGTGGTAGTGGTAGGACCTGAGAAGAATTACTTGATAGGGCAGCCGCTTTTGCAAGTCTGTCTTTTATTTAGTATACCCAATATATTGAAAAAGTGCTTGTCATTTAATGTCTGTTACCTAAGCTCAGTCGTAGAAAAATTGAATTTTATGATGTTAAATATCTAAGCATTTTTATATATAGTTTCAAAAGAAATTCATCTTCTTTAATAAGGTATTTTGGTTGTGAACTCATATAACACACTCATAACATAACACACTCATATAAAACAGCAAAGAAAAAGCAAAATACAATAGAATTGAAACAGAAAATACATAATTCTTGAAATGAGATGGAAGCTAAATGAAATTATCAATACAGAATAAAGTGAAATGAAATACTTTTTCTTATATACATTAATGAAGTCAATGATCAGATATTGATATAAGTGAAGATAATTATCTTTCAAAAGCAGCCAAGAAGTTAATTAAAAGAGTAAATTTAATAAGAGGCCTTCAATTTCCCTATTTTAGCAATATCATTATGAGCATTTTAGCGTATGCTTTATGAAGGCGTTTTTGTAAATTACTTTATTGAAAAATCTTTTATGTTCTGCGAATCGATTACATCTTTCTTCCCCAAAAAACACATGCTCTGGGATTATGCACATTAAATAAAGTCGAAAAGAATTGGAACCTTTTCTCTCTTGCAAACATAGAAAGTAAAACAAACCATATTTCTTTAATAGTTAATTATTTGTCATTCCTCATTAAATAAATCTCCTTGTTGGACATATAGGAAATTTATCATGCACAGGTTTATTTTGATATAATAATCCCATTATTGGAATTCTCAATATTTTTTTCAATTGACCTTATCATTGTTACAATACAAAAGTCGGAAAATCTTAAATAAGAAATCTCTAATAATATATGGAGTATGAAATTGAAACGAGCTTCAAATTTATATTCAGTAATATTTCTATATCTTGCTACAATTT
>CM075853.1:74398608-74718608 GCA_037975125.1 Latrodectus hesperus | reverse complement strand
CAGCAACGGTATACGACATGATAGTAGCCATATAGCTAAGCCATCTTGAGAAATTATTGACTTTTAATGCATGCCACATAGCGAGTTAGAGATTTGATAAACTTACTGCGTGATGTGATAAATATTCCATAATTTATCATGTTTACCAAGTTTAATGGTGATTATATTTAATCTCCGGTAATATTAGTATAATCATTTACTGATAATTATACATAGTGAAAAAATCTGAAGAATGTTTTTTCTGGTTTGAAATAACATTCTTTCCTAAATGTCTCTATCAAATCAAATAATAAATTCAGGCTTTAATAGAAATAGTTTAATAACACTTCGCATAAAATCAAAAGCAAATTAAAAATTGATTCAAATGGGAAGATTGATTATTCATTACTCATTACTCATTATTCATTACTACTTATTTTCAATTAACTTTGTAAAATAGAATGAGAATGATGAAGGGATTCATTTTTAACAGATAAATATTTTAAGTAATAAAAATAACTAAAAAAATATAGAAAAAGGCAAAAAAATTAAAATTACAAGCAAAAAAAAAACAATGAATGTTTAAAAACTTAAATTTTTTATGATAATACTAGTGACACAGTGAAACTAAGAGTACTAGATGTAGACTGAACAAAAAACGATCCAACAAATTTATTAGCGAGTATATTAGACATAAAAACTGGATTATCTTTTATGAATAAAGCAAGGAAACATTTTTATAATGGCATACTAGATATCAATTCGCAATTTATGAAGATAAATTTAGAGTGCAAATCTTATATGTGCAAATGAAAAAAAATCTAGAAAATATTGTAATTCTAAATGTCCCAATAATCAAATGTATCTAAATAAAGAAGCTTGCACACACACACACAAGGAAATATAGTTAAATATTTGTTTTTAAGACTTAGGTTTAGTTTGTTTTGATGTAGAATATTTTTTGTAAATTCTAATAATCTAAATTATTTTTTTCCAGGTCTTTCAATTAACAAAACACAAAAATTATCTGTAAATGGAGTTAATATATAATTTAAAATTCCTTTTTGTTTAAATAAAAATAAAATATTTACAGAAGTAATAAGCTAGACTTTATTTTACTTTCATAAATTCCGAACATTTTGCATTTTTCAAAATTTTTTACGACATTTATATAACTTATGATATTATCCAGTACATCTGTTTTAAAGTATGTACAGAAATAAAATAAACAAAAGAGCCATTATAGTTTAATCTTTCAATTTGAAAGATTATTGTAAGTTTTATTCTAAGTCATCATGATGCTTTTTAAATCTTAAATCCTTAAAAACAAAATCAATATAATTTCAAAATACTTATTTTTCTAATTAAAATATCATTTTTCTACATTATAACTGGAAATAATATACAATATAACTAGAACATACATACTATATATATATATATATATATATATATATATATATATATATATATATATATATATATATATATAGGAAAAGAAGTGTCAGAAAGTAACGAAATTCGACAAAGACTGAGAGCAACTATACCGAATCTAAAGTCTAAGTACATTCTATAAGTGGCAATTATATTTTAAAATTAGGACAAACTTTAATCAATAAAATTCTAATATTTCATTTAAAGAAAAGCGATATTGTTCAAAATATTGTGGTAAGTCTGATTACTTAGAAGACTTTCATTTATAATTCTCATTAATTTGATTTAATGAATAGACTCATTCATTTGATGAACTGAATAATATTTGAAAATTTTATGCTTTCTTTATTCTGATGCAGAAATTTTGCTTTGAAATATTTATTCGTTGTAGATTGAAATTGTTCTTGAAAGGAAAAGAAAAGAAATGTATACTATAATGTTCAAACTTCAAACCCATATCTGGGAGATCCAGTATCCATAATAACTTTAATAAAAATAATAACAAATTTTCATTTCTATATAAATTCCGTATTTTCTCTTGTTTTATATATTTATGTATTGCAAACAGGCTTAAAATACAGTCAATTGCTAAGAATTTAATTTCAATTTTTAATTCATCATAAATTTGAAATGTGCGTCCCAAAAATTTAGTGTTACAAAAGTAAATAAATAAATTTTAATAAACCAATTTAGATTTCACTTTTAGGTTTACATCATTTTATTTTTAATACTAGTTATATAAAAAACAAACTAGAAAATACAAATTGATTTGTTTACTGTGAGTTGAAAATGTTTTTGTGGACTCGAATATTTATTTGTAGTATGCGAAGTATTTTGACTACCATTCCACCATTTTGGAATCGCTGGTCTATAAATCCCTTTCTCCCAGTGCATATTTTTCACTTCCTAAGAAACTGTATCGTGTTTCCAAGGAAATTTCAACAGATGGCGACTGCGCCGCTCCACCCTCGCAGCAGTTCATAAAGGAGTCCCTTCTTCCCGTTCTCACATAACACCACGAGTTCCTGCCGAACTACGAAAAAGTTCTTTTTCGAGGATTATGGTATTGCGTTGAGGCGGTGTTCTTTTTACAAAGTTCCTTGTATTGATGTCATCGGAAAGTAAGACATATTCATTATCTCAAGTACAACAGTTTTCTCAATGGAAAATCTTTTTAAGTAAAAAATAGAAAAAAACTTTTTTTCATTTAATGATAAACTGAATAAGATGAAAATTAAATATACTTAAAATTAAAGTAAACTTTTATTGTTTTATGAAAATAACAATTTCCTAACAAAGCAATTTTATATCAAAAATTCTGATATACATTTTAATTAAATCAAAAATAAAGCATAAATTCTACAAAATTTTAATTTATTTAAATTATATTAAGTGTACATATATCTAAAATAAGTATACAATTAAATTACTAGAAAATCTGAAATTAAAATTATTTCACTATTTTTATTGTATCTAAATTTAGAAACAAATTTCCTTAGGAATAAAAAATCTAGCAATTACTTTTTACGGATATAGAAGTTAATAAAACTCTTTAATCAAAACTACAGAATTTACTTACCCATGTAAAAAATATCTTCAAAAAAAAAGGTGGAAATATAAATAACCTAATTATTTAGTTTAAATAACTCTTTCTATTCTGTGGTTTATTATATATCGAATTTAATAGTTAGATATACTTTTGATTCACAATTTCTCCTCTTTAATCAAACAAAAACACATCACTTTCTTAAATTTTTTTTACAACAAACTGTCAAGTTACATTGTTGGAAACATGGTGGACATTTTCAAGATTGATGTCAATATATCGGACATAGCAGAATATGACTGGAACTCTACTTCTGATATCGGAGGACGTTTCCCGCCTGCATCCACGGCCAGCATTTTGAGCCTCTCTGTTCTGTTCTTTGTGGTGGGGGCGATTGGAATCACGGGGAATCTCCTCGTGATCCTCGCGATTCTTGGAGACCAGCGGATGAGAAATTCAGTCACGAATCTCCTGATCATGAATTTGGCCTTCAGTGACTTGATCATCATGATCGCCTGCATTCCAGACATCATCCAGTTCATAGAAAACAAAGGCTGGAGATTGGGTCTGCCGCTTTGCAAAGCCATGCGCTTCACAGAAGTGTTTGCACTCTATGCCTCTGTCATGACCCTGGTCAGCGTGTGCATTGAAAGGTAAGAAACAAAATCTTATACTTCAATAATAATTAATATTATTCAAAAAACATTGAGAAAAAATAATTTTACGTATAAGACTTTCTTGAATATTCATCATTTACAATTCAAAACATTTCGTGTGTTTTTATTTAAAACAAATATATATGTGAGCGTGAATATTTACGTTAGAAAAAACCAATATTATAGTTAGAAAAAATTCTAATTTTTAGATGTAAAGCATTGTAGTTTTCACTATAGTACTGTTTAATTTATAGTTCAAAAACTAAATCATTTTTTTTAATTTTAGCATTTCTAGGAAAATTAAAGAATTTACTGAATATTTTCCCATTTTTTAAGCCAAATATGACTCTAAGTAATTCCTAATTGAATAACAACACTAATCCGATAAAATAATATAACAATATTTAACTCACGATCGTATCGTTAAGGTATAAGGAGAAATAATATTAATATCAATATTTAAGTCAACATTCAAAATTCAATATGATTATTCTTTCTGTTCTCAATAATATTCGCTTTACCTTATAAAACTAATCACAAGAAAACATAAGCTTCATTATTCATTAAAATAAAAGTATTTTGTTTTTCCGTCTTTTGTAGATCATTTCGAATATATTCTGCTTTAGTCAGTCAGATTATCATTTTTATTTTATATTATTTTCTTAGGAATAAATGCTTATTATTTTAAATTATGATATTAAAGTTTCTACTTTTTTTGCTTTTAATAATATTATTTTTTATTATTCTTTAAATTTCATTAAAATAAGTCAAGTATTTTGAAAATTGCCAAAATAAAATATACTTTGCTTATATAGTTAAATGAATGTTGGTGATGAATGTTTTACATACCATTCCTTTTATTCTCATGAAGAAATTATTCATTTGGTCAACATTTGTTATAAAAAAAAGTCATTAATTAATTGCAAGAAACTTTTTTCAATGAAAGAAACAAAATAACTAATGTTAATAAATATATATTGAAGAAAAAAATACTTATTTTCATGCAATTTTGAATTTCATAAAAAAGCGAAAATTCCTTTAAATTTAGATATTCGTTTAATGTGTATGTGCTTAAAGCACTTGTAATCGGTTGTTAGTAAAACTAAGTAATACTTTTAGAAAATTAGGAAACTTATGTAGTGAAGCATCTTTGTAAAAAAAAGCTTTATGAATTTGAATTTACGAATGCTAGTTACTTCAGTTTTCATTATGTTTTATATAATATAATCATTCTAATAGTGACTTTTTAATGTACAATCATACGGATTAATTTTATAAAATCAGTCCTTGGAAATGCTTCAAAAATATATTTTGTACTTATGACTTGTAAAATACATGACATAAAATTTTTAATTCTTCTAGCATTAAATGAATTTTTTAGTGAAATGACAATCATATTTAAAATACGATAAAGAATGGCAGAAATCTAACTTCAGCCAAATATTTATTGAAGTTGCTTATTTCTATTGCTTATATTCAAAAACTATTTTTTTTATTTAATCATACATTCAAACGAAAGCATTGCAAATCAAGATAGAAAGTCCAAATTTTATTCTTAAAGAAGTGATAATGACAAAAAGCAGTCATAATCTGATATAAAATAATTTTCCCTAGAATAATTTGGCTAATAATCTAAAAGGACTGTTTTTAAAGATAATAATTTTTGTTTTGATGTTAGCATCGCATTCAATTGATTGCGTATATGAACTTTAATGTCTTACGTTTCTTATAAAAATGAATTTTTTAAATTTGAAATAAAATATTATGTAATATATGATACCAGGAGAATACACAGTATTTATTTAATAACGTTTGAAAGAAAAATGATTTTTTCCTTTGAGACTCATTAGTATTTCTTTCGTTGTCATAAGAGGAATGAAATTTTTATAGGGATAATAAATGCTCCGATTCAATCTTTTTGTACAATTGGTTATTCTTAACAAAGAAGTAATAGTAATTTGTCTTTTCACACATATCGTGTTAAAAATACTTACATAACTCTACAATGCAATTATTTTCATAACTGAAATAATAAATAAATAACATGTTTTCTTTATTTATAGGAGTAAAAATAATAAATGAAATTTAGAAAATATTTCTTTTTAACAATAAATATTTAATAACTATTTTCATCATATATTATTTTTAAAAAATCCTTTTAGTCCATTACTCATAATACAAACTTGTATTATTACACTGGATGAATTGTGTATTAACGCATTGATGATTGTGGTTAGGTTATTTTAAAATTTCCGGCTGCATGTTAGAGAGAAATGAAGCCGTTAATCATTAATAATGCCGCTCAACATGTCTAGTAGTCAATGTGCCTGACTGTAGATAGGGAGGTCCTGGGTTCGAATCTCGGTTCGGGGATGGATGTATTTTTCTCTCTCTATCTATCCTGTCTTTGTCCTTTCCTTGTATGAATGGGTTGTGAATGGTTGCTTACCCTATAAATGGGTACCTATGGCATGTGTGCACTGAGGAAGTCGAACTCCACAACTAAATACGGTTCAATTGGAAAAGTGGAGCAGCGCACCCCATAATGCCAGCCTAGCTGGCACATGACGACAACAATCATTAATAATAATACTGAATTGAATTGCATCAAATGATGAGGTTGAAATCTGGTCCACATCGCCTTCTCCACGTCTTACTAAAAGAAAAATGTAAGACCATTCTGAACTTTTTACGTTATAAGCTTCATTACAAATATCAAACGTGTTAACAATCGAACATTAAAGTGTCTTTAATTCTGAGTATCATAATTATCTGCAGATTGCCAGTTTATACATTTATTACTTAGAGTCTTTCCATGAAATTAAACAATTTAAGACTGATTTTAAAATTTAAAGTAAGATTTATTTTCTTCTCTGTAAATCTCTTTAACAGCTAAATTTTATCTTAATTTAAAAAAAATTCTTAATTCTGTAGTTTTCTTAAGAAATCAATTTGTGTAGTTACATTCTTGTGCTATATTATTTTTTTAAATTATGTATTATTTATTTTAAATTTGATTTTAAGTGAACAAATATAGAAGTTTTATGTAATATGTTTTTTGTCGTATTTGTGTGGATACATACATGTTGTCTGCCGGTTTATACATTCAAATCTTACCTCAAGCGTATATGTTTTAATCGCTTATAATCTAATTTTTAAAATATAATTCTAATTTGAATTAGATCTTACGTGTAAAATGTGAATATAAGATGGATTAACAGTTGAATTTTTTCTGTAATTAAAAAAAAATATTAAAGGATTCACAAAAATGTTCATAAATTTAGATTAGTTAATTTTTGGAGAGTTAAAAAAATTTTTTTAATGTCTATCACTTTAATGCATTGTAAATATTTTACCAAATGCGTATTAAAATTGTAATATCTTACCTGATCTTTATAGTTATTAACTATTGTCCTCCGAAGGTCATGAATAAACCAACAATATTAGCATGATTATAACAACAATATTAACTATTGTCATCCAAAGGTCATGATATACCAACAATATTAGCATAATGCATAATAATATGTAGATTTTATTTTTGTAGAACATAATTAAATAAATTTTCTTTATCGTTTTGACATCAATATTGACATAATCTGAAAAAAGATAACGTAATTAGATTAACTAATTATCAAACATTTTGTCTTTTCATCTTCTATAAATACATAAAATTTAATTACTAGTTACATTTGTTAATCGAATAAACCAATGAAAATATAAAAAATGCAGTGATTTTTTATCCCCAAATATTTACAACGAAAACAATAGTTAAAAATATCATAAAAATTTAAATTTCATCAATATAAGTTTTTCTTATTAAAGTAATACTCTTACTCAAACGTAAATATCTAAATTATATAGGAAATTAATTTCATTTTCTAAAGAGTATTTTTACTAAGAATATTTAATTTGCGAAATACAAAATTTTCAATGATTTCTGAATTCTTGATGTTTTATAGACACAATTGAACCAAAATAGGTTAATGCTAATGTTCTACTCGAAATAAAAAGAAATTCTGAAACAGTGCACCATATTGTAATTAAAAGACGAAATTCATTATTGAATTGAAAAAATAAAGTTTGCTTGAAAAAAAACATTTTAATGAATGTTTGAGAAAGAACGTGTTAGGCTCTATTCCTAACAAACTTTTTTAAAATGTGATAATTTTAAATTAAAAAATTACTTCATTATACTAACAAATTAACCCAAATAATTAAATTTGCGCATTTTATGAACATTTAGTAGTTATATATGAATTTTTTTAAAATATTCAAATATAAATTGTGTTTAAATATCATAAAATACAATCAGCCATAACATTAAAATATTTTTTATAATATAAAAATACATAAAATAAAAATTTACTAAACATTCAAAAAATATCATAAGTATTGGGTATTAAATTAAAAGCATGGAAAATTTTAAAATTTCAAAATTTTAGTAGAAACATTTCACATTTAAATGAGACTTTTAAAATTTCCTAACATTCAAGTACAGTTAAATTAAAATGTAATATACAAATAGAATGTAATTTACAAATGTAATTACAAATAGAAGATTTAAGAATTTTTTGACTATTATATTTGTATTAACATATTCAAAATTAAATTATTTTACATTTAAACTATCAATGAACTAAGATTTATCAAAAATAAATTTTAAGAATGGCTCACTCAAACACGCACAACACACACGTTTCAGTTTATTTAAATATTTACCATTAAAATAGTTTAAAATTCAAAATTTCTTTGCCATATAAAATATTTTAAAATACCTTTGAAAAGAAAGGAGAATAATTTTAAAGGTATCAATGAAATGCTTTTTTTCAGTAAAAGAGGTGTCTTAAGATAATTTTCCCTTAGGTGGTCCTGAAATCTAACAAATAAACCCACACACATTCCTTCAAATTTTTTAACACAATATATGAAATGTTGTGAGTTAATTACTTTCTATTAAGATTTTACTCATTAAAATCTATTTCTGGAATTGTTTATTCTTGTAAATAAAAATTTGAGGGAAGAAATATAATATTTGGTTTTAAAATATGTTTAAATAAAAGTACGAATACGTAAAATTAGAACTTTTTACTTGTAAGCGTATTTGCTATCAGTTTTCATATTTTATGCTTTTAAAAGTGCTTCGAAATTTAGAATGGTAATAGTCAAGGTTTTCAAAATAATTATTACAACTTTTAAATTATTTTTTTCATTTACCTGCTATTAATTTTTGCTATTAATAACACATGTTAACGCAATCATCATTTTAGATCAGGAAAAAAAAAGGAAAATGAATGTGCTTTTATTTAAATTTTAAATGGTTTGACTGATTATAAAATAAGCGATGAAAAATACAGATATCTTTATAAAATTATTAATAAAGACATTAATAATGAAGAAACAAATTTGCCATTTTACTTTTAAGCTATTTGAAAATAAATATGACCATTGTAATATAAATTTTACTTTTCATTACCTTAACTGGAATTCCTTTCCTTAATATTTGTATATTAGTTTAATAAGAATCATATGTATAAATCAATTTAAAGAGGAAAGTTTTAAAGTTGACTGAAATAAATTTAAGGCTTAAGATGAGAATATTATAACTCAAAAAATTTTAGACATTTAATTTTTTATATCACAGATATACAAAAATTTATGAAATTTGTTATGCATGTAAAATTTTATACAGATGAGAAATTGTTTAAGTTTAATCGCCTACATTCGGGACAATTTTTTCTTAAAAGTTACTTTTAATTTTTTTCACTATAATTTTTAGATAAATTATTATGCAAGAACATAACACTAGATAAAATTTTAATTACTTTCTAAAGATGTACTATTTTAGCTAAATAATAAGGTATTACCTTTTTGCTTCCTTTTTCTTATAATATATTAAGTCTTAAGCAGCTTCTGAAACAGGTATGTATTTCTTCAACGTCAATAATTTTAGTAACATTCTGAAGTGTCCTGAAATCAAGCTATAAAGATAATATGACTTGAAATATAACCAGAAGTGTTAAACCTATAGGTAGTACGCAAGTTCTGTGTTCAGCAGTATTTTTAGTATTACGAAATACTTAAAATACAGAATTTCGTGAAGTTAATAAACTAAAGTTATTATAAAAACAAAAGATGCAGTAATTCAGGATCATCATAATATGAGAAATCCATAAAAATGAATATAATACTAGAATAAAAATTTCTGGATTGTGAAATATTACTTCACAAGAGCTTCATATTATTTGTTAGACAATATATCGGCAACATTATAAATAAATATTCATATTTTACAAACTTTTTGTGGCATTAATTACTTAAATTACTTGAAAAATGCTTATGTTATGAAACAATTATTTTATCATTTATCATTACATTTTTGATTCACTAATGTGCTTTATAAACTCATTTTTATCATTCAAGTATTCAAATCCCCTTAAAAATTAAAGTTGTATATTCACCTGACTTTGTATTGCTCCAAATTAAAAATTTTAATTAAATCAAAATTACTACAACTATTTTAAAGTATTTTTTTACAATAATATCCCAAAAAATAATTGTATTGCAATTTTTAATTTAAAATATTTGAATTATTTCGTATTATAGTACGTCCAACTAAGATTTGTTAATACTTTTCTTACTCTTTATTTTATATACTAGGTGTAAAATAGATTAAAAAACAGCATACGCTTCTTTTTATTAAAATTATACATTCAGATTTTATATAAAGTATTATTGAATAATATTTCCAAAGAATTAAATGATTTTTTCATTGAAGCAGTTTGAACCATTTGTTAAAGATAAAACTTGATTTTTATATTGGAATAGATATTAAACTGGAAAAAGAAAGAAATGGTTTTCATAAATAATTCATTTGTTATTAAAGTAAATACATATTCCAACTCACACTGCTTTGCAACTCACCATAACTGATCTACAATATTCAAGGGATTAACTGAAACTGTTTGAAAATGTTCTTTGATAGTTGACGCATAAAATATAATATTCTTTCATCCCTCAAAAATATCACTTACGTTATTCCCATCTCGTATTAAATATTTATGATTATATAGCAATGTTTTATTAAAAATTTTACGAAACTTAAATTTTAATGAATTTTTATACTGTAATATAATAAAACTATCAAAGTTTAAAGCCAAGTACATAAAAAAATATCTAAGGCATTTAATAATTTCAGGAAACCTTTCACGATTTAATATAAGAGTTGAAAAATTTTTAATAAAAAAACTTTTCCTTTTAGCTTTATTGACAATTTGTATTTAACAAGAATATATATATATATATATATATATATATATATATATATATATATATATATATATATATATATATATATATATATATATATATATATATATATATATATATATATATATATATATATATATATATATATATATATATATATAAAAAATCATGACCCAAACATGTGTGTAAACAGCTTTGAAACCTGATATTTCTTCATTCATAAAATATGAACTTAAAATTGACTATTACTTTTTATCGCAAAGTTTTATATGGAATTGAAAATATAGTTTTGGCATTTTACGCTTAAATATTAGTCAGAGAAAGAAATACATTTTTGATTCATAAGACATTTAGTATGTTAACTAAAAATAAATTTTTATTCCCTTTTTAGTTTTTTAAAAATGTGTGTATATGTTATAGTGTAATAGGAAAAGTTAGTTTCATTATTTGGTTTAATAATTCTTGGAATCTAGCATTGTCTATCACTATCACTTTATTATAAGGTAATTTGGGTTGTTATGCAACTTTTTCATAAAATAAACAAGAGCCACAAATATACATGATATTAATTCTGAAACTTCCCCCGATTTTCATAATTTTATGTTTGATAATTATTACACATGCTAATTTTAAGCATGTATCGTTTATTATTTACGTATACCTTTTTAAGCGGTTTACTAAAATATTGACAGTGTGTAATATATTATTTTATATGATAAATGTGTTAAAAACAAAAACGTATTCCTGTCACTTTTACATATAAGAAATAGAAATAACGTGTGAAAACTAATCTATAATTATTTTTTATTAGATCAAAATGTATTATTACTTAATTTTAGCTATTAACCTAACGTGATATTGTCATATTTTTTTAAATAGTTTCAACAGAAAAACTATTGATACAAAGATGGTGAATGGCTTCAAATATATCACTTAAATATAATATTATTATAAGTAATGATCTATCAAGTAAAATGTTTAAATGGAAAAAGAACAAACAAGATAAGAAAAAAATAAACAACAGTATAGTAAATAGATTAATTATTATCATTTGAGGCACAATTAATATAAATTCCTTAACTTATAGAAAGTACACATTAAAAATCACTCTTGCGTAAATAGATAGCGTATCATTAAAACAACTCTTGGTATTACAATTCTTGATCCATGTAATCGCGGTAAAGAAAACGGATAAGGGACTTATCTTGTCCCACAAACCTTAAAGAAGTTTATATCTTAAAGCACTTTAATTGTATTATCAAACTAAAATAGTATTTTTGACGAATTCCCTTTTAGTTGAACTTCTTTTTACTGTATTAAAAAATTATATTTAGTATTAATATGATACGAGATACATATATTCATTATACATTAAAAAACATATTTTATAAATACTCCGAAAAAAATTTTTAATTAAAAAACACACTTAATATAATTGAATAGTGTTTAATTTTGAACATGAGATAAAAAAAACTTTCATTTATTTAAATTTGAATAAAAGTTTAGTTGCCTTAACATAATGTTTGCTACTTCATCATAGTAATTCAGTTTCATTTTAAAATGATGAAACTTTTCATATTGAATAATTTATATGATCACATAAAGAATGTAAATCATATTTTATTTCTCTTTTTTCAGTTTTTATCATATTAATGATTTGTGGATGTAAGTAAATGCATTAACAATCATTAATAATTCCAGATTTGGAATTATTGATTATTTTTCATATATTAACTTTTAAAATTAAACTGCTGTTGGTTTTCAAATACCACTTACAGATTTTTATAAACTACCATGGTAGGATATTTTACTAAAAATATTTAACATGATCATGGTGATGTGTGCTAGTGTTTTTGCATACACAAAAATATTTTCCGAATTTTTATGTCTTATTTTTTTAATTTTTATGTTTTATTTTTAAGATTAAATCACAGAAACTTCCATTATAATAAAGTTTTAAATCTTTTCAATTTCTTAAATAAAATAAAATTAAATTTAAAAATTTTTTATTTGAAATTAATTTTTTATTTAAACTAATAGTTTTATTACAGCTAATAATATTTTATTGCCCTATCACATGTAATAAAGTAGAAGCTAATTATTAGATAAAAGGAAAAATGTAGTTGAGATTAAAATATTGCCGTACTCTGTCCTTTCAACGTGAGATTTTACAATTATAATTTAATGCAATGATAGTTAAATCGGTAAAAATGAGTCAACGTCTACGAAGCATTTGTAAATGAAGGATCTTCTCTAGCTATTTTGGGAAAAAGGCTTGTAATTTATTGATGATTAAAGTTAGTAGCCACTGCATTATTTCTGAATTTTTAACTAATAAGGAAACTTATATATCATTTTTAACACATTAACACATCAAGAAAGAAAAGTAGGGTTCTTTGAAGAAAAGTCTAAGTTCATAATGGGGAAACTACAAGTTGACTATGAAGTAAATAATGTATACCTTTTTCTAAGAAAGTACAAGACAAATCAAAACAAGTCATAATATATGATTATAAATGGTTCTAAAAACTAATGTTAGAGATATATTTCCAAATAATTACAAGAAATGTTATGATTCAGCAAAATTGACATTTGAGATTTTTTTGAATAAAAACAGATAAAATGATAGAATATCTTCTATATTCATGTTTTCTAAATCAGTGTAATTTTTGACTAATCTTAATGTAAAAAATAACGAATATGTAAGTCATTTTCATTCCGAAATAGTCATTTTTTATTGACTGAAACAATGAACGGCATTTTGGCATTTAATCTTTGGCACTATTCAATCTTTAGTAATTTTGCTTACAAAACATGTCAAAACAACTGGTAGAAGAATTTGCCTATACAGGGATTATTTTAAGCAATCGTCAAATTTCAAAAATATTACTTTAAAAATCTATATGTAACTCAAAGATTTTAAAATTATCCTCAAATTATAAAAGAATAATAAAATTTCGGAAATCTTTAAATTTTCTCTTTATATAATTATAATTCCCAATATTTGAATATCTTTTAAACGTCTATTAATTGGCACAGAAGCCGTATAATCCAAGATGCCAAATTCTGAATTTTTGGCGATGAAGAAATGTTGCCAAGACAATGTTTTGTGATGTGCGTATGTAAATATTAGAGATGCCAAAATAGAATTTTCTGCATAACTCTTATAGGTCTCCATATTTATAACGTAATAAAAGCCTAATTGCCAGATACATAAGAAAATCCGCCAAAAAATTCATCAATTCAGATTTTCGTTTATGGATTATACGGCATCTGTGCCCAATAATTTTACTTCTAATAACTCAACATACAACAGGTGAAATATACAAACAAAATTTATCATATGGAATATTTCACTTGTGAAAAAATGTGTAAAATATTCTATACGTAATAAAATTCGAGTATGAGGAGATCAAGTAAAATGCATATGATGCTTATTTAACTCTTTTTTATAAAAAAAACGTCGTGAATGAAACACAGTTTTAATAATGAAATATAGTTTTATAGTTTTTAAATTTATTTTGTGAAAACAATAATTATATAAATGATTACTTATATGTTTAAATCATTATTTCTGTCCTCACCTTAAAACACTTTAATAATATATTTTTATTATTTTGTTAAAATATAATAATTAAATAAAATATGAATTCCTGAACATTTTAAGGAAAAAGAGAAAATATATCCATTACAGATAAATGAAATATAATTACTATATTTAAAAGCACATCTACATTTAAATATTATTTTCACATACATAATTAATATGAACTTCTTTATATATTATCATAAATTATTTTAATAATATTACACAATATAATAAAAGTCATATTTTTTAAAGTAGTAAATTTAATTGTATATTCAAATAAATTTGAACTAATTTATAGTTCATTTAATACAAAAACTAAATGCTTTCAATTAGTTGCTGTGAGAAGATATTTAATTGTGTTTCACAAGAATACAATAAACCTCTGTTGTAATGATCTTTCTGAGCAGAACATGTTAATAGCTGTCGCTTCTACTAAAGGACACACTTGGGTGATTTGGATTTCATTTCCCGAGCTTGACTCTCATTGATTGAGTCATTGACCGTTTCTAAATAAATTATTTCGATTAAATATACAGTCGTATGATTAAAATGTGCTTACCAGGGTTCCAGTTATACTACCCAAATTTAAATAGATATTTTATACAAAATTTATTATTGCATAGTTATTAAACATTATGATTACTACAAGATATATGTTTGAATATACACTTTTTAATGAACAATATTATAGGACCACTCATAATGTAAATTTAACCGTACAATTTCCGACTGTTCATCTGGTTTTTTATTTCAAATGCTTACAAATTTCGTGTTTATTATTTAATCGTAAGCCACTTCGGGTAAAACTAATTTTGTACTACATAATATATTATCTGGTATATAAATAGATTGTAAAAATTTTATAAAATTTCATTTAATTCACGTTACTATATCGATTAACGCGTAAAAAAATTTTTTCTTGTACCTATATACCAAAGTAGATCAATACCATATGCAATTAACAAAATAGTATGATGATTACCATAAATTCATGCTTAAAACCTTTGTTCAAAATCAATCTTTTATTTTTTGGCTAATTATATTTTTAATTTTTAAAACATAAAGTTAACAAAATATATGATATCAAATATGAATCAAAATTTCATCATCAAGCATAAAGACGTATATTCATGAAAATATTTATAACATTAATTAATGTATTCATTTATTAACTGTAAAAAAACTGAAATCAAGCATGTTACATTATTTCTTTTCCGTTTCTTTATTTCAACAAAATCTATAGCTTCAGGAATTTTACTATCGTTAAATTATTAATTTTAAAAAGTAATAGTTTAAAGATAGTTATAAATTTACACATTTTAACATTCTGAAAAGTATAATATGAAAAGTATATCAAATATTACAGAAAGTACTTTGTTATAATTATAACCCAAGTTGATTTGTGTATTCCTCTGCTTATATTGGCAATTAAAAACAAACATTCTTCATACATTTTTAAATCAATTAGTTTCTGATACCATACAGAAATGGAGTTCATTTTATTTAATATGGCAATAAAAACGTAAAGGATCATAAAACCACGTAAATAACCTAAATATATAATTTTAACAAAAATGCATTTATTTAATGTTTAAGATAATTGGTTGCTTCATATTAAATTTTTGGAGCTAATTTTTCACAAATTATGATTAATAAATTGTCAGTGGATATAAAAGGAACCTAATTTTCTGGACTAAATAATGACTCGATTCAAAATAGGATACATTTCGATATATAATTTGAAAAATAAATTAATCTGAAGATACTTTTTTCTATATTTATTTGCATATGATTATCATATCATTGTCATTCTAAGCAAAAAATTTTATACAAATAAAATTCCTACAACACATTATATTTATTGAGCTGCTCAATATATGGTGTCAGGCAGTTTTAATTAGAATGTATAATTTACTTATTTCTTATACAAACGTTGAAACATTTCTACATTTTAAATTAATAAACTGAAAATGAATCTCGATGTAACATTAGTTTCTGACATAAATACATTATTACATTCATCGAATTAAAGTGGAAAATATAGCAGACACATTAATAGAGATTATTGTTGCTTGGCAAAGAGTATATATGATCGGTATTAGAATAATTGTGATTATGCATGCTGTGGAAGTTTCATTTCATTAGGGCTAGTGTGATAAGAAGAGAATGTACACGAAAATGTTGAGGAGAAGACAAAAGGCGTCAAATTGTCATCGTGGCAATTCCGTTCCCTGACATATGAAAGCGCATTGAAGCATTTGATAACAGAATCTGCTCCTGATAGCTACATCTCTGTCAGCTGTGGATACCTTATCATCAAAAGTGATTGTTCAGTTACAATTTCTCTCATGTACTCAATAACTGAGAACATTTAACATTTCATATTAAATAGAAGTACGAATTAATCATATAACTTAATTGTACTAACGGGAAGCTCAAAATAATTTTTAAGCGAATTTATATTTAGATCCAATGCTTTTATATTATAATAATTACATGATAAAATTACTTATAATCACATTGTTACTATACTAAATGCAGACATTTTTTATTTTATAATGTATTCAGTATTTATTTCTCCGTAGTAGAGAATTTAAAACATTTTTATTTCGGAATGGCAATGAATCTTTGGCATGACATATAAATGAAGGTTTGATTACATAATATGAAACTGTTATGTTTAACCAACTTATATAATTATATTACATAAATTTCAAATTTAAAATTGTCAGATTATTTGTAGAAACGGAATAAAAATTATCTCAGAAACATGGATTAATATATTTTAAAGAATTCTTATAATGTAACAAAATACTATTGTATTAGTAAAATAACAATTAATTAAGTATTTTTTACATAATTCTACTTCATTTTTCCTTTTGCTTTCTACCTTAGGCGTCTGTAAAAACTAATTACATTCATCAATCATAAAACTAAAATAATAGTTTTATGATTGATGAATGTATTAGAATAATTATTAATTTACTTTCGAATTTTAAAAATAGTAGCAAACACAAACCATTAATTTGAAAAACATTAGTAAAATAATATCAATTTGATAATTTACGTATTAAATCTTCTCAAACATAGTTAGAATTTAATGCTCATCAATCCATTGATTTGGTAAAATGTGTCTCTTTCACAGTGAATATAATAGCTTGTTGCAAAATTTCAAGTGTTCATGAAAAGTTTGCTAAATGGCATTGGACTGTATGAAAGCTTTATTTGAAATAGTTGATATACAATGCTTTCCAACTCATATACGGTTTATTTGCTTGTAGAGCTTCTTGCTTTCTGAATTTAAATTATGAAAGCTTTAAACTGTCTAATTAAACTTTCATTCAGTTTTGTCTAAGTTTCTTCATATAGGGAGCATGTATTTTTATTTATTTCCCAACACAATACTCCACAGAAAAAAATTCAAATATATTTTAAACACAAAATGAAGTTATTAACAATTTTTTAAAAATACCCTTGAAATATAAAAGTAATGTTTTGTAAACTAGTAAAAATAGAGTTTCGTGAAACTTTATAGTAAGAATACTTTTATCTTATCTTTTGGAGAGAAAAATAGACTGAGTATAAAAATTAATTCAAATCTGAGTATATGACATCAAACGACCGAAAAAGTATTATTATCATAAAATTAAAAAAAGATATATATTGAAAATAAAATAATTATGTGAAAAAAATTATATCATTTGTTCTATTAGGTATTAGAATATTTGATATAACTAAAGTCTGTTTGACTCAAGTTATACATGTCTGCCATCCTACATCATTATAATTTATATTAATAAGAAAGAAGGAAATGAAAATTAAGAAGGACCTTAGCCATTTTATTTGTACTCTTTCTCATTTCTAATGCCAATGAAATTTGTAATTTCACTGAAATGTATCAAGTCTTACATAAAACTCAATGACTCTAAAAATTAAGTATACGTTGCTGATATCGTCATATATATTTATGTTGATATCAGCAATGAGTACCTAATTTATGTCTTCTTTTTCTTTCACTTATTCATAAAGTATCTAGTTTCCTTACATCACAATAATTTTGAAATTAAATCTGCATCTAAATTTCCACGTATTTTGCAACTTCTTTATTCAGGGATCGTGTTTTTTAATTTCATGCAATTTAAAATTGTGAAGTTCTGTTTCACGAATTTAATGAATAAAAATAGGCAGTCTGAAATATATGGTAAAATCCTAATTACTTCCGAAAACTGATAAGATAGGAAATTTAGTGCCATCAAAATTGCCACTGTTCATTTCAGAATTATTATTTATTTTATGAATCTCATCAATTTTTTTCATCTTAGCGCCAGGAAGTGAATTCAACTATTGTTTCTTTTTTTATTTAATCAGTACACATGGCATTCTTTCTTTAATGGACTTCATAATGCTTGATAAGATACATTTTATAATTAGAATGCATTTTAATATGAAGATCATCAATAATAGCATTTCCACTAACTTGGTGCAAATTTGCTCGTGTAACCCTGCATGGAATTACACATTGCTCTACTTTCAAAATACAATACCAAGAAAAATTGCCAGATAGTGACGAAACCAATGAACAATAAATGATCTGTATTTCAAAATGATATCATAATACAGAGTGGATAGGGTTTAAGCTGTTGACCACCATGGACGGCTGTTACACGAAGCAACACGTCTAAACAAAAAGTTAATGAGAGTACGGATTTCCTGTAAATCATTTGCCAAAGTGCATGTTCTTAAGAAGGCAGTATCAGTGTCTGTAAATGATGTGCAATCATATACCAAACGGGTTTGACTGGTGACAGATATGGTAAGTACGGTGGCCAAGGAAGCCACTGTACACCTTGCAGAGTATGTTGGCTGATGCGAGCAATGCGCAGTTGGGGTCACCAATAAAAGGTCGGGCGTTACCCTACTGATAAAAGGCATTAGACACCCCCTTAATGTAGGGGAATGTCACAGGCCACAGCCGATCATCTACATAATGTTAGGCTGTCATGGTGCCGTGTGAATATGAATTAGAGGTAGCCTGGAATCGCATCCAATGATGCTCCAAACCAGGATGCCGCATTGTCGCGTAGTGGGACATTCCACATTTGCTGCAGGATTGGAACTGTTTTCACTTCAACGCCACACTCGTGCACGGCAACTATCACTGAACAAAAAGAAGCGTGCCTTATCTGAGAAGACGATCCTGTGGCACTCCATCGTCCACATCGCTCTAATTCGGCACCATTACAAACATAGGCGTCTATACTGTGGAGTCAATGGCATTCTTCTTAACAGACGCTATGAGTGCAGGTCATTAACTCACTGGCAACCAATAGACGGCAAAGGATTCTGCTCGATATGGTAGGATCCAGAATGTCTTGCACATGCTGCAGAATTTCTGTAGACATGCATTATGGAGCTGTCACCACCTCCCATAGAACGCTTCAATCCACGTGCCATCACTATTGCTGCACTGGCTCCCCGCAAACATTCCACAGTTACTTGTTACAACCATGTTCGCCTCCTCGGAGCACTGTGGACGAATTCAGGTGTCTTTCAACTATTATTTGCCGTAAGGACCAACTTGTTCTTCTCAGTCTGATCACCATGCCCCTCTTAAATTTGTCTGGCTACTGGAACTGACTTAGTCGACGATGGTCAGAAATTCTCTGCAATTAAGAGCGCCCTTTGCGACAAAAACAAACTTTCAACGATTATTTTAAAATCATCTGTTATATGGCTCGAATATTGCTCACTCTGCCGATTCCTCACCTTATATCTTATACTACATGCACTGGAGAGCTGCGCATTTAACATCATTTGAATCACCCTGTAAAAGGCGACTACTCTGAAATTTGCATAATTTTGTGGTCATTCATTTTTGGTATTGCATTTTCAATGTCCGGTAGTGTAAATAGAAAGTTTATTTCAAAGAAATTTCAAAGAATGCAGCCAACTTCTAAACCAATTTTTTGATCTGTGTAATTGAACAACCTTTAATAGTTGTAATTATTTGCTTGTTATTATGCTAAAATTCATGTGTAGAAATTTATTATTTACATTGATCCTAATTTAATTCGAAGTGATGTTTAAATAAATCGAAGTGCAAATAGTTTTATGACTCTATTATCTTAAAAAAAGGAAACTTTGAATGGGGATATGCAATAGACTTTGCTAGTGAACTCAAAATATGTAAATAGAAAGATTTTAAAAAATTTTAAAAAATTCGATGTATTTTTACTACAGCAAATATTTTTTCGAGTTGGGTTTTTTTTAAAGCGTAATAAATTGGGTCACGTAATCTGAGACATACATTCCAAATCTCTTGAATCTTTTAACATGCGTGAAATAAATGGATTCATGGGCTTAGAGAGATTACAGACAGTCATTCAATACCAAATAATATGTAGAAAAGCCTAAAATGCTTATATGAAATAATTTCTTATTATTTTGTTAAATTTAATTTATCAAATATTTTACAGTTGAAATACCTTAATTTTTATGCAAAATCTTTAGATTCAAAAGAATTTTATGTAAATTTTTTTCGTACTTATATTGAAAATCCTTGACAAAAGATTCATATGATAAGCAGTCTTGTTCATTAAGTTGTTTTTAGTTCATTTAATTCATAAATTTTAAATGAAAAGTTCGCTGTTCATTCCTGTTTTCATATAATATTGCTAAATGTTAATTGTATTCCATATAATCGTAATAAAACCGTTTACTTAACTAAAAAGAATGTCAAATGTTAAATTTTTGATTTTTTCAACAGTAAAATATTTAAAAGTATTTTAATTGTGTTATTATTAAAAGCTCCACATATATACTATTCCAAATAACTATTTTTTACATATAAAATTTACGAATGAATAGCCATATTCATTTCATTCAAAGAGAATCTAAGACAGCAAAATAAAAGTCATAGTTTGAATAAATTGCATAAAATATTATTTTTATTATAAATGCACATGTTGCTTGTATCTTTTCTAGAAACATTTTGAATTGAATTTCCTTTTAGGAGAAAGATAACATGGAAACCTGAAAATATATTATCCTTTTCGAGAGTTTAGATTTATTCATGGTCTTTTTACATCTAAATTTAAAACCTTTATCATCCTAGTTTTCATATCAGGAGCATTTAATATATATATATATATATGTATATATATATATACAGTGGTGGCCACTTTTGGAAATTTTTATGTTTTTGAACTTTGTATGCTTATAGAAATATAGAAAATGTTACGTTTCGCAAAATACAAACTTGTATATCATTTTAAAGGAAATTTATTACTGATTTCAATACAAAACACAAAATTCAATTATTTGCAATACAAAAAATGTTATGTGTACTTTAATATAAATAAAAAACACAGTTATGAAGTGGTTTGTAATGTCTAGCTTTCCTGGCCAATCACTGTTCTTGTTCTGAGAACCAATCAAATGTTAGTAACTGCCAGTTGAAGCTGACATCATGTTTACACTTGAAACAATTCATTATTTTGCTTTGTTCTGTAGAAGGAGGACCTGTTTCTTATACACTGCAATTACAAGTAGGAATTTTTGTAAAAAATTTTAATATTTAGTCAAGACGCAATGACATCAAATAAAAGAATAGATTGGACCTAGAAAGAGATGTAATATTATTGTGTTACGAGAAAGTGGTCTTTCCTATGCTGAAATTGCAAGGCAGGTGGGTGGTTCAGTGACTACATCTGGAGTCCGAAAGTTTTGTTAACGATATCAGGAGACAAATTCAATGAAAAACAAAGAAGAAAAATGCCGAAAAATGTGCACCACATCTATTGATGACAGAAGAATAAAAAGACTATGTCTCCAAGATAGATTCTGCTCCTTGCCACACCGCCAAAATATCGAAAGAGTAGTTTCGTACAAAGAGCATTAAATTGTTGTCATGGCCAAGAAACAGTACTGACCTCAATCCTATCGAAAATTTGTGGCACCGTTTGAAATCTCTTGTCCGAATGAGGCGCTCATCAAATAAAAGGGAACTAATTGAGGCTATAATTGTTTCTTAGCATCATGTAATAACGAAAGAAGAGCTTAAAACTCTTGTCAGCTCAATGAAACGTCGATGTGAAGCTGTAATCAAAAATAAAGGGTACTCTACTAAGTACTGATAAATCACTGCAATCATCACTATCTAATGTATATCGATAACTGTTATCGTTTAATTTTTTTTGTATTGCAAATAATTGAATTTTCTGTTTTGTATTGAATTTAGTAATAAATTCTCTATAAAATGATATCTACAAGTTTGCATTTTGTGAAACGTAACGCCTTCTATAAGCATACAAAGTTCAAAAACATAAAAATTCATAGCTTTGGTCCAGAAATTTTTGATTTATTAATTTATCTTCAAAATATAATATATTGGCTTATATAAGTTATTTTAAAACGTATCATTATATATAAATCATTTTATATATTTACAAATTTTCAGACATTAAAGATGGTTTATTATTATTAAAAAAAGTAATTCATAATATAACTAAAAATTACGTTTTTTCTATAAACGAATAAAACAATGTTTTACAGTACTAAGGATTTCTTCTCTAACCATACTTTCAAAATTAAAAACAAATTGAAGTTTATTTTCCCTACCAATTAAGGATAAGTTCTATGCTTTATTATTTGTATCAGCTATGCTTAACAATCATTAATTTATTTATTCTCGAATCATGATTTCATTTAAAAAAACTTCTAGCAAGTATAAATAAAATATACTGACAATAGAATTGAAAGTAAAAAATGGATTTGTTAAATAACAGTTATTCGTTAAAAATCCTTTCCATGAAGAAATCCGTTATTAATTAAAGGGAATGTTATTTATTCCAATAAACTTTAGAAAAATCAGAAGATATCAACAAATAGACGTAACCTGATTAGATTCTAAGTCATTTATTCATCGTTGTTCCTATATGTGATATGACATCAAATACAAGATGTTTCATTTTTGATTTACGAATAAATTTTTTGTAGAATTTGTGATTATATTTTTTAACATTTTCAAATTTTTATATATTTAGATATTTTTTCAGAATTTTTGCCGCGTTTTTTAATATTCAACATTTATGTTAATAGAGGATGATACTCTTTATCATATACTTAGATAAGTTTTTTGTTTTTTAATTAAATAATTATTTGTTAATTAATTTCTGAAATCATATTAATATTTATTATATCTGAACTGTTTTTTATTTTTCCATTTTCAGTATTATTACTTTTTGAAATTACTGCTTCCAGTTGTCTGAAACAATTTCCGAAATCTAAAAAATATTTTTTTAATATTTATACCTCAAGTACTTGGTATTATTTATCACAATCATGGTAGATTTATTTTTATTTATGTTCGTGCAAATCATTATTGCTATATATTCAAGAAAGACAAAAAAATCTGATGGTTTCATTTAGTATTTCGGTAGAGGCTTACATAATACACCAGATCATCAACAAAAGTCAGCTAATAAGTTGTCCTCGACAGAATAATGTAGTTTGTAACCATTTTAAATAAAATAAATGATTGATTAAAGATGATAATAAAGTCTTTCACATGTTTTAAATCTTATACAAATAATAATAGAAATCACATTTTTATAAAAAAAAAATAAAAAAACTCAGTATCTTATATTTAGTTCAATTTCTCGTAAGTGAAGTACCAATAAAATTTAGCATAATTTAGCAAAATTAAGCTATTGTGTGCAAATAATCTCTATGTATTAAATGTATGAAATTTTGCAGTAGTAAAGAGGCTACATGTAAACTGATAACACTTACAGACAACCAATGATCCCATGAATAATCACCAATATTCAGCCCTACCTATGTTAATTACTACATAAAAATAATAAAATTTTGTTTAATGCATTATTTTGTATTAAATGAAACTTTATTTATTTTAATGTAGTATGTGTGCGTTACCATAGTTAGCGCTGATTGAGTATATAATTAACTTCTCTAATTATTACTCTACTTACATATAAGTAGCTAATTTTAGCTGAAATTAAAAAATATGATAATTTTTACCGATTATTTTATAATCATCTTATTAACCTTAAATTGGTGAAATTTAACCTCATCTTTTCACAAAATACAGACTTATCAATATTAAAAAGTTTGTAACATAATTAGGTAGTTTTAAGTAACTTATTATCTTAATCAATCAAACCAAATTAATATATTTTTCCAAAACAAAAATTTTGTCTGCAGCTCAAACAACTTTCAAACATATGCTTAAAAAAATACAGAGTTAATCTCAAAATAATAGCTTATTATAAAGACACATTATAATCTATGCCTTTTTAATGTTTATGAACTCTCATTTTACCAATATCAAAAACGTTTAGCAAGTATAAACTTTATATATGTCTTATAATTTAAAAATTATTGAATAGAAAACATAACTTAAATATATTTGCTTATACTAACTTCGTTAGTAATGAAAAGTTCTAAGACCTGAATATGAAACAATATTTCTTAAAACAAAACAAAACCAAAGCACAAAAAGACGTTGACACCACAAAAAATTAACGAAACAGAAATGACTTCAATGCTTTTTTCAGTGGAGTTAAATCTTTGTATTTTTCATAAAAAGGTTGCTACTGCAATTTAGTTTTCTTCGTAGGAACTGGAGGGAGATTATGAATTATTAGAGGTCAATGTAACTGAATGTTTTATTCAGTTACATTGACCTCTTTATTTGTTAATGAAACTCAGTTTTTTTTTGTTAATGAGAATTAACAAATAAATTTATTCAAAATGAGACATCTATTTTTCTCTTCTATAATCATCTATAATCATTTTTTTTTGTATTTCACAATATTTTATAAGTTGAAATATTAAAAGCTTAATAATCTTAATTTATTCACTTTGATATATATTGAGTATTTTAATGTTTACTGTTTGAAATATTAGTTTTTTAATTAATATTTAATTCGGTATTCCTTAATTTAACTTCCATCAAATCCCAAAATTGCATAAATGATGATCAAAAATGTATATAGTATGTTTTAATTGATGTACTTCTTATAACCAATTGCTTTTAAATTCATTTCCATATTAATATCTTTTTCAGATAATTCAGTAACTTTTACTTTTTAAACGCATGGAAAAACATTGGAATAAAATCTAATCAATTGTAAGGGATATCTGAAATTATTTCAGATCAAATAATATAAACGGAAAAAGAAGATCTAAAATTAAATAATACAACATATTCGGGAGATTAGAATCACAGTTTATAAAGAATTGATTATGCATCTACTTTATTTGGGAAAAGTCATTTTATTATTTTACAAGACAAATATTATAAAGTTTTTAAGCTTTTTAGATTTTTCCAACGGATTAGATAAAATAATACAATTACAGATTAAATATTTCAGTTGCTTTCCACAATTGCAAATAGGACAAAATATTTTTATTATACTTTTTTAAACAAATTTATATATATATATATATATATATATATATATATATATATATATATATATATATATATATATATATATATATATATATATATATATATATATATACATAATGTACTATGCATATTTCTTTTTAAAGATGAAATCTTAAGCGTGATTCGTTTAAGAAATAATAAAGCTCATTTCTAACATTGTTTTGGCAATAAAAAACTCAATCAATTGAATTGTAATAATTAATTAATGTAAATTGAAACTTTTTAAATATCTGCTTTCAAATACATAACTATAAAGAATATTTAACGTAAGTGTCAATAAATATTTTAGGATCGATTATTTAAATTAAGACATCGTAATACGCTTATCTTACCATTAATATTTAAAAAAATTAGAACATTTAAAATTTGTTGTTTCTGAACTTATATCAAATGCAAAGATAAATTAAAATGTAAGGAACACTTGATGCCAACTGAACAGACCCATGATAAAATAACTTTTAATCGTAATTTTAAGTAATATCGAAAAATGGACTACTGAATAAAAGAAAATAATAATCATTTATATACAAAACGATATAGTATATAAGAACGATAACATATATTGATATTCCTTTGGGTTACAATTAATGTCCCCATGAAGTCAATTCTTCCCGGTAAATTGGCAGATAACATCACCATGTTACATGATACTGATAAATCTCAAGCAGCTCATAAAATAATTAAAAGCTGAAATGATAGTTATTGAATAAAAGAAATAAAAATTGAATTGAAAAATAAATTCAGATGAAGATATTAATTCTCTTTTTAAATTTTATGCTAATCCAGCATACTTTCTGTTATTCGACCATACAATATAATAGGGAACTTTGAGATTTTACGAATCTTTCAATTATACGATCTATATAGACATCTTGAGATATGATATTGTTATCTTCGTGTTCAAAAATCAAATTTAACAGATCATTGTTTACAGTCAACATTACATGTTGGATTAAGTTAATAATTTAGAAATTTTTATGTTTATATTCAGTATAGGTTTTAAGAAGTATCTTATAAAATTATTGAAGAAAAAATAATTTGATAACAGTTGCAATTTGATGTTGAAATATGTTACACTATTATATTAAAATTAATGTCGAATTTTAAATTTAAAATTAAAGATTGATCCAATAAATAACTCTAGTTTTTATAAGAAGAAAAAAGGAATTATTTTGAGACTGATCCAGCTGATTAACTTTGGAATATTTTAACTCTTATT
Organism: Latrodectus hesperus; assembly: GCA_037975125.1. Classification (NCBI taxonomy): domain Eukaryota; kingdom Metazoa; phylum Arthropoda; class Arachnida; order Araneae; family Theridiidae; genus Latrodectus; species Latrodectus hesperus. The sequence continues at coordinate 74,691,440 of CM075853.1, read as the reverse complement.
TCTTTTATTTAATTACATAAATTCACCTTTATGAAAATATTTCTTTTTAAACTCTCTTTAAAAACATCAGGCTCCAAATGTTTTTCCAGATTAATGAAAAATAGAAAGGATTAAAATAACCATTAATTAAAACTCACATTTCTTTCATTCTTTCTGTCCTCTCCTTGAAAAGAAAGAATTGAAACAATTTGAAACTAAATGTGACCATTTTTCGTCATATAAAATTAAAAAAGTAGAAAAATGATAAAAAAAAATGTTTTAAAAAATTTATGAAAGTTAATATTGTAATTTGCTTAGGAATAATTGAATATAAAAATATCTGATATTGGATTAATGCATCGATATTTTTAAAGCAAAGAAGTAAAAAACTATTTACATTAAAATTCAAACAATAAATTATACAATTTATTAAAATAATTATGATGTAATTTGTTTTAATTCCGCTTCACTTTCGCATATTTTTTGCTAAATATAAAAAAAATTAGAAAACATTATACCGAAAACAAGAGATTGGAATACTTTCATGGATAATATAAATAAACTCTTATATTTTCAATTCTTATTTAAAATTTGAGCCTTGACACAAAAGAATAAGTATTTAAAATATTAAAACACACTTTAAGTCAAATAATAATTTAAAAAAATTGATTTTGAATTTTCACACAATCTATGAAATACATTTACAAATATTGGATGCCTTTAACAATTGCCAAAGCAAATAAACGATATATTCAACCTTTATTTAAATAACGATCAAACAAAACTAAATGCTTAAGAAATAAAATAATTCAAAATTAAATAGAATTATTCAAAATTATTAAGAAACAATGCTATTGTTAGCCATCTAATGAGTTTTTAAATTTCATTGAAACGTATTATAATATAAAGTGTCCTTTTTAAATCTGCTGGATTTTAATGATAAAATGAAGTTTCAGTTCAAATAAAAGAACCTCAAATCATATTTCTTATTCTTTATGACAGTTACCTATTTAACTTTTTCCACTGCTTTTTTCTATTATCATGTTTTATTATCGCTTCAAGTAAATACAATTAGCACGTATATTTCTCTAAAAAATTTAATTCAAATTCAATAAAAGATTAAATTCAGTTATATATAATTATCAAAAATGATTTCCCTTTTCTAAGCAATTCCTAATTTCAAAAATAGGAAAACAAATTTCAACATTTCTTTCATAAAATACACGTAATTACTGTTTTCCTAATATTTTAACACCCGACATTTAAGGGAATTATGTTCAAATAAGTAAAATTCACGAACTAATATTTCAAAAATAAGCGAGATTTTAAGTAACTAAGATCTTTCAAAATGTTTTTTTTTTCTTTTCACTTTTAGTGGTTATGGAAATCTTAATAATTTATGTTAATCTTTCCTTACATTTAATTTAAGCATTTTAAGTACATTCATTTATAATGAAATTTATATTAAATATTAAATTTCTAGCTAATGAGTTACTGACCCTGCCAACAGATTTTACGTACTACTTATGCAAAACCCTCTTTTATAATTTTAAAATCAAAAATAACAAATTTTCATCATAATATTGAGGGGTAACTTCTAAATATTTAAAATAAAATTTTCAAAATAATAAAATTATTGTTGAACATATCTATCTCAAATATATACAAAAATCTATTAACTAGCAGAAATTTTAAATAAAACCTGTTTTTGCAAAACAGTTATTTAATTTTAATATATTTCATTGGCAAACGTATTATTGAAAATAGAAAAATTATATGTTAAAAGTCAAATTTTTCTCTTATTAATGTAAACATATCAATTTTAAAATGATAATAAAACACATTTAGATTCAAGTTAATTTTAATTCAGTTTGTTCATTTTTATTAAATATACAATAAAAAAAAATAAAAATCATATTTTATCAGTTATTCCGAGTCTATAAATTTTTCATTTGAAAGTATAAAGTATTGAGTGTTAAGATTTTATCAGCATATTTTAAACTCTCAAAGAAATTGATATTTAAATATTCACCGTCTATACTCCATTGTTTGTAAAAAGATTAGTGTTTCACCTTTTTTGTTTTTTTCTCTTAAATTAAAGCAAAACTTGTTTTCTTATGTCATATATGCTTGAGTACGTGTTCTCAATATTCACATGATTAAAGTAGACGTAATTGCCAGAAAAGCTAGTACACCTTAATGTCTTGTAGGACATCCATAAGCAGGCAGAAATGTCACAATTCGTCATGGCACTGTTTCAAATAATGTCTAAAAGTATCCTTATAGAAAATACTCTCATGAATCTTTCAGAATAGTTCAACAATCCATAAAAGTCCAACATTATAAAATCTTTTCTCAACTGTATGTTATGATGGATCCCAAATATGATTAACAATTTTCGTGTATAGAAATTTCAGTAGCCACCGCCTAGTATGGTATCGGCTCTTACATGTACTAGCATGTAATCAGAAGGAGGATATTAGAACCTTTCGAAGCAACACCCGACTTATAATGTGTTGAAATTTCAGGCTAGAATTAGACAAATCCATCGAAATTTAAAACGAACAGCAATGAATTTAAATGATAAGATGGGATATTTATAAATTTGTTACCTGCCATATTCGTCTCTAGACGTATCAATAATTCCATTGCAGACCAGATGCACACACTTCATATCATCATATATTCGCTACAAATTTGAACCATTTGTTATTGATATGTAAAGTGACTTTCGTGAGAGTTATTGACATTCCTAAGGTTTTCTTCCTTTTCCTACCCGTTAATTTTCCGAAACAATATGAAAGAAAACCCCTCAATCTAGGTAAAAATTTTGTATTCATTGACAGTACTGTAAGCGTATTTTGAGAAGCACTAATTCCGCTAAATCATTCTACTGCTCAATCTACAAAGGAACACGTATTATCTTTCAGCACCCAAAGCACATATCAACGATGGTCCACAGTACATTTCGCATGCTGTCAATTGTTGATGCACCTACATAAACTCCACAATAATTTAAAAAAAGTGTTGCATCTTTATCTCGCTTAAGAACTCATGGGAGCGGCCTATCCGGCTTTCAAAAGATTTTTTTCTGACCACAGCTCCCTAAGGCTTATAGATTTACTAGATAATTGATATTCAATATAATTTTATAAAATGATGGTATGCGAATATCATACTTCCATTTATACAGTGGAGATACTAAGTCCGAATAGGGTACAGTTTGTAACACTACTTTCAATGTCAATAAAGTCTTAATAATCTGTCATTTCATTAGCAATAGCCTATTTAACAGCTTTTACAGTCACTTACTATCTTATTTGTGTAGCAAATTATATCGTAAATCAATTAAATATAGGCAGTGTATAGTTACTTACCTGCATATCCTCCTTCCAATACCATTTTTTCTTGCTAATCAATGCATATAGATTCTTATGTAATAAATATCTTTTTTCAGATATGTTGCCATTATGCATCCGATCAAAGCTCACATCCTCTGCTGTCGAACACGAATTCTTCATGTCATAGCGATTATATGGCCGCTTGCTATGCTCTGCGCCTCACCAAATCTCTTGTTTCATGTCATTATCCCTGTTGATGAAGAATTTACTCCTTGCATTATACAGTTTCCAAACATACTAGATTTTGTTATATTCAAATACTGTGAATTCTTCATATTTTATTTGATTCCATTGATACTGCAAGTAAGTGTGATTTTTAGATTGATAATTTTCTAAAAACGACTGCTTTCATAAAAATTATATACAAGAATATTTTTTTTATTTTACGTATATGAATAATATTTTTCTAAATTTTATCATATATATACAAACTAAACTCCATGGCAAGACAGCCCATGTGGGCCAAGGCCTACAGTGCCCATAACAGTTTTTGTGACCGAGGGCCCTGGGGTGCGAAGCATATGTCCAAATTAGGTGGTCAGCCTAACGCGAAACCCCCAGTGCTTAGCTTCCAAGCATGCTTGGTACTCAGTTAATCGACCCACTGAAGGGATGAAAGGCTGAGTCAACCTTGCCCAGCCCGAGGTATATATATATATATATATATATATATATATATATATATATATATATATATATACACAAATTACCAAACAAATATATTTTTAAAATATACAATAAATTAATAAAATAAGAAAAATATGATTTGCTTTTTTATATATGAAATTAATTTGAATAAGTAATAAAAATGTTCTTTGAATAATCCTGCTTAGTACAACGATAAACAATATCGGTGCAAAATATGAGCTGAATTTTTTTAAAGTATAATTAATCATCGTTTATTACCTAAAATGAACTTGAAATCATCTTAATTCATTAAAAATTATAAAATTAAAATTTGGAAATCTGCTTGCAGTTTTGAAAAGAAATTTTACATTTCAAAATATTAATTTTTTAAGCTAACTACCAGATAATTAATCCTCTTTTACTCGTGATGAAAGCAATTTTTAAAATTATCAATTTTTACCATAGATTTTCCAAAATTACATTAAATGATTTTTTTAATCTTTTAAAAGTAAAGTGTATTTTGAACTTTTTCTTAATGCAAAATAATTAACTTAAACTTAATCATAAACTTAAAATTATTTTTAAATTATCTAGCCTAGGATTATCTCTTTCCTTGGTTTAGAGTTAAAAGTATTCCATGAAAGACATTTAATATTTTTCTAATAAGATTGCATATCACATCTCAATTGTCAAAAAAAATTCTTACACACTGCCTAAAAGAATTAAGAAATTTTAAATGTTAACAATATTTTAAGTGCTGCAAAAGCCAAATTTATTGATAATAATTGTGTATAAAAAATATCATTACTCTAAATGAAAATTAGAATATCCTTTTTAACTAAATCTTTAAATTTATTTTATGTTTTCAGCAAAGTTATTTACCAGAAAGGGAAATGCTGGGAAATTCCAAGAATTAATAATTCTTCCCCAAGTTTATGAAATATTTTGAGATGGAAACTTTTTATTTTGACAGTCAGTCTAATTCTTCTTTTCTTATAAATTATACATTTTTTTTGTAAAAATTTGATTTTTTTCACGTTTTTAGGTAAAAAAATAATATAAAATAAATTATCATTTTGAAATGTTGCTTATAATTGTGCGGAATACCAACCAACATAAAATATTTATTTCGTTTTCAGAGGAACATGTGGATTAAAGTGTTTTACAAATGATAGTGCAGAACCTTTATTAAAACATTTAAATTGTTGTCCTGCGTTTAAAACTTTAGTATAACTGTAGTATACTTAAGTGTGACGAGAGATAGATTCAAAACATGATTAATATACACTACACATCTCATCAACAAAATTTATGAGCTTAATATTCGAATGTGTCTGAAGTGTTAAAACCAATTATGTTAATTACTAATTGCAGCATATCATCTTCAATTTCGTGAAGTTAGTGAGGAGTTTCTGAGTAATTACTAATAATTTCTTTGACCGAAAATAATCTTCCTATGGCAAAGTTACTGAGCAATAAGTTTCATAGTTTTGCTTAGTCTCTCTATGTTTTGTAACAGTTAAACTAACTTTACAAATTCTCTTTGATAAACTCTGATGTGATAAAGAAACTATACTTCTTATATTTTTACTTCAAAATATATTAAAAAAGAATCTTTATGATCAGCTAACAAGGAATCCTTTTATAAAACTAACATGATATGCTCTTCTATGCATATTTAAAACAAATCGTAAATGTATATACTATGAAAGAAATTTTTTGCAGCATCATTTTTATTTTCGTACCTGTTATCTTTGGTAGATAAAAGCAAAAGAAAATAGATAGATTTTAAAAGAATTAAAAACACGTGATAAAATTTTCCATCTATTTTGTATAAAATAAGTGTACATTTTAATTAAAAACTCTTACCCCAACATGAATCAATTATTACATAACAGAATTGCAAAAATTAAAGCACTTTCTATGTGACATATCATTAAATATTTTTTACTCTGTGATTAGAAAATCAAATAAAAATAAGTACTCTTACTCTAAAGTGAGTTTCTTGTGAGTGAAATTATCATTTGTGGAGAAAAATTTATTTTATTTCTTTCGCTTTTTGTAAAAAGTTTTTCCTAAGAGAATATGATAGACTAAAAAATTAGTGAGTCATCCTAATAATGTGAAAGACTAAAAATGTGATAGATTTCAAGGTTTTTATTTAAAAATACCTTGAAATCATACTTTAAATCTATTTCATAAATCTAACTCTTTCGTAGCTTTTAGAAAAGAAATTTTTTATTCCATAAATCTAAACTTATAAATTTTTAAATGATTATTACATTTTTGTCCAAGGTCTTAGTTTAATTTTCATTTCAAGTGATAGTTTATACAATTATTATCAATAATTTATAAATTCTTGACTAGTGAATGCATTTTGATTCTACTTTTATAATGTAAAAAATCAATGATTTCATTTGATATAAACTTGCAGACTATAAGCTACAATCATGTTTATTTTATTAACTTTCATTATAATTAAATTACCTCTATAATGTCATTCAATGCAATATTTTATAAAACCACATTTAATTGATGCTAATTCGCGGTCATTTCTTTAATCATATTTAATTTATAAACAGTTATATGATTCAAAACCGTTTTGGCTATGGTTTTCTCAAATTCATAAATATTTAGTAAATTCTAGTGTTTAGTAAACACAATCATATTTTCTCATAACTATTAATCGTAAGTCTATTTTAGAAAATTAAACTTGTGGTTTTCTTAACCTCGAACTATGAAATTTCAAAATGCATTTTAGTTAAGAATATAAACTATGATTAAAGAAATAAAATATATTTACCAGGCTCTTTCTATGATTTTAATATAATTTTATCTTCATGATTTAGATAATTTACTCATTCATTTTTAAATTTAAGTTTATTAAATTCAAAATTTTGATTAAAGTTTAGAAAAAACTCCCAAAATGAAATATTGCATCTAACAGCATTTAATGATCATATCGTTTAAATTAATAAATTTAATTTATAAAGGTGAATGTAAATTGCTGGATTTTAACTTCGTAAAAAGAAGGATTTAAAATATCTTATTCTAAATACATAATTTCAAAATATCAATCTAATATTGCAGTAAAGGCAAATTTAAATTTAAATAATTTTTACAAATCCTATTTAGAAGTCTAAAACTTTCTTGAATGAAAGGCATTCTTATCATTGAAAAATGTCTGAAAAAAGAAATTAAAATTGAAAGTTAGTCCCATTTTCCGAAGCCAGATTGAATGATTGGTCACTTACTGGGACCATTTTTGCAACTTACGTATTATAGTTTAAAATTTTAAAAAAAGTATTTCATTGCTTCCTTTTAGAGTCACTGATTTATTTATCTTACATCTTTTGTTATATAAATGAAAGATAAAAACTCTTTAATTGTTATAAAATTACTCTCCTCATTTTTTATTAGACCTAACCTTTATGCCAGAAAAAGATATTTTATTCATTTTTATAGCATTTTAGTACCCCCAATTCAATACTTTATGAAATATATTTATATAAAATATTTTATATATACAGTTAAAAAATACTATTTTAGATTATTTTTAAACATTTTGATATACTTTTGGGTTTATTACAGGATTTATATTTTCTTCAAATAGTCTTCGTAAGCACTAAGTATTTTGTATCATTATTACCGAAATTTTGACAGATCATATATTGCTATACAGAAGCTATCACAACATCAACAAGTCAACAAGAATCACTTAAAACGTCAAAAACGGCAAACTTAAATGATTTATTTCTTTAAATTTAAAGTTTTTCGGAGAACTAATTTATCTTCGGGTACAAAAAAAATAGATTAGATAAGGGTGTAAGTTAAAATATTGCAAAACTGTAAAGGAACTATCTTTTTGGAAAACTGCTTACTCTTAATCCAGTATTTGAATTCAGCTCCAGTTGTCAAAAAGCATATTGTAAAACAGAAATGTGCATTGATATCCTAAACCATGTTATGTAAAAAAAAGTTCACTGAGGCATAACAGAAATTTAAGCATTTGAGAATTCTGCAGGTAATTTTCACAATTTGTACTAATATATATTCGATTGCTCTCATATTAAATTAATTTTGATAAACAAGACCGGTTATTCTGTGAGCTTCTATATAGTTAAAATCATAATAAAATCTAATAGAAAATTAATTCACTCTGGTGAATTATATAATGTTATATTAATTCACTATTTAATCAATGTACAAATATTATTCAAATGCAACATGTGCTTAAAAGCAAAAAAATATTAAAATGACTGTTAGGAAATACTTTATATCGTGTCTTATGTAGTGCATATTTCAAATATATTTTCTTTTAGCTTAGTGATTTCTTAAAATTAGCTGTGTAGCCGATAACAACTTTCTCATTATTATTACTCTTCTGCTTAAGTTATATTTCCTTTTACAGTAAAATTATAAATAATATAATCTAACATAAAATCTGCATTGTGTAAATAACAGCAAAAAGGAAGCATATTGAATATTTAACTAAGTTTTCTTTACAATATAAAAAAAATTCCCAAGGTCACAGCTTCTATAACTTATTTTAACCATGATAAATTTTGATTTCCAAAAATGTTGAATATTTTACACAAAAATATATTATTAACAAGTCATTTAAAAGTGTGTTATAAAAATGTTATTAAATACACAACACGTTAAAGTTACACTCTGCTGACTGCAAAGAAATACAATAAATTATTTCACACTCCAGAAATGTCCAGGAAGTAATCCAAAAAATCTTATACCACTCTTGGGAAATTACTTTGTCAGTTTTCCCGGAATTCTATTTGCTGAATTTGATCAAATTTATAGTTCTGACTTTTTTTCGAAAAATAGGCATTTTCCATGTTATAAAAATATCAAAAAACAATTATGTTGAATAAAATGTGACACAAAATATATTTTAAATAAAATACAGTTAGAAAATTCCCTTATAGCTCCTTATGTTATCTTACATCAATCTTTCCAAGAAAATTTTACCGCAGTTATTTGTCTTATTTGTAAAAATATTTTAAGCCCAATTTAATTTACAAATAACAAAAATGTTATTAAGAAAAGATAAATTTCTTAAATTATTTATGGAAAAATGTCATACTTTCCTTTAATTTTTGAAGTTGATTTGCTCTTTAATTTATTTGCTTTTTCATTATTTGACATTTAATTTTTTAATTTCAGATTAACACTCGTGGGTCACATGAACAGTTTATATTAATTTTAATAAAATGCATTAAATATGTATAAATAAATTCCTTTTTTTTTTAATAAAATAAATAAGTTAGTTTAATCTAAAATATTTAATATATTTTTGACTCAATAAAGAATAATCTAAATGCTTCTATTTGCCAAAATTATTTGTTCGTCAAATAAAATGCCTAAATGATCTAAGAATTAAAAATTAAGTTTGAGAGAGTAAACAAAGTAATTAAGTGTAGATTATAAATCTGCTCAGTCATTGAAAAGTTAATAACAACAGTAGTTCATTTAAATTCCATCTGGAGGCGTGTTCTAAATAAAATTGCATATTTCATCAATATCAAAAGCAAACTATTTTGATTGAATATTTCAAAATAATTCAGGAATCAAAAGAATGAAGCTCAATTGAGTTTAAGTTTAATTATATTACAAAATTGAAGCACAAAATCACAATTATATAAATTTCAAGAGAGATAAATATCCAATTTGCATATCAATTTGAAAGGATAAAACCTTTAAATGACCATATAAAATTCATTTCAAAAATCAATATATAATTCAATTGTATATTTAGAGATATTAAAAACAAGAACACCTGGTCAGAAAAATATAACTTTTAGTAAGACTGCAGTCCATTAAAATTTTACATTAAAAAGATGTTATGCTACACATAAAAATTCCACTCGAAAAGAAGATGCTGTGATGTGCAAATGATTAATCTTTCAAGCATTTGTGTAAAATAAACTGTGGTAATGATATTTTTAACGAATATAAATAATTTCCATAAGCAAATTACATTGTTGTCTAGAAAAAAGTTACTGTGATGAGTAAGATAGAAAAATGTTTATAAGAACGTTTCTAATTTTTACAGTAGTCACACTGTAATGTACTAAGTTTTCTCTAAGTTATCGTAACGTCGTATTCTGCTTCCAAGTCGAGATTGTAAGAAAAATATGTAATCAGTGAGTGTAACATGGAATTCTGATTTGGATCTAAGTGCTTCACATTCATTTTTTTTTTATTTGCGAAAACAAAAATATCTCCCTGTGCACCAAGGAATACCACACAGGGCCCGAAGGTACAACAAATGTACTACAAAACAAATCCAAATAATACATGAGATGAAAAAAGTAATAATAAAAGAAAGCAGAGAGAAAAAAAAGAGATATAAAAATGAAAAATGAATTAGATAACAGCATGGATAAATTTTACAAAAAATTCAAAATTCTCTTTCTTAACTAGGTCCACCATAATCGGGGGCCACCTGTTATTTAAGTCTTTACAAAGCTCGTTCCTTACTTCTGAAACAGATGGGCATTCAAGAAGAATGTGAGAAGGGTTGTCACTCCCAGAGTTGCACTTGCACACCTCACTGTTTTTAATGTGGAAACGGTGTAGGTAACTATTGAATTTCCCATGTCCAGTGAGGAATTGCGTAATTTTAAAGTCAGTGTAAAACCAGTAGTTCTTAATTCTGCATTGAACTGAAGGGAAAAAATATTTGGTCCACTTACAATTAGGAGAGGAAATGAAACCTGAGTTCCATTCTGTGATAATCTTCTTTTTGGTAGTGGTTTTGAAAAAAGACTTGGGTAAGCTGGTATTGAGTTTATTTGGAAGTGAAAGAGAAGATTTGGCCAGGAAATCCGCTCTTTCATTTCCATACACACCACTATGACCCTTGACATGGGAGAAAGTGAAGGAAATATTTTTGATATCACACATATTAATTGAAGTCTGGACTTCTACTATAAGTCTTTCAAAACTAGTTACATCTTGTAGAGCCAGTAGGGATGACATCGAGTCACTGCAAATTAGAAATTTTTGAAAAGGCTTGCTTATGGCATCTTTAACAGCAAGATTAATGCAGAGTAACTCCGCTTGGAAAATAGAACTGTAATCATTAATGCGGTATACCTGATGACTCACTTCAAAACCATTCTGAAAGCATACGTATGCAAGACCTACTTTTTCATTAACTTTACTCCCATCTGTAAAGTAAATTAGATCATAGTCTTCTTCCCTAACGCTATCAAATGCAGCAAGAGGAGCAGGAGATCTTGTAGATGGATGAGGTAGGGAAGAAAAGTCCAAATCACCATCAAGATGGTTAGAAAAAGAGTCTTGAGCATAACGATAAACCTCATTTTGATGAAGTATGACAACATCAAGAGGTGGAAGTCCAGAGAGAATGAAAAGAGCATCATAACTGATTGTTCTATATCCTCTGACAATTCTCAAGAGCAGCTTTCTTTGTATTTTCCTGATAAGTTTTCGGTTTATTTTTTTCTTCAAACTGTCTCCCCAAATTCGCGAAGCATAAAGAATAACGGGAACAATGCCTTGTTTATAAATCAATTTTGAAACTTCGAATTTAATTCCGTAACTGTTATTGCAAATTCTATACAATGCATTAGTAAGAATATTAACCTTAGCTAAAATGTATTTCAAATGTTCCTTCCAGTGAAGTTTACTATCGACAACAACACCCAGATATTTAATTTTGTCTACAATTTCTAGATAATTGCTACCCATAGCAAGATTGATAGTGGCATCAATGTTGGCCTTTTTCTGAATCATCATTACTTTGCACTTCGCATGATTGAATTCCAGCTTGCAATGTTGAGCCCAATCATGAATAAAATCAAGAATATCTTGAGCAATACTGCATAAATCGGGAAAGTTTTTGTTCTGGACAATTACGAGTAAATCATCTGCGAAAGCAATTTTCCAGCACTTAAATGCATTCAATTTTTTTAGTAAATCATTGATAATTAGGTTCCAAAGAAATGGGCCAGAAACAGAGCCTTGTGGACATCCTTTTTGGATGTTAACTACTTTCGACTTATTGCCAAGAGTGAGAACAGCCGTTCTGTTGTTCAGGAAACTGCGGAAGAGATTGAGAATATTTGAAGGAGTATAAGCCTCCTTCATTAAGGAAATAATAAAGGGCCACCACGCGTTATCAAACGCTCCTTTTATGTCCAATGAAAGGAGAATTGTGAACAAATTTTTCTTTTTCCCTTCCTTTACAATGTGAACAAGTCGCAGTAGTGCATCCTCAGTAGATTTCTGTGGTGTGAATCCAAATTGGTCTTTACTAGTATAATTGCGATTGTTAAGATGCCATCTTAGTCTGTTTGTAAGAAGCTTTTCGAGACATTTTCCAATGCAAGGCAATAAGCTAATACATCTAATATTCTTAAGGTGCGGTCGCTTAGAGTTCAAACTCTTTGGGATTAAAACAACTTTAGCATTTTTCCAAAGAGCAGGAAAGAGAGAAAATTTTAAGCATAAGTTGAATACAGCAGGAAGAACAGAAGGAGAACACTGATGAAAGCATTTAATCATTTCATTGGAGATGGAATCCAGGCCAGGAGATTTTCCAGTGGCCAAACCGTGAATAACAGCATTAACTTCATTGATTGTAAAAGGTACATCATCTCCTACAGAGTAGGCCTTGTTAGAGTGTTCTCGAATGTTTTGTTGAAACGAATTATCGTTAGAAGGATTGTCTTCTGGGAATGAAAAATTTGAGATTGTACTTAGAGATTCTTCAAAAGAGGATGTGAAGTGACCTGAAGTGGTTTCAATGCCAATAATCTCAACACTTTTACTAAAGTTTCTCTTCATGCCTTTATAAATCTTCTTCCATACATTTGTAGGGGTAATATCAGAAAGAAAGTCTTTCCAGGAATTTAATTTTGAGTTATTAATTAAGTTCTTATACACTTCTTTAACGTGGAGGTAATTGGATTTAAAAACTTCCTTGACAATTGGGTTTTTGGCTCTTTGAAAGCGACGTCTTGAAGCATTTAATTTTTTACGCATGCATGTTATTTCAGAAGTCCACCAAGGAAAATTTCTTTTATCATAATGCTTGAAAGGAATAGCTATCCTTCCGGCAGAAATCAGGACATTTTGAAACTCAGAAATAAGATTTTCTAGGCAAATAGGGCCATTACAAAAAGAAAGCTTATCCTCAAAATTACAATTACTTATAGCTTAACAGACAAGAAAATAGTCATATTACCCCATGTGACTTTTATTAAGAATGCATGTAACGTATCTTAAATTCACGTCATGAGCCCTGAATAGAGAAACGAAGTATTTTTCAAGACGGGTAGTGTCTACAAGAATAATTTGATGGATTTTGTATTAGCATAGACTGTGATCTAGGCAACCATCACTTCGATTACCCTTTGAAGGTGCATAACTGTCAGGAATACTACCAATGAAATAGTCAACATTCTGTGATAGCATGCGTTGCATTTGGTTATGTCTCAGTCACTTGTTACTCAAATGTACGATAATTTGAACTGTGACCATTACATTTCAGATTAAGACCCAAGACTCTACCCTTTGTCCGGTTCCTGAGAACTGTGAGAGTTCATGATGATACAGTACATTTTGTATTTTGGCGGTGCAATGACTTTGTACCAAATTCCAGGCTTTTTTAGATGGCTCAAATCTTTGTTTTTAAAAATAGTTATTTTTCTCAGACTTTAAATCAATTATATTTTTTGAGTTAATGAAAGTAAACATTAAATAATTGAGAAAATTGAAGCATACGTTTGAGTTTTATAATAAGAATATATGTTTATATAAATAACAATAAGCTGATAATATAATTAACAATACCATTAGATAGTTTTAGAAAATATTATGTGGAATTTTTTTTGACTCAATGCTCATGCTGCAAATACTGTTACTGCTGCTAGCAATGCTTATTCTGAGTAATAATTCCTCAAGATTTTGCTTCCAAATTTCTTGAAAATTTAATCGCTAGTTATTTTTAGTACATTATATTTGTTCAAAAAAAATATCTTTTTTGTATTTCTTCTCAAAGTATCAGTTTTACTGATCAGTAATGTATGTATGACATCAAACTCATCTTTTTCTGCTATCAGATATTTTCAGAAAAATTAAAATAATAAATATATAAGTGAACATACAAAATATTTTCATGATAAATAGTGAAAAAATATATTTATTTATATATTTGTATGTAATACAATATACTTAAAATTATTCAGAACATAACAATACAGTATAATCGAAGTCTAGTTTATAAACTTTTATATTTACATTTATGAATAACAATATATTTGAGTAAACTTATAACGTAACTTTAATATGACATTGTTAAGTGCAAATGTATATAACAAGATAAAAACAAAAATTTATTAAGCAAAAAATGATACTGGAAACATTATCTTAATAAGCAAAATAAAAATATATTTACACCAGAATAATAAAAGAAAAAATGGTTTAAAGGAATAACATTAAAATTTCTACTATTACAATGAAATTTTATTCGGAAAACAATCTGCATCAAAAATGTCATTCATACATTTATAATGTGAAATATCCTCGATTTTGTAATCTTGTTAGTAAGTTACGTCTGATGAATTACAAACGGCTTGAAATTTCCAACCACGATCAAGCTTCAAAATACCCACATACACTCAAGAACAAAAGAGCAATAATACATATTAATATTTAATAAGCATGGACTCTTTAGACAAAGTGTCTTAAGACTTAAGGAAGTTCGAATGGGAGCTTTTTTTAATCTACTCCCTTAGAGCATCACTTCTGTAGGCCAGTAAATGAGTTACCAATTACTCTACGAAGACTGACCGCAGAAAATAACAGTTGAATTTAGTGTTCTCAAGACAAGAGTTAAAATAAATCCCACGCATTGTTAATAATTGCCACTAATAATATAACTATGTTTTAATTATTTATTATGGGATGGAAAACGTTTTTGCTTTTTTAATAGTTCCACTATGAAATATTTCTCCTTTTAATCACTTTTTTAACTTTAAAAAAATTATAAAGAAATAATTAAGGTCACGAATGTCTAAGAGCTTTAATTAAAGAAAATATCCAACTCAAATCAAATCATAAACAAGAGTTAAATTTGATAATACTAATTATTGTGACTATAAACATATGTATATGAAGAAAGTTATTAAAATTTTCTCATGACCACACCAGTTAAAATTTAAAACATACTATTAATTTCAAAAATATTATTGGGATTAAAGTACTTTTCATTTATTTTTTCCAGATTGCTTTATATGTGAGAATCGGTAAAAGACTCTTCAACACTGAAACTTTCAGAGCTATGGAGCCATCCATAGGAAAAGAGAAATTTGCGGGTGCCATGAAGTCCAGGCGAGGTGTCATCAAGATGCTTGTCGCCAGTGTCACAGTCTATTTCCTCAGCTTCTCTCCTCATCAGGTGCTACTGATCTACAACACATTTTCCAGCACACTCTTTAAGGAGACCTGGTCTTTCCTCATCTTCGTTAATATCATGGCGTATGCCTCCTCGGCATGCAACCCTTTGCTCTACAGTATTTTTTGCCAGAAGTTCAGGCAGAAGTTCCAAACGCTTTTATCCTGCTGCAAGAAGAGCAACCGCTCGCCTCTCCCATCTGCTATCTACTTAGGCTGCAGGAGCAAGAACTTTCCCAGCAAGAGCGTAAAAACTACTGTTACTGAAATTTAATTTAGGTTAAAGGCTACACACAAAACATGACTGATAGACAGATATTCTTTTTCTGTACAAAAATTGTCAATTTTCTGTGTGTCTCATAAGGTTTCAAATCAAAATATTTAGTTGAGTTTTAACTCATTTATCTTCAACTTCAAAAAATTTTATAAAATATTTCTTTTTAAAAAATTTTTAATAATTATTTTTTTCTAACTTAAAATTCGCCATTTTTAAAGAAATAACATTAATTTAAATATTGTTAGAGCTTATTCCTGTTTTCATCGCATTTATAATTTTTTAGTCCAGAATTTTAATATTGAACGTAATTTAAGAATATTTAAATCAAACTATATTGCTCATTATTAAAATACTTTTCTCTTACGGAAATCGATAAATCTAATCTCTTTTTATATTTGGGGATTCTGTTAAGAGGTATATGATTAAAAGTATACATAGCGAAAAATTATTCTTGTTCTCTTCGACATATTTTTTTGAATATTATATGTATGTATATATACAGAGAGAGAGAGAGAGGAAAAATAATTATCAAGTAAAAATTTTACTTGTAATTGAAACATTTCAATTTAAATAAAAGTAAAGAAAATTTACATTTAATAAAAGAATCAAGTCTGCCTCGGCAAACATTTATTTAAAATTTTGTTCATTTCATGCATGTTTCTTTTTTCTTTTATTTAAGTTAATTGTTTATCAATTCTTAATACATGCAATGTGTTCGCAGCATTTGTATTTTAACAAAAATCTTCCTAATTTATTCACAAATAAATAATTTTGCAGGATTTTCTTAATTGATTACAGTTTAAAAATTTTTCGCAGTAGATTTTTTTTACTATATATAACAAAAAAGTAATGTATATTATCAATCACATATCAATTCTAATTTTAATTTTTGTTTTAATCCTTTTAGTGTGCAGTTCTTGGAAGAAATATGCATTGTAAACTCTCCTCATTCTTCTGTTAACATTCTCCATAACAACTGTTGCTTAAGAATCAATGCATGATTCTTTAAGCTATAAATTATAATGTCATAATTAAAAAAGTTCTTATTGGAACAATTCTTATGTTATAATTCAATAGCTTCATGTTCTTAAAGAAAGATCATATACATAAAAGATAGCCTATAAAGAAGAAAAATAACTTTTGTGTCGAAACTTTTATGGTGTAAATTTATAAAAAATATTATTTATAAAATCTTTTTATTTATGAAGCAAATTCTTCCATGGTTTCTTGTAAGTACTTAGAAAGATAAATACTTACTTTTTAATTTACTGAACTTTACGTATGCAGTGAATTATAATGTGAAAATGTTTAATGTATACAGATAAACGGAGATGAAGTATTTCCGTTTGAGCATTTTTGCAATGTTTTTTCATCATTATAATTTAACGAAGTCTTTTCATCATTGCTCAGTAATAAGGAATTTTTATGTTATATAAAATTTAAAATACCTTAAATTCTTTTGAGAGAAATATAGCTAATTTCATTCCTTTCTGAATTCAAAGGAAGAAGATATTTTGAGAATATTTTTGGGTTGCTGAAATGATGAAGCTAGACTAATTATAATAATAATTAGTCTAGCTTCATTGAATAATGTTGAATAATGTTCAAATTGTTTTTGATATTTTATCGTATATATTATGAGAAAATATTTAATTTAAGCAAACAGATATTTCTTCAAAAATACTATCTTCAAGCAATTCTTTTGTTCAGCATTTTAGTCTTACAAATTATGCAGAAAACACAATTCAAATTTATAAACTAGTCTATGACAATTATTATTACAAATGATAATATAGATTAGCCCGAACTATTTAAATGTTTGTTA
Organism: Latrodectus hesperus; assembly: GCA_037975125.1. NCBI lineage: Eukaryota > Metazoa > Arthropoda > Arachnida > Araneae > Theridiidae > Latrodectus > Latrodectus hesperus. The sequence goes on along the minus strand of CM075853.1, from coordinate 74,673,889 downwards.
ATTCTAAAAAGTTTTGAGACAAAAATACAATTTTAATAAATAAGTATTGAAAAAATAAAAGAAAAAAATAATCCAAGCCGATATGATCGAAGAATGAGTGTCTATTCACGAATGGTAACATTTCCAAAAATTAAATATTCTTTTACGTAGAACATGTGAAAATATTGAACACATATAAACATGAAAAATTTCCTAATTGTGAAATTATTTTTAGCAACTCCATAACAATATTGTATGTACAACATAGTAATTGAATTGTATATAGATGTTTAAAAAATAAAATAACTCTCATCACATTTTATTATAATGTATTTACTATGTTGAAAATTTTGCATGGATTTACTGTCATTCTTCTATTCCTTTCAAAATAAAGGAAAAGTTATTCTTCCTATCATCTTATGAAATTACATAATTGTCGATACAATAAAGCATTATATAAAAGTAACTAATTTATTTTTATTTAATAAATAAATTTAATATTAATTCCTGATATTTCTTTTGATTTAATTTTATTTCATAATAATAAATACTCATATTTTTATTAAAATACTTTCATAGTATTCCAAAGTATGAAACAATCAATATTTTTAATGTTGTTAAAGATATTATATAACAAAAAGAAAATTATAAAATAAAGCTTTAAATTGTATAATGCAATTTATTTTCTTCTTTTCTAAAAATATTACGCTATTTTTAACTATCAAGCAACTCATACTGCCGTGCACGTGAAAAAGAAATGCATTTATATAAAACTGTCACAGCAAAGATCATAAAACTACAACTTCTGAACCGTGTAAAATATAAGTCAATGACTGAAAAACAGTTTTTACAACTCAATTATTGTTTTATATTCTATGATTTTACACAAAACTCTATTCAAATGTATCTTAATGACTAGAAATTCTCTCAAAATGATTCCTATGAAATATTCATGAAAATAAGGATAGCAGAATTCCTGGAAAAATAGTCATTAAAAAATAAAAAATTTTAAGGTAAGAAAAAAATTGTTTTTCACATTTTTTAATTATGTTGAAATAACAAGTCAGAGAACTGAAAGTAGTTTCCTTAACGGAAATCAACTAAAAATTAAATGATTAAAATGTAAATAGACAGTGAATTTTAAAAACATCTAAAAAAAATCATGTATTAAGTATATAGAAGTGATTGTTGATATGAGAGGTACTAATTTAATTTTATCCAATTAATAAAATATAGAACTTTATATTCTATGATTAAAAATTCATCCATATGTTAAATTTGGTTACAGAATTAAAATAGAATATAAAATTTATATTTTCCAACAAACCTTTTATATGATTTACAAAGTGAGAAGCAACTAGAAAAGAAAGAAGAGAAAGAATGAGAGGGAAAGAAACCAGTTAAACAATATTAAGTTACGGAAAAAAACTATTAATATATGCAAGAAAAGAAACCCATTCCATAAAGTAGTAGTGAAATAATAGATAATGATATAAGAATGAAAATTGTAACCTATTTCAAAAGTCATCTGAATAAATATGTCTCTATTTGTGATATGTGATTTTATTTAAATTTCCTTTTGTACGTTTAAAGAAAACCGATAATCTGTAATTATTCAGTAAGAAATAAATCAATTTTAAACTATTTTGTACATGAATTTAAAGATTAAGAAGATAATAGTGTTATTATTTTGTGAATTAATGTTTTAAAATTAACAATACAAAATATTTCTTGAATTAAATGTAAATTTGCGTGATAAAAGAAGATAAAAATAAAATTGAGGTTCTTCTTACATATTTAGAAGCTATTTTGGAAGATGCAATTTCTGAAATCCGAAAAATAACAAAGCAATTTATGCAAGTTATTATTGTTTTCGTGAGAATAAAAGAAAAAAATTAAATTTTGAATTACTTGAAACAGATGTCTGTAGGTAAAGAAATCAAACAATGACCAAATATTTTTAATAGGAAAAATATTCTTGACCTCAAAATCTCTCTCCAACAATCCTCAGCTTTCAAAGGATAATTAAAGATTCAGAAAGAAATTTAAGAAAAAAACAATGTGTGTGATTTTGTGACGAATATCTATGAAGTCTTCTTTGACATATAGTATTTCTTTAAATACATTATGTATATATATATATATATATATATATATATATATATATATATATATATATATATATATATATATATATATTCTAAAATTCACTTCATAACATTTTATCATATTTATTTTTACTGAATGTTCTTTGAAACTATCTTTTCAAATTTTGTGTTTTAGAGGAAAAGATTTTTTTAAATATAACCTGTCAATCCTTTTAGTAATATTTTTCTCCTGTTGAAATTAAGTATGTTTGCTTTCAAATTTTTGTTACTTTTCCTTACATAGATAAACAATAGAAATTTGTATAAAACATTCATTTATTATTTTTTTATTTATGATTACATATAATACTTAAAATTTAAATTTTATCTTGTAAATTTATGCAAAATATTATGTTTTCAGAAAAACGTTACGGTAGATAAATATATGTATATATGTATATAAACGTGTCTAAAATGTTGCAATTTTGTTAAATGTTTTAGAAAACACTCATTCATTTTATATCAATCAAACATTTAATTTCAAAAATTAGAAAAATTTATTGTAAATGTTAATTAAATAAAATTTTTCAATGTAAATATTACTATACATTTTATTTTGTTTAATTTATTTTCATTGTAATTAATCTTATACTTTAGGAATAAAAATTTCAATGAAAATAATATGCATGAAAATTATTCAATGTATGTTAATAAGATTAAAATGAAAATGTACATATCCCATATACAAGTACCTTTATTTTATTGCTATTTACAACAAGATGTTTATTCCAAGCATACAGCTATATCCAAATTTTTAATGATAATAATAAGAAGAAGAACAACAAGTGATAATGGACCCATGAAAAAGTTTCATAATTTCTCTGTGAATTCACTATGGGAAAATATATTTACTTGAAACATATCTTTTCTTTCATAAAACATATTATCGACACAATGTTTTATAAACGAAAAATAATCATATATGAGAAAAATAATTGTCAAGGAAAATGATTATGATAATTGTAACTTTACAAAAAAATTTCTGATAAAATCTGCATACAAATCATATAACGTACATGTCAACCTGATATGCCTTTTACAACTTCATATGTATGATTGTTCAATTCTGAAATAAAGTTTTAAGTTATTTTAAAATTTTCAGTAAGGATTAAAACCAAAAACTAAACTTATTGTACTTAATATTTAGGCCGAAATTTCAAAAACAGCCTAAGGAACACATTCAAATAATTGCATTTAAAAAAGCATAGAGTTAAAATTAGATAAACTCTCATAGTTAGATACATAATATACACTGAAAAGTTATTAAAGTACAAATAATTGGAGTTTTACACACTTTAAACTGTGCACAAGCTTGTATGTAACTAGCAAATGATGTAATCAGCAGTTCCACAACATAAGGAATATTGCTCCCGGTGTTAGTAATACTCAACAACAAATTTGATAAGAGTACAAATCTGAGCACATTAGTTAGAGAATAAATCATTGAGGCCTGATGAATAGGACACTTAAATTTGAAAGCAGTGAAGATATTCGGATTTAACGATATCAGTGTAACAATTGAGTGCAGTTAATACGTCGAAGTAGGAAAAACTATTCTTTGCAAGATTAACTACCGTGGGCAAAAATGCGTAAATGACCGAGGTTGTAGGCCATTAGATTGCATTGCTAAAACGATAAATTTGCAACAGTTCAATATAAGCTTCAATGCATAGTTGAACGAAAGAATAAACAATTCGTATGGAAAATTTTCTTTGCTAGTTAGTCAAGAGAAATAGTATATGCTAACTCTACGTACATACCGAGACCCTTTTCTATTAGTCCATTGCCCATTATTGATTAAAAATGTTCATGCACAATATACTTTATTTACATTTATCTGAATAATGTATAGACAAAAGCAAATAAAAGAGAAAGCAAGACCTTCCGGTCATTCATTTTTAATTGCATTTATTGTTATTATTCACTTTAAAAACATTGTTTTTGTTGGAATTTGTAGTGAGAGCTATTTAACGTCAATAATGGCACGGTTTTTTGGTTCATTCTTTCCTAATAGTCCTTACTTTTATTCACAATATCCAATACAGTTATCAAAGTAAATGTTTTTACAACTTAGAAAACTAGTCGCTTTAATTCAGTCAATTTTTACAGAATCAAAAAAACTAATTTATTATCAAGAGAATTTTTAATTAATAAAACTTAAAATTTACCGCTACGTTGTTTTGCTAAACAATCAATTCCATAAACATTCAAATATTTTCATCTACACTAATAAAAAACTGAAAATGAAAAACAATAATCTACTTACCATATTAGTATGTAATTCCATACACATTTCCGAGTATATAATTAGATTTGATTTAAATGCAAGCCTGCTGGCTTAATGGTAGCGCCTCACTTCCAAACTATAAGTCTGAATTTCAATCCCCGGGTGTGGTAAGATCGACTCAGCCTTTCATCTCTCCAGCGGGTTGATAAACTGAGAGCCAAGCATGTTTGGAAATTAATACTTAGGATTTCGCATTAGGTCGACCATCTAATCGGGATATATACTTCGCACCCTAAGGCCTGTAGATACGAAAACGTATAAAAAAATAGAAACTTACCTTTTTAAAGATCTCATAACTAATTGCAGTCTTTCATATTACAAGAAAGATTGAACTAGATAACAATATGATTTAATGATGTAAGTTATAATATATTGATATATATAGAAGATGAGATTATCTCTTGAAAACAATAGATTCCATGAAAAGAGTTACATAAATTTCTTAAATAAGTGATAGTTAATTTCTTGAAAAAATTGTACATTTAAGAATGTAAGTTGCTTTTGTATTTATCATTATATAATGAGTAATATCATTTCTCATATGCACTCATTTCCAAAAGTTAAACACGGAGAGGAAAATGCTAATTTCCGGAAGCCAATTAGAATTGAAGAAGATGCAAATCACTACAGACGTAGATGGAAGTATACAAATATGTTAGGTAACAGCCAATTGCACTTTCATGTCAAGAAATATGCAAAAAAGTCAGTCTTATAAGATACCAGCTTTATGAAGGGTTACAGAATTTGATTGTAAGTACTAATATAAGATGTTTGAAACTTTCATACAATTTTTACAAGACATACGTATTTCTATGACCTCGAGAAGACGAATGGAAGATTCTAAAGCTTGCGTGCTTTTGGGGGCATGGAAGCAAGACAGTCGATCTCAGATATTGCTCTTTTCATCGACGTTCGACATTCTGTAATTTCACGTTTATGGAAACAATTCCAAACCACACAGACAGTTGTCCGAAGGCCCGTAGCCGGTTGTCCAAGGGTTACAAACCCTGCGGAAGATGTATATATTGCGATTTTAGCCAAACAGAATCACAGAGCGACTTCCACACGTGTGACATGTATGGTTGCAGCGTCCATTGGTAAGGTGATATCTGCAGCTACTATACGCCGAAGATTATATATGAGTGGATTGTACGCCCGGATACCTCGAATTTGTGTTTGTCTATCCGTCCAATCAAGAGGGGCACAATTAAAGTGGTGCGGGGAACATGTCAATTGAACTCTGTCTGACTGGGGCGATGTCATGTTTACTGATGAGTCAATATTTGCTCTGGAGCCAGATGACAAGCGTATAAGGATAAGGCGCGTTAACAAGAAACATACAGTCAACCCCAAAACATCACTAAACATCACGCATTTAGAGGCGGAAGCATTATGGTGTGGACCGGGATTTCATTAAGATACCAAACCGACCTGCACATCTTTAAACGGGTTTCTGTGATGGCTGTCTGGTATCAAGGTGAAGTCCTAGAACCCATTGTGAGATTGTACGATGCAGCAGTTGGCCCTACTTTTGTTTTAATGGGTGATAACGCACGTCCGCATAGAGCTGAAATCGTGGATAACTACCTGGAGAGTAAAGGGATTGCGCATATGGCGGGGCCAGCATATTCGCCCTACCTTAATCCCCTAAAAATCTTTGAGATGCTACCGGTCGTGCTGTATCTTCACGTTTTCCACCTCCAGCCACTCTTATTGAACTGGAAACTGCTTTACAAGAAGAATAGCTATTGCTTAATTCTGCGGTGGTTGACGCTTCATTGAAAGCATGGTAACAAGGTGTAAATTTTTATACAGATTAGGAGGGATCACATACCCTATTAATATCCTTTTTTATGCTGTTTATTTTCACTTTATACATAATTCTGTTTAAATCTCTAGCATGTCATTATCCAATAACTTACAAAAATTTAATATGGTTTTCATTTCTGTACATAATTATTGATTTTATTTTATGCATAAATATATATGCTACTTTTCAGCCGAATTTTGCTGTCAATCAAATCAGTATTTGTTGATTTTTTTGCATTTTACATATTCGAGCTCAACTTTTGGAATGAGTGTATTTTAAGCACATAATATAAATTGAGTAAAGCTTGAGATTGTTTTTCTGAAAAATCTCTTACTACAAGAACAAAAAAATTATGAAAAATAATCATAATTGGGGGTAATAAATAGTAGAAGTCATGTTGTTTATAAATTTATATTTTCAATCCACATATTTAATTTTTTTTATTTGTACTCAAGATAATGGTACTAGACTCAATGCATGTGTACTATAGTATTTTTAGGTAAGCTACATATTCATAAATCAACTACAAGGAATTTTACAGTAAGTTTATACTTTATATTAGTCGTGATAAAAATAACAAAACAGAAAAACAGATTTTTTTTTTTTTTTGCACAGAATGAACCTCAATTCAATTTATGGAATATCAGTGTGAGTCATCTTTACGTGGCAAGCTATAACAAAGGATCTTTAAAAAATTAAAAACTCAGTTAAATCTTTACCACTATTTCTTCAGAAATAGCTTTACTGGCAATTATTAAAAATTTTTACAGAACAAATTATATTAGATATTTAACTGAAATAAAAACTTTCAGGACGAATTATTACGATAAAATTTGCTTAGTTTTGCTTTGCTGGAAACAGAATATTTTTATGTGACTTAAAACAATAACATTGTTTTAAAAGTAAAATATCATTGTATTTTCTAAAGGGATGCTCAGTAGTCTATTTCTGAATGATTTCTTGAAATCTTTTTTAAGTAAATCCTGAATATGTAGGGAAAAAATTTTTCTTTATATAAATAGAAATGTTTTTCAATCTAAAGTTTGTTCAAATAAATAATTATGCTTAAATAATATCATGGATCCCGTTAAAAATGTGATTTTTTATTTTTTATATTTAAAGTAGTAAAATATAAAATAGTTGCCGTTCTCTTTTTTATTATTCATCTGTTACCAATTTCATAGATTTGAGATATTTGAATTTGAAACACTAAAATATTTTTCCTTATTCTCATTTCAAGTGTTCTTAATGCTTCAAAAGTTAAAACTTTAGTATTCATTATTTAGAGAGATCAATATTCTCCAACAGCATGTAATATATATTACATTAAATGAAACTTCTTTATGATAGCATAAAAGTTTATTAGCAGCATCGATTTATGATGACTACTATTGGAGTATCATTTTCCATTTTTTGAATTATATTTATGGGAACAGAAATATTTTTATGTATTACTTAAAAATCATTTATTGTTGTATTACTTAAAAAATATTATTAAAATTATTATCCATCACCTTACTTTAAAATTGTAATTTTCTTATTTAATTTACTAATTAACTTTTCTCTTAAAAAATATTTCCTTTCATATTTCAGTTAAATACTAATTACTAATACTATAAATTACAAAATTCAAATTTTCGAAATTTAAATTATATAGAAATTTAAATATTCAGCTATACAATTGATAAAGAAATCAGAATATAATGGCTAGAACAAATGAAATTCAAATATAGTTATAAAATAGAAGGCAATATAAGCAAATAAATAGATGTAAGAAACCACATGATCAACTTCATAAGGAGATGTTGACCACACTGGCATATAAGTCCGACTTTTCTACTGAATGCAGGATATAAGAGTAAAAATTGTGCCTTTGACACCTTATAACTGTGTAAAACTAACCAGTACAAAAATTAAAGTTATATAAAAATTTAATATGATGAATTGATGAATAATAAATATCGTTACATAAATACAAGCAAATTTAAGGATAACTGTAAAAGAAAATTTAATTAAATATTTTTCTATAGAGAAATATAGATATAATTATGTATTAATTCCAAACCAAGTAAACCAGAAATAAACTAATGCAGAAAATAACTCCTTATATAATATATATATATATATATATATATATATATATATATATATATATATATATATATATATATATATATATATATATATATATATATATATATATATTATATACAGTAAGACCCCGCTTAACGCTGTTTCGTTTAGCGCTGTTTCGGTTTAGCGCTATTTTATTTCAACCCGGGGATTCCACGAAATCGCAAGCAGCATACGGGGATTCCCCGAAATATTATGCAGCGATAGGTTTCAAATACATATCCGAAAGAGTGTACTTGTGTTTCTTGTTTAGTGCTGTATTGTACAGACATATTTATATTATTGGAAACATTTGTTGACATTATTGTAAGTAAGTATTAATTTACATATTTAATACTATATTACAGTGTCAAATATTTTGATCTTTAGTTTTTACTATGGGTGATAATGAAAAAGAAAAGAAAGCAACCAGAGAAAGCATTTCACTCAAAACTAAAATGGAAGTGATTAGAAGATTAGATTCTGGTGAACGTCAAACTCTAATTAGTGCTTCATTGAATTTGCCAACTTCAACAATAAGGACCATCATGAAGAATAAAGAAAAATACTGTCAACGGCAACTACAACTACGTCAAGCTCTGCAACTAGAATTACCCGTTCTAGAAAAAATATCATAGAGGAAATGGAAAAACGACTGTCTATATGGATTGACTACGAAATTGACCGCAATATGCCATTAAGCCGATCTATCATAATGGAAAAAGCTAGAAGAATTTTTAATTACATTCAGGCTGAGACAATTGACACAAGTAAAACTTTCGTTGCTAGTCGAGGATGGTTTAATAGATTTAAACATCGAAATAACCTTCACAACATAAAGATTACAGGAGAAGCAGCAAGTGGTGATACAAAAGCGGCGGCTGAATTTCCAGCGATATTTAAAAAATAATTGAAGAAGGAAACTATCCTCCAGAATTGGCTTTTAATGTTGATGAAACAGGCTTGTTTTGGAAAAGAATGCCGAAACGAACATTTCTATCCCGTGAAGAGAAACGGGCACCAAGATTTAAAGCTGCAAAAGATCGCTTAACGCTTCTACTAGGTGTTAACGCAAGCGGAGATTTTAAATTAAAACCATTACTAATTTACCATTCCAAAAACCTAAGAGCGATGAAAGGCATATCAAAATCAACTTTACCTGTAATTTGGAAATCTAATAAAAAATCATGGATAACTGCGAAAATTTTCCAGGATTGAACATTTCTGCCCGTCTGTTAAACGTTATTGCGAAATTAAAGAACTTGGAACAAAAAGCACTTCTTGTTAATTAATAATGCTCCAAGCCACCCAACAAATTTATCAGACTTAACAACATGCATTCCAGTCGAAGTGGTTTTCTTGCCGCCTAACACAACTGCCTTAATTCAACCAAGGGACCAAGGCGTTATATCAAATTTTAAGGCTTATTACTTGCGGCGAACCTTTAAGCAAATGTTTGAAAAAACAGACGGAGAAGAGAACCAGTCCATAAGAGAATTTTGGAAAAACTACAACATCGTGGGTGCTGTAGAAAACATAAGCCTTTCTTGGAATGAGGTAACAGAAAGATCTTTGAAAGGAGTATGGAAGAATATTTGGCTGGATTTAAGTAAGAGCGATGACGTTGGACACTCTGTCGATGTGGATGAAATAGTGGAAGAGATAGGGAAATTAACGAAACAAACCGGTTTTGAAGGGGTAAATGTGGAAGATGTCGAAGAAATAATTCAAGAAGCAGCGGCTAGTCTTTCTAATGATGAGCTCAAGGAATTAACTGAACAAGAAGAAAACAAAAATGTTGACAGCAGTGATTCAGAAGAAGAGCAAAAAGAACTTTCGATGGCGTTTGTAAAAAGGAGTTTGTCTACCATAACTGAAATAATGGATCAATTCACTGAAAATGATCCGAATTTTTCGAAGGAGCTCAAAAGTAAGGCGTGGTGTTAGAGATGCTCTATCCGTTTATGAAGAACTTTTAAGAGAACAATGCAAAAGAAAAAGGCAAACAACATTAGATGCTTTTGTCACAAAAAGGCAGAACACTGAAAACGCGGAAGACTAACTAAATATGACTGACTTAGAATTTTATTTGTTTTTTTTAAGAATATTCGTTTTGTTACTTATATTTTGTTTTTATTTTTGCAAGAAATAATAATGTGGTATTAATTTGGGCTTTAAGAAATAAATGTTTGGTTTTATTTTTATTAAAAAACATACTTTTTGAATTTAATACCTAACCAATTTCCTGGCCATCTTCCCCTAACCCCAATATTTACATGTAAAGATAGCCTCGTTTAGCGCTGTTTCGCATTACGCTCTACTTTGATGGAACGTATCCCCCGCGTTAAGCGGGGTCTTACTGTATATATATATATATATATATATATATATATATATATATATATATATATATATATATATATATATATATATATATATATATATATATATATATATATATATATATATATATATATATATATATATATATATATATATATATATATATATATGTAATCCATAAGCAAGAATTATAAACAGTATATAATGCAAGTATATTTTTATCGACATTATTAAAATATTTTTAATAACCACAAAAGCTCTAGCTTTAACCCTTTATCCCAAGAAAAATAAACTTAGCTAGGATTATAAAATTTATTTAAAAAAATTCTAAGGAAACGTATATAAACTTTAGGGTAATTTATTGTCATACAATGTATGCAGAGTAAGTAAAAATACAATATTTAATCTTTCCCGCCATACACAATATTTAAGCAGTATATAAAGAGAACTATTTGGCACTTTCGACGATAATTGTTACCCTTGATTTCTAAAATTTAAAGATTAAAAAATTTAAAAATTTTTGAATCGTTGTTTAAAAAATGTTCATGAGATTTGCATTCATAAATAATTTCTATTTTAATTTAATAGTTTGAGAAATCGATGTTATTTATTATGATAAAATAAATAATACGAATATAAATGAAAGCTTTGAAATTTAATCTTTATATTTCTTATCAAGCTATACAAAAATAGATTATCTTCTTACCACTAAAATTTAACTTCTATTTCACGATGCAAATGGTTCGTTTCCCTTTTTAAGTGAACTGTAAGCTGGAAATTTACAGTTCAGAACTGTAAAAAAGAATTAAATTATTTTTAATTGATTTCCCATAGTAAATTGGAAATAATACTGACGAAAATACGTTTTTAAAAAATTTATTCCAAACGACTCTACTTAAAACTGTCCTAAGCAATAATTTCATAGAAAGAGAGGCTCACTAAATAATATTATCTTTTCTTTTAATAAATTCATGGAATGAGAATATAGAATCATGGGCTATGTAAAAACTAAAAAGCAGGATTAAATCTTTACAAGACATAAACATTTTAGTTTTTATATTTTAATATACCGTCTTACTTAAGGGTTTGATATACAATTGATGGCATTTTTATGAAATATGAAATTAACTTATATATTAAAATAAATAGGATAATTTTTAAATTTATAATTAATGTGAATATGTGAAAAAAAATTTCATAAGGAAATTTTTATACTAAGAACAATTTAAATTGAATAAAAATATCATTAGATTTTTCAATTTTTATTAGAATGAAATTCTCAGTATATGATAAAAAGACTATAATAATACACAAACGTATATAATTCGCAAGGTAAATAATTTAAAACATAAATATTATTTTAATCCCTAAAGAAATGTTAATTCTAAGAATACGTTTAAATATCAAGTTTTTCAAATCTTCGAAGGTTTAAAATCTAGGTAAAATATTTATATGAATTAAAAGAAAATTATATAAAATTAATGCATAAATTTATAATGATATTTTACGTATATTTTTTATTTTTGATATTTGATTTAATTTGATTATGATACTCATAATAATGTTTTCCGTTCAGATCAAAGTTTTTATTAAATTGACTTTTGTTATTGTTATATAACATAACAAGATAAAAAATTTTATATCTTAAATAATGTTTTTTTTGAAGTCATTAATTATTTACAAAATTAAAATTCAAAAGATATTTTTACTATTTAGAACTTAGGAATTCATTAGTTTTGGAAAAATATGAAACCAGACATATTTAACTAAATGCTATTAGTTTTTCGGAAAGAAAAATTCAGAAATAAATAATTACATATTTATTATTCTTATATCAATCATTTTAATCAGGAACACCTAAAAGCAAATAGGAGGTCAAAATTTGCTTTGAATATTAGTTACTGATTAAAAATATACTAAAACATTTTTAATATAGAATTATTAGAAATAAAGTGTTAAAGCATCTTAACTAGATTTTTATGAGACACTTTTATTAAGATTTTAAATTAATGTAAATATTATAAAATCTATAAGCTTTTTGATTTTGTAAACTTCTATTACAATTATTTTATGTCTCCCTAGTCATTTTACTTTTATTTAAAGCTGTTCTATGTAAGTGGAGAATATTGAAAACAAAAGAAATTTTTCTTGACTGAATTTCCCAGAATGCTTTATTAAAAGTCTGGAAATCTTCTTTATCTTAAGAGACAAGTAAAAGTTGTCTCTTAAAATAAAGAAGAATACGATGAAAATGTAAAAATTGGAGTAAAACTTAGTATTTTTACTTGCTCATTGTATGTACTCAACATTTCATATACTTTATAGAAAATATTTGTTTCTGTATCACACATACAATAAGGTTTTTTGCCAATAATGTTTTTAATAATTCATTATTTAAGTACAAATTCGAATAGACATATAAATAAAATAAAATCAGAATACTTATAAGTAATTGTTCTTTATACATAAAAATTTCTTTTCAGAAATAATTTTTTAGTTGGGGAAATCCTTGGGAATTTTTTAGAAAGTTTATTTCTAAGTTTCTTAATCAGTTGATTTCTTATTTTATGTATCGTAAAATGGATATAAAAATGAATTTATCATTTTTAAACTCATATTTAATTTATTCATAAAAACAATTATATTTAAGAGTTTTCAGGAACTGAATTCAGATTTTGTGACTTTTCGTTTTTAATGTTGTAAAATCTAGAGTTGCTTTGAATTACTAAAAATATTTTATGTATTTCTACTTTATTCTACCATTATTCCTCATTAGAAGATGTATTTATTTCGCTTAAAAAATTTTATAATATCTAATTTTTATTAATTAAATTAGGGGGCAGTTTTTTTCAACTTCGTATCTTTCTTACTTCAGAGATTGATTTTTTTTCTTATCCCTTTCATATAGTTTTCTTTTTTTATTGAAATGTTAAGACAAGTTAAGTTAGAATTATTTTAGTGTCACAAAATAGTTCCATATTTTTTGAAATACATGATGATATTTGATTTTTCGAAACTTTTCCCTCTCCCTTAAATTAAACATGTCGAGATTTTACTGTATGTCAGTCAAGATCAAAGTACAGCTACTTTTTCAAAACTGGATTTCTATAGTGGGATGGTAGTCAATTTTATTTTGATCTTCCTTCTTTTCTAGAAAATATTTTTGCACTTTGGTGATATGTGACACTTTATTATTTTACAAAGATTTGTAGGAAATATTTTTCAAATATTTGACTTTTTAAGAAATATTTAATTGTTTCATAATTTTGTTTTGTTTGATATTAGTATTCTATTTCACAAAATTTTATGAAAAAATCTATTTGTTTGCTAAGTCTTACAAGTATGTCAAAAATATTATAAATTCAATATTTTGTTCTGAATTAAAATGAACCTTAAAAATTTTCCAATTATTATAGGAATCAAATAACTTTTTCTATTTCAAAAACTTTTCGCTTGTGGAAAGAGAAAAAAATATTTAAATAAATATATATATTATTTATCTAAAATAATGGGGGCCCAATACATAACATCTTGATTACTGCCAATGTGATTAATATATTTATACTAACAGCATCACAAATTTGAATCGTATGAAAAGAACTGGCTCTGGAGGTGTCAAATTCTTATCCATATTAATGTACTTATGCATTTAGAGATCTTACATTAATTTGGAAACCAGTAGTGTGATAGCAAACATTCTCATTTTATCACCTGGCGGATTATTTTTTTTCAGTTGACAACCTGAAATTGTTTGGGAAGTTATATAATCCATTAGACAACACTACTACAAGAATAGTGTGAACTTTTCACGCAAACGTAATGCAATTATATACTAAGAAATCTCACGATATTTTAAAAAAAAAACTATTTCTTGTTATATTTTCCCAGTTTACCTGTTTCTACCAATTAAAAACCCGCTAAACATACCCAATCATGCATAATTTTTAATCATTATCAAGAGACAAAATCAACACCATGAAAAACAGTATTGATAATAAACATTCTCTTTAGCAAGTTATATTATCTCTGTTATTCTGTGTAGTTAACATTCCAGTTTCTTCTATAGCATTAATTCATTCCTTTTGCATTAGTTAGATTTACTCTACTATGATTTTTTACATTTACCTTAGTTTTCTGATTTATAGTTTTTGTTTTCAGTAAGAAGAATAGTACTGAGACTTTATAGCAATTCACTATAGTGTGGCTAAAAAATAGATGAAAATTAAGGACATGGATTTCATAAATTTTGAATCTCTCGCCTTTTCAAAATAAATATCATAATAACATCAAATTCTCATTATTTTATCTCATTCTTTACGTTTATATCAGTGGAAAATGGTATCTCCAACTGATCTTTATTACAAAACATTTTGTAATTTAAGACTAGAGTTGTAACAGATTATTAGAATATATTCGAATGTTTTAAACTAGTATGACAAATTTTTATTTGAAACAAATTGTTCTAATTTTACGAAATTTAAGAATTTTCACACAAATTGTAAAAAGTAAATGTTGTTTCTATATTTTTACAATGTATGTTAATATGTATTCTGCGACATTTTTATAAATAATTCTTGTTCCCGGCTGCTTTATAGCATTTACATATTTTCCTCACTGTATTATACAAATACAATACATATTGATCATAATTCTTTCTTCTTCTCACCTTTACTTAAATGTAGATTTAGACTTCTAATTTTAAAGCGCCTAATTATTTTTGTCGTAATCTTAACTATTTTTATCCTTTTCCTACTTCTTTATAATGCAGAACAGAATTAAGTAGATAAAATTTTGCTTTATTCCACAATTTCTGTGTTTGATTCCCCATTTCAGGTTTGGATATTTGAAATGACTTGGAGTCTAATAAAGTTCTTGATTGACCTAGCCCTGAAGAGTAAAAATGATCATGATAACAGTTGTGATAAAAAGAAACCCTGTAATGGGACTGAATTCAAATTGAAAGATGTTCATCTCATTATCCTATTAGCTAAAACAATGATAATGGTAAAGATTTTCTCCTGGGAGTTGTATTTAAAAAGGATAATTGATATTTAAACACAATATACAAGTCTTACATAAGTAAATACGTTATCAATACTTCTCTTATGTCATCCATAATGAAAAGTCTCATTACAAGTTTGCAAATTTTCTATTAACTTTAGAAGCCGATCTGAATAGCCATGGCTATAAAACCAGATTGCTCTACATATTGCTAACTCTTACTATTAAAGAAGAATATATCCTCATTCTAGCTTTAGATAAATTATCTTCAAAAAACATCAAAATTATTACACTAATAAATCGGAGAAAAGAAGTCGTGAGTACCTTCAAAAACCTGCTAGATGAGCAACCCATCATGCTGCTGAAAAACCTGATTTATTTCTACATTTTCAAGAATCATATTGAATAAGGAATAAAATAAATATTCTTACTGCACTACAGGAAAAAAGGGAGATTTGTAAATCTTTTTAATATTCCTCTAAATTACAAGTATGTTTTTCATGATCTATATAATATATATGAACAAACTGCATTCGAATAAATTTATCTCAAAACCATAATTATAAAACTTATAAAACTCCTCGTTTGGTCAAATTATAAATTATGATTTTATCAATTGTTTTCTTTATTAATGTAAATTCGATTAATCTGTTATGTAAAACAATTAAATGTTTCTTACCAATGTTGTTATTCATTAAATTTAAGCCCAAATTTAATTTATGTTATTAAACTTTATTTTTGTGAAAGTTTTTTATTGTTTTTAATATTATTATTAATTATAATTTTTATTTATATTTTTTGTGTATACCTATTGGCAGTTAAATTTATCAATATATAAAACCAATTTAAAAAGGGTTGATCCACGTTTCTTAACTCAAATAAAAACATTAATAAAATAGCATTGTTAAAATGTGGAATCAAAGTATTATGCATATACTTATTGCCAGCTAAAATTACTAAGCACCTAAGTAATAGTCTGAAATCAATAAATGAGCATGTTTCTTTGAAATTTAATTTTTCTTATGCATATTATTATTTTTGATATATTAATTTATCATAATCATTCTTTAATTTTGAAAATAATTCTTTCGAGAATTTTTCATATCTAAGGGGCTGTATTTAAGTGTAATAAGTGAAGAAATCCTAAAATATCCTAAGCACTTATCCCAACAGATGTACATGAAGAAAGCAAAAACACAATACCCGTGTGTCCCATTGTTAATATAACGATTGAAGTAAAACCCTGGATATGCCAGGTTTATGGGAAAAATGCTGTCCCACTATTACGCCACTGAGCTTTAATTTCTAAACTTTGAAGCTAATGAGGATAAATTTGTCTAAGAAGATTAATTGTATACCTATTTATCATTATATGCGTTTGAAAACTTAAAGCACCATTGCCCCAAAATATTGGCATAAGTTATTTAACTGCGGAAAAAACTGTTCATTTCGGCATATGATGCTACTTTTATATTTCACAATATTATCTTATCATCAAAATTATCTAATGAATAGATCGTTATACACTAGAATCATTAGTCTCAACAACATAACTACTTGACAGTGCTTCTCATTTTTATATGTATATAAATTTTAAGCTTGCTTTCAATTGCACAATATTTATTTGGAACACTGCTTTACATTATAATAAAGTTTCAATCATATTAATAGTTCACACTTTTAATCATATTAGCTACAATTATTTTGATATTTTTCAATGACACACAAAAAAGTGTATGAGAATGAAAATATTTATGTTTGCTTCCGAAACTAAAACATGCAACATCAGCAAAAAAATAAATATCGAATGAATTCGGCCTTCGCTCATAATTTATATTTTTAATACACTTCGTATGAATGAAAATATTATTAATGATAATGAAAAAGAAACATAATAATGAAAATATTATTTATATTTTGAAAACATTTTCATCTTTAAGGAAGATAACATAAAAAGCTACTGCAAATCTATGATATAATAATAAGAATCCCAATGATGGCAAATAGTATTGAATCAGTATGAAATCGGAAATTGTTAAATGTACCAGTAGAATACAATGAGATAGCTTTATTTATAAAGTATGATTTTTTATGATATTATTTCTCGTGTTAACGTGCTTTTTGTCTTCTTTAGGTTGTAACACGACTTTTATTCTAAGTTTTATAGCAAATTTTAACTATAACGCTAAAAGGATGTTATGTCATTAGTACTAGAAAATGGTACTGTTTTTCTCATACTATTTTCAGAAGGATACATTCTATTGAGCAAATAGTCATGACACTCAAGCCTACAGCATAAACCAGACATTGTCAAACTAGAAATACTGTTGTTGAAGATTTAACAGATGTAAAGCTCATCAAATCGTCAAAACATTTTAAAATATTTTCGTTAATTTGATTTAAAAGATTTACATTATCACAATTTGATAACCGATTAAAGCTTAGTAAAAATAAATATCTATTAATGTTTGTGTTAATGCTTTTTTCAGTTTTGAAACACTTATGATTTGTGTTCTTTTTCGAACAAATTAACACACACAAATAACTTTATAAAAATTAATTTTATAAGCAGATTCCATTAATACTTTATGTATTTTCACGTGAAGCAAAAATTCAAAACCATCATTAAATTTTGGATTAGTTAATATTCAGAAAATAAAAATGATTAATACAATTATAAAAATAAATAATAAAATTATAAATATTAATCTGAGTTATTTCATTGTGGTTTAAACTAAAATATTAAAATTATTATCCTGGCTTAAGTTTAAAAAATAATGGGTGGTTGCAAAACTCAGTTTTTCTTTTAATGATGTTTTATTGATTTACCAAATTTCATTTTAAATAAATTTCGTGTTATTAAATACTGTTAAAAACGAAACCATATTTTATTAATTTTTAATAGTTTTAACTGTGTTATTTTTTAATTTTACCTTTACCATTAGTCGAGATTTATCTTTAGATAAGAAATAATTAATAAGTGAATTCATTACTTTCAAAATCGTGTTGATTTAGTTATCTTAGAGTAAAATTAACATTAAGTTTAAAACTGACACCAATTTCTATAGTCTTTTATTAAAATCTAAAAAAATTTAATAAAAGGAAAACTGAAAAATTAATATTAGAAAATGAAATCAAATCCTAATGAAATTAAATTAGTTGTATCGCAAAAAGTAGATAAAAATTTAAAAGCCTTGTTACTTCTTAAAAAACCTGAATTAGACAATTTTATATACAGAAAAATTAATCATGTTAAAACAATTATTATCCATCAAACATTTTACCGCTAGACATTTTTTCTTTTAATTTTCTCAACACTAACGCGAATGTAATATATTGTAGCACAGAAAAATATTACATTTATGTGATTCAGATTAAATTTCAAAATGTGAATATTATAGTTCTTTTTGTAAAAACCAGCCTTATATATGACTACTAGTTCAATGCTTAAGTATATCGAAAAGAACTACAAAAAAACTTATATTTTCTCTTCTTTTTTATGATAATCATGTAATACATAAAATAAGAAGAATGAAAGATGAAAATTTGAAAGATAGCATTTCATGATTTTAAACTTCTATTTTTTGTTTTATTTGAATTACATTTGGATGGAAGTTTGAAGTGGTTTGGAATTCAAGTCCCGAAGGAACAAATCCCAATGGAAAATGCCTTTGCCGAGAAATAGGGAACAGTAAGTCGACAAATCAAACCAAAAGCTTTTATTTAAAAAGAAATTAACTTTTGTTTATAAAGAAATTTTTCATTTATAGTGTTTGCAGTTTAATATTTACAATTTACAACAGCTGAAAAGTAATTATTTCGCCTAATTATGCATAGAATAGAGACCTTTGAAATAGTGTGTCAATTTACTTTTTAATACTAAATGAATCTTAATATATATTTTACTAATAATATGCTGTTGTAATATTCTGATTAACATTCCAAAAGTTTAGTTTCAATCATCATACTATTTCAAAAAATTTTCGTTAAACCACAATAAATTCAATATGGTGATTATTAATTAAAATTTGTCTTATTAAAATCTTTACATACTGACTACAAAATTTCTATAAATATTTTCGATGAGGACTCAAAAAATGGTGCGACAAAATTAAGATATGATATAGATGATACATTAAATTTTTTCTTAGATTCATTCCCCATTTGAATAACATTAGTGCGATTACTGAAAATACATTTTCTTAAACACTCTCGATTGTATTATAAAACAATAGACGTTTAGAATCTTCAGCTAGATATAGTGCTTGTACATATGAGACATGGCATTGATGAACGACTTAAAGATTTCTTTTGTTGCAAAAATTCTCTTATCTTTCAGAACGCTCGTATCTTCAACAAATGATTAATTAGAATATGCGTGCTCAAATGATCTTGATTGATTACAATATATGATGTTTGCATACTGTCATCAGTAACGGCTTACTGTCACTTAAATTCAAATACATTCTTGAAAATTTTCATGAGTTGTTTAACTTTAGAATGTCAAGTTTGTATCTTGTATGTACCTTGGATATTCTTTTCTGACTGTACAATAAAATAAGAATTGGAGATATTTTCAGCTCTGGTCAAGGACAGATAATGTAATTCAGTTCATTTTAATACAAGTTACAAATGCATGTGCATACAATGCGTGATAATATGAAAAACACATAAAGGAATAAATCTATAATGCTTCCAAATTTCTCATAACTGTGTTATATTAATAATTTGTTTAGTTTTCTGTAGATTACTTAACGGAGGGATTTTACATCAAAAAATGCTAATATTTAATTGCTAATATTTAATAATATATATGCCAATACCTAATTTAATATTAATAATAATAAAAAATATTTTCCATACTAATAATAATAGAAAAATCCATAATAATAATCAAATAAATATTTCACTCTAATATCTAATAATAATCAAAATTTTACTCACAAAATATAATAATTTGGTTTTCAGAAATGCTTAGAAACTAAAATATTACTTTAAATACATTTACAACGTATACAATTAATGAAATATATGATTATATCTATATGTGTGTGTGTATATTTTAAAACCCCAAATTCCTAGTTAAATATTCGCTATCAAACCATACTTTGAACATTGTTTTGATTTAATGAGTTTCATAACTTGAAAATAATGTAATAATATTTGGAATTGAGATGATTTTTTCGTTGTAACCAGCTATCAACATATAAGTAAAACTTTTATTGAGTTCAACAATTGAAAAGTAAAAAGTAACTTACATTCTATAATATCTACCCTTTACTTACCTTATTTTGACACAAAAGTATGTTGTAAAAAATGGAAATTATTTATTTCCATGATACTGAATTAGACAAAATCTTTAATAAATTTATCGAATCTTAGAACTTCGCAAACTTAATGAGAGTAGAATTCTCCTTATATGATAAATTTTTAATTTCTTAAGAAATGCTGTATTTTGTCTTATTTGTTACATACAAGTTTTTCATCATTTTCCTGGAATTTTTAAATACGTTTTTCTGAAAATACACATTGATTTTAATTTAAAATAACCTAACATAGAATCTCCAAAATCCAAATGATATTACAAGCTCGGCAAATTACAGAAAAAAGATATAAAAACATAAATTTTATACTTCCATAAAATTTTATATTAAATTATAATAGTTAATTTGTAAATATATTCAAATTTACTGAAATTTACTTGCATAATTTATTCCCTAAGTAAGCATTCCTAAAGCATAGGATCATAACTACTTATTTTTTAATACATAGATTACTATGTATTAAAAAAATTTCGACTGAAAAAAAATAGAAATTTTAGAAGTAAATTTTTTATTGAGTTCCCATTTACTTAATTTTAATTTAAAAAATTTTATTTGTATCCTTATGAAAATAATTTAAATATTAATTAAAAAACTTTCCAATTTTTATTTTGATTAATTTTAACCTAATAATGTTGATAAGGAAGAAAATATGATTTTTAAGATGGAAGACTATTTATCAATGCTGTAAAAATTTTAAATAGTAAAATTTACTGCCTCAGTATCATATGTAATTTTAAAATTTTGTATTGGTTGCATCTTGTAAAAAATTATAAAAAAATGTGCAAAATAAATGATAAATATCCTGGTGTTATGCTTTCATTTTTTGTATTGATCAGCTTGAGATCTCAAAATTAATAAATTAAAAACGTTGTTTTTTGAACATAACCATATGAAAGGATCAGTTTGAAAGCAGAAAGCAAGTTAATAAAATTACAATAAATCAAATCAAATATAAAATTTTAAATATAGACGTTCATAATTTTTAACGCTTCCTTAAAATATGATTTTAAAATATATATCATTGAAATGAAGTTCAAACAAATTCAAATTTTAACGGTGAAAGTTTTATCATTCCTTTTAACTTTCAAATGACAATTTTGCTTCCACTACAAGAATTTTTTCAAAAATTTAAATCTTTAAAAGCAATTTAATGCATCAAAAGTAATTTTGATTCTCTTTTCTCATTTGAATATCAATCCTTGAGAATCAAATAAGAAACTGAGAGCAGTTGAAATATAACATAAATTAATACCTGTGCAATGATGATATTTTTAATATTCCTTACAAGGGTATTTTAACAAATCATTTCGAACAAGAAAAGATAGTAAATTTCAGCTTTTGAAAAAAAACACTGGTCTTTATTTTATTTTCTCGTTTAACTTCTTTTCAAAAAATTACTTTATAAAAGCGATAATAATACCAATTTTATGGTGGTGCCCTATGCTTTTTGTGAAAGCAGTTCAAATTATTGCCGATAAGGAATGCAGGTAATGTTCTAGCAAAAAGATTATAATTTCCAAATATTAAAATATTGTCAAATATGTATATATATATATATATATATATATATATATATATATATATATATATATATATATATATTGATTTTATTATATTCATATTAATAAATTTAAACATTTTATTTTTTTTATTATTACATTATAAATTTGCCTTAATCGTAGTCATGCATTGAAAAAAAAATTTTTTTTTGGTATTTTTTCCTTAACTTATCTTTAAATTTCAACAAAAATTAATGAGTACCTAAATTTTGTAAGTAATCTTTACTTTTTAGTATGAATATTTTAGAGATACAAAGCAATAAAATGAATAAAAACTTTTCAAGTTAATTATTTTATTAAAATCAAGCTAATAGGATAAAATCTTCCCTTCAAATTTTAAAAATAAAGAAATTGATGTCAAACATTATTTCTAAATTGAAAATGAAAGAAATTTTGAAAGGGATATCCAGCAAAATAAATACCAAAACAGCTTAATTTGTAGAATTGGGTATGGACTTCTCTTTAAAGTCTAAAATGAAACATCACTTACTTTATACCCTCCTGAATGTGAAAATATATTGTTTATCTTGTTAGGTTAGAAATAATGAATTTTACCCACTTTAAATATTTTAAAGGAGTTGAATCCTTTATTTTCTTATCTGATTTAGTATAGTATTTCACTTTCCTTTAAATTAAAAAGTAAAATTACGTCCTGCAAGTCGTCAACCAAAGTCCAAAGGTTTCCACGTTATATTAAATTGTTTATTTAATTTAAGAAACCAAAACTGCAAGGAGATACCTTTGGACAACGTAATGATTATAAATTAAATATAAAAGTAACAAAAAATCGAAAATATTTACCCATAGAGTTGTAATGAAAACTGTTTTTCAGGTGACGAGACAGCTCAATATTATATTTTTTGCATATAATAACTAAAGTTTACATTTGTTAATATAACGTCCAAAGAAATGCTGCTTATAATAAACAATTATTATTTATAAAGAAAAAATCCAAATATGAATTTTGGGGTAATTCCACTTCATCTAAATTTGAAAAATGTAGGAAATTTTTAATATCAACAACTTCAATATTTTAACTTAAATTTATCCAATCATAAACAGATTATAGTTTAAGTATAATTTTTCATTTAGAATCAGTTCTCAGTGATATTTGAGCGATAGGAGTTTTATAGTCACTTATTTGAAAAATATTACTTATGGATGTCAGCCATATTAATTTAACTCTATTAAGAATTTGTTCTGTGTGAAAATTTCTGTGGTAATAAATGTTATATTTTTAATCATCTAACAAACAATTCTTTCAAAACACATAGCAAACAATAAGAAATGTTTTTCAAGAAATACTTCGGGCCCACTAATACTATACTGGTTGGAAATATGTTGTTCAATCTGATGAATTTCAACTCAAATCGTATCGATGCTTGGACGTATCAATGTGTGGAAGAACACTCGTGAATCTATTGACCATAAATGTCAACAAAGGATTGTTCAAGCTGATTGGCCCCTGTGATAGTATGGAACACAAACAGTTAGAGTGGTAAGGGAGTCCTGATGCATCTACAGACAAATCTGAAAAGTCACGAATTGATCATTTACACCCATTAGGCATTCCGATGAATTTGAACTATTCCAGGTTCATCGATAATGTGATACCTTACATGTTGAGAATTGCTTCTGAATGGCTTCAAGATCACTTTTCTTATGATAGAATCTTACATTCATCATTTAAATTGTCAGATATGAATGTTATCGAATACATTTTGGTTGCCATGTGATATGTATTTGAGGAAGAATTTACACGATCTCATATTCTTATGAATTTATGGATTCCCATTTTGTATTAAGGATAGAAATTGCATTCTAGATACTTTTAGACAATATATATATAACCAAGTCTCTTTATGCAGATTTCTGCTTTCTAAAAGATTCATATTATGTAGTTAAACTAGTTTTTCTGATAGCGGAGTGTATATTTTGTAGTCACCTATTTGTTTTTAAAATTTGTCGCTTTTAAACAAGAATCCCAGATTTATCAATGCTAATCATAATTTTGGGTGAAATTTAACAAATTATTTACAGTATTTCCAAATTATAAACTTGATATCCATTAAGTTTTAAATATTTTATATGTAAAAATTTATTACAAAACCAAATTATATATTTATTACGGTGTGCTTAGTTATGTAATATTTTTGCATGACTTGTAATTCAAAATGTTATTGATAGTGTGCTTATAACAGACTCCTCAAATAATAATTATTTTACTGATAATTTTGCAATAAAATATATTTTTACAGAATTCTAGGACATTCAATAATAAGAGTTTGACGTTGATTTTTTTGTGAGTGATCACGATGTTTTTATATTTTAAATGACATTATTTACTGTATTAAATGACATTATTTACTGTATGGTATTTTTTGGTTACTCAAAACTATATGATGATGACAGAAAAAGTAATGAGTGTAGGCGTTCACCATATTAGTTGGTGTATATAGTTTTGAGAAATATGATAAAATTTACAAGTATTAAATAAAATGTCCGAAAAATATTTAAAAACGGATATACAGAAAACTAAAGACTCTTAATAAAAAAATATTTTATCAGTTTTTAAAGAAATAAAATAAAGTTTGATAAATCATTTGAGCTTTAACAATAAATTTTGAATTTAATTTATAAACTCTAAAGTTAACGATTGATTGATATTTTCTAAATTTATTTTGTGTAACAGCTGCTATGGTACTTTGATTTTTAGACGTAGCAATAACAATTATAAAATTATTTAATTTTCTTGAGATTTTGTAGCTTCGTTAAATGGATATTCAATGTGATAGACAGATAATTGATTGCTTTAAAATATTAATAAGGATCCACTTTTTAATATCCTTTTTCTATTGCTATGTTTTTAAGATTAATAACTTCAAATTAAATTGTATCACTAAAGGCAATCTTGTAATTAACAAAGAACAAGAAATGCTTAAATTTCACAGGTATAAATAAAATTAATATTTGAGATTCCAGCAAAGAATAAATATATATTTTTTCATATAATTGATTTGTTTAAGAAAATAACCTGAATTTCTTTTAAGAAACAAGGTTTTAAAAGTCAATTGCTTTAATTTTTCAAAATAATAATTTTTTAAATAATAATTTTAAAATGATTTCCCATTTTAAAATTAAGTCAGAATAATTTAATAACTTTTTGAAATATTTGCAAAAGCTTCCGATTTACAAAAGCTTATCTATTTTAATGATACTTTAAACCCATTATATATTTATAAATAAAATATTCTGAAGATTACTTATAACTCTGTTTATTTTTAATACGTGTTACAGACTTTAAACAGTGATTGGCAGATATTATATGAAGTTCGTAACTATGCCAAAGTTTATTATTTGAATATATTTAATTACTTTAATTAAAAAATCAACAAATATTTTTCAAGTGATAAATCAAAACCTAATTTTCGGTTACTAAATTATCTAAAATATACTACATCTCAAATTTTTTCAAAGTAATCATCTGATGAATTCAATTTAAGTTTTTAATTATTCCTTCAAAAGTATTAAGAAATTGAGCATGAAAATAGCGGTAAGAAATGGAAAATGGAAGCTGTTTTGCGAGAGATACTTATGTAAATATCTCGATGAAGAAGTACTTTTTCGGTATCTGAATAAAATTGTCATATTCAAAGGAAGTTGAAGAATGCATTTTGAGCAAGGGAATGATATTTTAATAAAAACTAAATGTGATTAAACGTTTATTCTTATTTAACTCCATTAATGGCTATATAAAAATTTTACAGATAGCATTTTTATCATCATTAAATTATATATAATAGTAAATATAGAAATGAAAGATTTTAGTCCCTAAAAATAAGAAATTCTTTGAAACGGAATTTTTTTCAAAAATCTTACAAATAGCAACAATAAAAAACTTGAATTTACAAACTTTCTTTTTAATTCTCTTAGTATTTAATTTTGGAATTGGAAAAAAGTATTTCTTTCGTGGAAAAAAACTTTTGATTTAACAAAAAGGTCCTTGAAGAATTCCTTTAAAATATAATTTCTTATTTTAATTCCTTAAAATAGAGCAAAAATCTTGTTTTTTCTCCTAAAGGTTTTACTTGATTTGATTAATTATAGAAGCACAAAAAGAAATAAAGTTTTCTTATATTCTTCTTGATTTTGTAGATAAATTAAAAATTAAATATTTCACTGAAAAGATATTTTTGTAATGTATATTCTTTTTTAAACCATCAATTTTTCCAAAAAGAATTTTGAAATTATATACAGAAATCATTTTTTACTAACCTATTTATGATTGTGAATTTTTTTTCATCACATAATAATTTACAGTTAATGATATAATATTACTATAGATTTATAATAATCCATTTCAAATAATTGTTCCTATGCAGGATGTGCTAAGATGGATTCAGAAAAAAAATAAGTATAAGAAGAATAATAGGAGTTTCTATATTTGAAATTATAAAGCTAGTTATTGAGACAGACTACTTTTAAAGAATTCATTTTAAAAAGATCTGTAAATAATGAATGTTTATGCCTCTAACACTTATAGAAATATACAAAAAACTGAATGCAAATCATGTAATCCACATGGCAAATGAATATCAAGTAAAAGTTTTGAATAAGAATAAATATTTTAAATCTGTTGTTTTAAGAATCTTTGTGATATTCTTGTTGATAAAAAATTATAAAAATAGGCCATTACAATAGTTGTGTATTTATACATTTAAATATCCTTTTTTTAGTTTGGAAAGTAAAATTTAATTGGAATTTAATTTAATTGGTAAAATTTAATACGGAATATATTTACTGAAAATATAAGTTCCCAAGTTAGCCAAATAGGTGAGGGAAATATTAAATCATTGTGTTTGATTTCTAGACAATGATTTTTTTTATTTTAGAGACAAGTGGAATAAAAATTTTATATCACTTTAAAAGGTCTTGATATTGCCAAAATATATTCCTTAAGCAAGTGCAAATTTAGTGTTGGGCAACATTATTTCAAACTTTCCATGCAAAGTTTGAAATAATGTTGCCCAACACTAAATTTGCATATTCTCCTATTTTCTTGTTTTTGAAATCTGTAGAATTTTTTTCTCTTTCGAGGAAACTAATATGCTCACTATTTTTGATAGTGTCAGAAGGCCTGATATATAAAATAGCGTATTTTTTCAGTATGCTGTTAAAATATTTGATTGGTTATCCAATTTGGAACTTAAATTTTAGATAATTATTTTTCAAAAAATCGGCTGATATTATTCTGTATTTCTGAACCAAAATTTTTGTATTTAATAATACGGAATATGAACCAATTTTCTTGGCTTACATAAACTTTTGTCTTCACAAAAAATGCCATGATATTTATTTTTAAATTCAAGAAATATTTTCAAATAAATTTTTCAGATATTTTTATTTAGTTTACAAGATAGTTTTTAATAATTAATGTTATTCTTATACTTAGTAAAAAGGAATTTAATATTACGTAATGAAATAAAAATTAGTGGAATACCCTTTCATATTTTTTATTTTATAAATAAAAATAGTATAGCTGGTTTATCTGTATTCAAAAAAATTGACACAGTTATGATATTTTTATGTATTTATTCACTCTCGTCTTTAAACTCTAAATTTTATTGGCAACTTTATTTTGATGTGCTATAAAGTAAATATCTTGGAGTGATTTTTTTCTAATATGATATCAAGTTTAACAATTTCACATTTACTTACTTATTTTTTTGAACTTATTTTATACAGTATTTATTGAAAATAAAACAGAAAATAAAACATTTGTCTGCAATATAATGATACATTTGTAATTGTTGCAAAATAAATATTTTTTAATTCACATTTTATATAAAAGGTGTTTATTTTGACAATTGTATTAGTTGTTTTCATTTAAAGAATTTCGAATTGAGAGATTTTTACTTATTCCAATCCTTTCTCACTTGCAATATTGTCCTCAACTACATATAATGGTGAGATATATTTATAATAGTAACATTCTTAATAAAGTGGGAAATTAGTAAAATTTCTCCAGATTTTCATTTTACTGATGATTCTTAGATCGCAATTTAATACTAATTTTAACAAGATTTTCGATTTCTAGTTTATTTAACACGAAATAATCTTTTTTTATTCTGAAGTTATGAATAATTTATTAATTTAACGATAATAATTTAATTCAATATTACTTCCTCTTACCTAAAAATCAGTTGTTAATATCAAAATCCACACACACACAGGTAGTTAACACTATATTTTTATATTTGGTTTTACAAAATTTTAAAAGTGGCAGAATATGTTCCTTAAATGACAGTACTATTAACCAGATTTGATATTTGTAATATTATTAGTACATAAATAAGAAATTTTCTTTCTTACAATCCCTTTAAGTCATTTTAATAAATTATGAATCTTTAGAAAAAGATCAAAAGACAAACCTTATTAAGGTTTGTAATCGATTTTAATTTATTATTAATAAACAACCAATCCTATACCTATTGAATTAGGTGTGAATATAGCCCTTAAATTGATTTAATTGTTTGTTAATTCATATTTAGCAGGTGCAGTTCTTTTATTTTTTTCAATAAATCAATAAATGATTAAAATTTAAATTTGCATTTATTACTAAATAGAACAAAGTAAGCATGTTCATAAGCGATCAGTATATATATATATATATATATAGGGCTGATAGAACACAATAACTATTGATGTAAGCAATTAACTATATAAATAACTAATATCACATGATAGAATAAAATAAATTAAAATAAAATAAATATATATATATATATATATATATATATATATATATATATATATATATATATATATATATAAAATTTAGTGAATAACATCCATTGTTTAATTATTTGTTTAATTAATACCATATATCGTTGGCTGTGCCGTGCACGATTAAGTAAATTCATAAAAACATTTTGCATTTTCATATGCTTAGGTAATTTTCAAAATAAAATAATTTGATAAAGTAATGAATGTAAGTTTCTTATAAAAGAAAATAATATTAGAAGAAAGTAAATTAGATAAGATTCACTAAATAAATCTTAAATTAGGAATGAAAAAAACGATTTATAAAGAACATATCTTAAACGAATTTCTTATTATGCTTTTCAAATTATTTCTTTTGTTACTAAATCAAAAGCAAATTGCTTACCTTATTTTTTTAATTTATTGAAATTTTTTCTCATTGATTTGAACTGAACAGCATTATTTCCTTTATTGGAAAACGAATATAATAATTCAATTGAATGTTTTCAAAATCCGTTTGATACTTCCAATAAAATATGCAAACGCACCTCAGTGTATGAAAAAATAAGCTTACCATCAATTATATTTTTCTGTTCTTACAGCTTTTCTAACAACAGTCTTACAAATAAATAAAAATGTTAAGCATAAATATTTTCATGGAATTGATGTTTGTTTTTTGTTTAACATTTAATAAAAATAACATCAAACATTAAGATCAATTGATACTCGCAAGTGTGTCTGCATTATACACAATTCATTTATAAAGTGCATCGAAAAGAAACTTAAATGTTATCAATTCCTCTCTCTCTCTCTCTATTTTTTCCCATTGGTAAATTCAGTGCTTGAATTTATCAATAAGATGAAATTCTGTAATAGGTTTTATCTGTTAGAAAAAGGAATTATAGAATGAAGAAATTTAACTGTCAATAACACAAATAAGTTTTTTATTGAATGGACTTTTATTTATAGTAAACAGAACAGGAATTCATAATCACAGCTTGCAGCAATAGCTGTAATTTTGGTAAGTATACAGTGTGTGTTAAAAAAACTGAAAATCTTTATTAGGAAGTGGACCATGCTTTTAATGAATTAAGCATAATAAACAAAGTTACAAAATGCACTGAAATTTTTCCCAGCTCCTAAGATATTACGAAGATATTTTATTATATATCTTTGTCTATAAAATCAGGCTCTCAAGAGAAGCTGAAAAAATTTCGACAACCGACATATTCCCGTATATTTAATTATCATAAGAAGGTTAATCAAAATGCATTACTTTATCGTCATCCATTTCGAACTACTTTTAATGAATGTAATTATTTGGATTTAAGTCTTGTCACCTTAAGAAATGATAGTTTTAAAGAAACAAAAAATGTTTAATTAAGGAAAATAAAGTCAATCTGCATATTATGATGTTCATTTCTTATCTTACTACACAAGATAACAAATTATCCAAAACGTTGTCAAAATACCATATTCTACATTAAAAGAAAATTATATTCGCACTTCACTATTGATTATATTTAGACAAAATAAAAAAGTTTTTTATTAAAGTTAGTTAATTTATTAGTTTAAATGTTTGTGGAAATAAATAACTGAAGGTATAAATTACTGAAGGTATTTCTTACGAAGTATTAGTTACCTGAAGAAAACATTATCCGTTGAATTAATTAAAATTGTTCATCACTTCAAAAAGATTGATGTAAATAAACATTTGGTTGAAAACTATGCTTTTGTATTATTAATTAAAAATATTTTTTGTCTTTATGAGAATTGGTAAGTTTAAATTTCAAAATATCTAAAGACGTAATAACTAATATTAGTCATATCAGAAAAGAAAATTATTGCTTTCTACGGTAAGTTTATTCATCAAAAATAGAAATAGGAATTCTGAAAGCATTTTAAAAACAGCTAAAATTATAAAACATTAATTCAGGAACTTATAATTCAGAATAGTATAGGCTTTGAAAATATATCTCAATGTGTGTAGAATAATAAAGAAGAATTTAAATCTATAAATTAAATAACATAAAGAATTTAATAATTTAAAGCATTATAAATAACGAATAAAAATTTTAATATTAACATGAGAAAACTAATATAATAATTATATTTCACTACTAATAATTGCATTTCTATAGGAAGAAATTGCTTAACAAACTTAGGGGAAAAAAAGATTCTGTAAAAATTGATAGATTTCGGAAATTAAAATAAGTTTTTTCTCTAAAGTGATTTATGTCAATTTATGGACAAAAGAAATTTCCAAAATCGGAATTAATGTTTCTTTTGGCTAAGGGATAAAACCGCGCGCTTTAATGTGAAAAATGCTGGTTTTCTAAATGCGGTATATACATTTGTTAGGATAAGTTTGAAAGTTGTTCGAGCTTTCTCTCTATAAATAACATATGGATATGGACCACAATCTATGAAAGGTTATTTGAAATGCTCTATGAGGAGGATATTTATCGCTACTGCTCGCACATGCGGTAGATATTTAAAGTGCCCTGCTTTCAGGTGTTAAGCTGTTCACTACTTGGTTTCAAAATAAATCAAGCTTACCACAGTTTAAGAAAACCTCTAATTCAAAAACTCCGTAATCACTCCAAACTATTTTTAAATTCTGTTCATTCATTTTTATCATATAAAAATACGTGGTAAATGGCATTCTAATAATAAGAGAAAAAAATTAGTATTGTACTTGATCGTGTTAAAGTACTTTTGTAATTTGTTAAATTTATTAAAGAACTTATTTTATCATAGAAATAACAGATAAGATTAATTTGGGAATATCTATTTCGGGATATAGAAAGGAAATATAGCAACAACATAAATTTATTATTAATTATCAATAAATTTTTTAAAAAAAGGTTGACTTCAAAATTCAAAAATAAAATGTTTAATTAAAATTATGATTGAAAATGAAACATTCATTAAGTTAAATTAAAAATAAAAGATTTTTAAGTAAGCCTTTTTCTGTAAAAAACGGAAGAAATAAACAAAAGTATTCTAAGGAATATGAAAATATATTTGTAAGGTTTCATAGAAAACTCGTTGATGATCATAGGATGATTCCCACATATATTAATGACAAACAGGCAAATATTATTCAAAGACTATTTATGTTTGACATCAATGTCTTATTTGAGATTAAATATTAACTTACTTTTTTCTAATTATTTCTTATTATATATTCATACTTTCCAATGCTTAACGATCTAAGCAATGTTCTCATTTCAAAAGCAAATTTTACGATCCCCTTTATAGTGGATTTTTTCTGAGGCATTTTGATTTCGTCAAACGGAAAGACAAATTTTACATTAATGATTAATCATGATACGATATTATAATTAATTATGATACGATATAAAAACATTTTCTGACGAAACTAGGTTTTATATGGCGCATATATTATAAATTTGAAAACATGATAATTACAAATGACATAAATTGCGAAAATTAAATCCATATTATTCCATCGCTCACATCGTATTAGGAGCATTAAATGATAGATTCTGTAAATTACATTTAAATAATCCAGCTTATTGAGATCTTTTAAAATTCCTAATAATGAGTTCAGTAAAAATATTAATGTGACACTTTGGTGAGAGAGAATAATATTTATGATTACCTGTGTTGCTATAAAGTACTATTTTTTTCAACCATTTCAAACAACAAAATTAATTCATTTACCCTTTAGTTCTGAAGAACTAAAACATTTATCTGAATCAAAAACTTGTTTCTGTAGTTGTCTTCTTCACTTAAAAGAAATGAATTGTTTCTACAACATCTGTCTGTGAGATATGCTAGTTTTAGTGGGCGATAGAGCTTGAGAAATGGATGTTAAAGGACAACTACACGAGTTCATCGTAGTCATTAAGATCCTTCTGAAAGGATTCATAAAATGTTTCCTTTTATATCAAGAAAATTACTTTATACAATATTATTTTGATAATATGTTTTTTGTTATATCTTATTGCATTTTCATGATAAAAAGTGTAATTAATTTTTTATACGTCTGTTTGCTTATTTATTACAGAGAATATTTTTATTATGTGTACACTTTCTTCACTACTTCCTTTTGGAGAACTATCCAGATAAAAATAATTTACGCTTGTAAGATTATGAATTCGAATCATATAAATTAAGTATGATCTATGAATTTAGAAATGGTTTCTGAAGTGAAAATAATTTTAGTTCAAGGAATTCTATTTTTGCAATTTATAACAATGTGATTGCACATATTATTAGATAAAGTTTATCATCAGGTCCGTCGTGTATAAAAATTGACCATAAAAAAGGATAAACAGACATCTATCGATTAAAAAACATTCATGTGAAATATGTTAATTGAACTATCATATAGATACATTCAATTTGATCTTTTAGTTAAATTCAGTAATATAATTAGATCAAATAAACCAATCTTAGACTTAAGATTAAACCATTACATTAATTAGATTTTTATATTAACTAAAAAAATTATATCTATAAATAAAATTTTTGTCATATTAAAACCTTAAATGCCAATTTATATCGAATAATGGAATAAATTCTTGTTATTTCCCAATCTGAAGTATATTAATATTTTATTCTCTTTGTTGTGATCTCATTAATCGAAATCCTGATTTAAGTTCTCTATTACAAATGACGGCTGAAGAAGCTTTTCATAACCATACTGGATCTATAAACTTCACTGATATTAGCATTGAATTAAATCGTCGCACTTATTTCATTAAAGGGAAATTTTTTACTAAATGCTTAAAATTTATGTAAAAAAAACTTTATACTTATTTTAATTTCATAATTAATATGATATAAATTTTGTGATTTAAAAAAAACTCTTCTTAAAAATTGAAAGCAATTTTACAATAAGAATTTTTTCTGTGAATTTAGAGAAGAACAATTTGTTTTTAATTCAGAAAATATTATCGCTTTATTTCTATTTTTCAATCGAAAATTTTCATTTTATTCATCCGTAAAAAAACCTTTATTTTTATTTTTTAATCGAAAAAATTTCAATTTATGCATCCGTAAAAAACTTTATTTTTTGCATCACATAGGCTTAGTGTCTATTTCCTTGATGACGCACTACATTACACATTAACGCTATCATAACATTTTCATTATCACAATATGAATTAAAAACTTTAAAACTCTCTCATGGCTTACTAATTAGCCTTAATCCAATAATTTACAAAAATATCCTTCCCTTTCAGTTATTTTAATTTTTAATTACTGAAAAAATTAAAAACGAGTGATTAATCTTTTAATTAAAATTAAATTTTTCTATTACTATTAAGAAAGTAATGGGGGTTTAAAGTTTAATTTCTAGCTAAGTAGTAAATCCATTTCCTGGAATTATAAATAGCGTTCCTAATTTCATTAGTTAACTTTATTAATATGTATTCCTTTATTTTTAGGCATATTAGCAGGTCGAGTATTAAACTATTTCCCTTAAATTTAAACTATTTTAGTTTTTCTGCAAATACGTAATAAATTTATTAAAAAGTAAAATTAATTTTTCCTATAATTTTGAAATTAAAAATATGCTACTGAAATAAATTAATTATTATTACAAATTTTTGCATCATTATTCCTGAATTCATGTTAGTTTTCAATGATCAATTATTTATATACTTTCTTGATAAAAGTGAACTTATTATCTAGAAACTATATGAATAATGCATTTTTATTTAAAAGAACTAAAAATGTGCCTGTTTTTTAATAAATAGTTAATATAGCATTTCTATGAAACAGACAGGTAATTATTTCAAACCTACTTAGGAATTTCATTTACGTCTGTTTTTATCTAAGTATTTCACAGAATGTAATGTAATTAATGTAATTTTTCAAGTTTGAAGACTAAAAATTTATGCTTCAAAAAATTGGTGACTCTCACAATTTTTAAACATAATAAAAAAGGAAAAACTTTTTTTCTGATTTGAGATATTTTTAAGATGTTTAAATGTAAGATTTGAAATTGAAACTAAAAGTGAATAAAATTAAATAAATTAATGTTCTATTGCACATTTTATTTTACATGAATTAATCACTTTCCCATCAAACAATTAATCATTAGATTGAGTGCTACTATTTTAAATATTTTTACTGTTCACAAATATAATTACTAATTATTTATTGGAAAATAATATTTAAAAGAGTATAATTTAAACTTTAACCCAATCTATTTTAATATTAAACTGTATTGCTAATGAAATTTTTAAGATTAAACTTTTATTTAAAAAAATATTATTGAGTTTTAAATTAGAAAACTCTTTATCATTCTAAAGATAAAAAAAATTGATTAATTTTAACTCCTTCAGATTCACTTACTCCGTTAATGTTACCTTAAAATAATTGAGGTAGAATAAGAATTTATTTAAGTTACAAATTATTTACTTCAGATTTCTAGCATGAAAAAAGTAACTTCTCGTTAAATTCAATTTGATAGCTATTTAATCATTCTAAAAATAATGAAAAACAAATGCAATCTTTAAATTAATAAGTAGTTCTAATTTGTCCATATACATTCCATTCAAATCTGTTGCAAGCAATAAGTGCATATTTCCTTTAAAATTTATGATTTATTAGCGTCAACAGCTGTTTCCTGTATATAATTGCCCAAATATATAATAAATTATTATTTTTCTGTCAAAGGAAAATACCCTTAAATTATGTGAAAACAAATAAATAATATTTTTTTAATAATATGGGAAAACGTGGCAGCTTATAGGAAAATCGTCCAAAGTAACTATGAAAAGCATTAAATTATAATTCTCCTATCTTCTGTCAAGACAACATTAAAGAGCTATTGGAACTCGAGATAATGGATTTTACTCCTGGTAATTTTCCTTCTGATAGCTTAAATCCGCCGGTTCATACGTGATTGTTCAAAGACAACTACTCAGGCGCAGTTACTCAGCACGAATAACACAGTTAAACAGAGTCGGAAATAATTGTTTCGTTTTAAAGCATCAGTTATGCCATGGATTTCGGGAACTGTTTCTCCACCGAACGTATTTCAAGGAACGGTTTTATAAATATATCTTTGAACACTCTCAGTAATAAGGATTTGACACTGCTAGATGCATATTGCTTCGTTCTCGTTAATTGCTGGGTATTTGGGGCTGAGTAATTAATATACCGGCGCAGTCGACGATTTAAGGAAACCAAGCTCATTATGACCTTAACAAAAAAAAATTAACTTCTGATATTTGATGGAACTATATTTTAAACCACATTATTTCTTCTATTGTAATGGTCTACAGTGTTTAATATAACAGTGAAACTTTTAATATGGGTGTGTGACGCAAACAAATTAATTTTAACTTTACAGAATTTTTAAAAAGATATTTTATTATAGTTTTCTTTGAATTTCTATACATAGTTTTCAATTAATGTAAAATACAAATAATTACCAGATGTTAACGAAGAATGTAAAACCTATTAACTTATTTATTTATTTACAAGCTAAATTTTAAAGAGTTGGTACAATTGATTGAAAAATTGCAATTATGGAAACATTTATGTGGAGTGGAGTGTTTTTTGCTTTTTTAAGAATTAAATTTTAGAAAATTGTACTTAATTTGCAACACTTAGCTTCACAATTAAAATTATTCTATGACACTGGCTGTATAATTCTTCAGAGTTAATCCTTTCTGGCACTCTCTTCTTGGATAAACTTTACAAATTATTCATTTTATTCACGTGTAACATGGATAGATGACAGAAATCTTCCAGTATAAACTACAATAGATGCGTCAGAAATACATAAAAATATTCACCCTCTCTTTTCCTCATTTCATGTTCACTCCCTTCCTATATATATATATATATATATATATATATATATATATATATATATATATATATAATTATATATATATATATATTCATCCTAAAACTCGATCAGTACGCGGCAGATAAGATTAAATTTTCAGTGCGTGCGTGCGTGCGTGTGTGTGTGTGTGTGTGTGTGTGTGTGTGTGTGTGTGTGTATGTGTGTGTGTGTGTGTGTGTGTGTGTGTGTGTGTGTGTGTGTGTGTGTGTGTGTGTGTGTGTGTGTGTGTGTGTGTGTGTGTGTGTGTGTGTGTGTGTGTGTGTGTGTGTGTGTGTGTGTGTGTGTGTGTGTGTGTGTGTGTGTGTGCGCGCGCTAATGTTTATAAAAATCTATAAAAAATAGACTAGAATTAGTTACAATTTAGGTTAAATATCATTAAAAACTGAAAAGTCTCAGAACTAAATTGGAAAAAAATTTATCATGAAATAACTGTAAGAATTCCAATCACTGTTTACCAATTTACAAAATATTTCATTGCAGTTATTTAGATAAAATCAGGTATCATTTCGTATTCAAGAAACCTCGATATTTCTTAAATGGCATTGACTTATACTTATCTTAAAGATAAGTGGATTCCCTCTTATTGACTTCTGTTTATCTAAAAGTAATTCAAAAAGAAAAAATTAAGAACTAATACTGTTTATTTAAAAAGTACCTAGCCATTAAATGGCTGAAAGGTTTTTTGAAACCAAAACACTTCGGATAAAAAAAGTGGGTTGCAACAATGATCTTTGACACACAACTAAACTTTTTATCCGGTTGCTACATTTATTGAAGGATGGACAATTAATAAAAATCAAAATGACTTATTGATTTGAAGACCAATAAATTATTGGTTTCAATAACAACAAAACTGGTGATCTTACAGCTCGTTCATACAATGTCTTTTGCTGACATTGATCAATAAATCTTTGTTTTCTACTCTGTGCTATTCTCCCATATTTATATAAGATTATATTTATTTTAAATGCAATATTTATATTTAAGTTTTTGTTTGTACTCATTACATTTTGGAGAAACAAACGTTGAAGGATGCCAATTTTTCCACTTCAATAAAACGTATGCAGTTAGTACAAAAATTGTGAATAGAAAATTTATAAAAAAAAAAGTCAAAAAATCTCCATTGTAAAAAGAACGTTTAAAATAACAAAGTAAAATAAAATGAATACAAATAATTTTGAATTTATAATACAGTAAACACATACACTGAGCAACGTACACTGAACACTGACGTAGACAGATCCACTGAACAACGCATCTGTGTATGTTGCTACCTCAGCATTTAAATGTAAATAACGCTTACGTATGTGAAACATAATATTTTTATTATTATATTTAGCTTACATGTAAAAAAATATTAATGCTTAATTATAATTAAATTGTTTACTATTGAAAATTGCTTGTTTGCACTTTGAGAATATAAGTATTTTTTTAAAAAATCCCTGAAGTCCAAGTATTACAGTTACAAAAGCACAAAATAAGATCATTGTTTATGTAATGTTATTAAAGAATAAATTTAATTGATGTTTATTAGAGGAAATTGAAACAAATGCTTTTGCAGTTCTTTTATTGTTTTGCATCCTAAAAATAGATATCGATTTACTATTGTATCTAAATTTAAACTCAAGAAGATACTTAACAAGATAGACAAACTTTCCAACATTTTTAGAAAAATAATATGTAGTTTTTATTTGATGGTAATAAATACTCGGAAAGAATTAGAAATCAATAAATAGAAAATAACGAATGTTTATTTTTTTTACATTAATATAAAAAATCAATATTTAGAAAATAATTCAACCGAAACTTTCTATCATTCATTATACAATTGATTATATGAATTTAAAATTTTAAATAATTTAACTAAGTCTAAATTCTCTCTCTCGTGCTGTAATTGTTTATTTTACTGTCTAAAAGAAATCACTGTTCTATTGTGTAATATTAAAAATATAAATCAAATATGTCTTTAATGAAAATTTACTAAAATCATTATAAAATCAATAAAAAGAGTGATAGAACGAAAAAATTTCTCGAACTAGAATTCATGTAGACAACATTAAAGTATATGAAAAGAAACCTACAATATTACCCTGTAAATTTCCTTAAATGTGTTAAATATTCACCTCAAATATTATATGTATTTTAAATCAACAAAATTATCACATGCTTAAGATTTTAATCAAAAATTGTTAATAATATTCAATGAGGAATTTAAAATCTAATTTTTAAGTGTGATTTCTTTCCTAAAAGGATATTAATAATGCTACAAAATTGAAATTTATATTCATTAATTGGTGATAAAATCCATAGTTTGATACAAGCAATATTAAAAATCTAACTGAATTAATGATAATAATATGAAAGTAATATATTTTTATATTAAGATAATTTTAATATTAAAGTAAAAATTTAAGATGAATTAATATTAAAATAATTTCATTCTACAAAGGAAATACGTTTATAAATGAATTTTCTAAGCTTAAAGTCACTTTATAAGCAAAAATACAACTTTTATAAAATGTTTTAGTCAATTCTTACTACTATTCTGTATAGATCAATTTCAATAGAAATCATCCATAATCATAAGTCATCTTTAATTTAAATCAGTGTAAATTAAGCACAACTTAACAAATAACTTCCAGAAAATTTAATAGAAACACTTGAAATTTTTTTCCAAATAAAACATTAATATTCGCAAGACTTTGAAACATGCTAACAAAATACTTCAACTTCTTGTAAAAATTTTACTGTACAAATTAC
The DNA here is from genome assembly GCA_037975125.1 of Latrodectus hesperus. NCBI lineage: Eukaryota > Metazoa > Arthropoda > Arachnida > Araneae > Theridiidae > Latrodectus > Latrodectus hesperus. The sequence goes on along the minus strand of CM075853.1, from coordinate 74,633,965 downwards.
ATATACTGATATCGTTTCTTGTACTGAGCATTTACTGATATCGTTTACAGGTACTGTGCATTTACTGATATCGTTTACATGTACTGTGCATTTACGATATCGTTTTTATGTACAGTGCATTTGCTGATATTGCTTACATAAATTTTCAAAGAAGCTAATATTCCAAAAAATTAATTTCTTACAAGTGGTTTAAAAATTAATAGACATTAGTTTCTTACATTTTAAAAAATGCCATATATTAATGCCGTATAGTGCCAAATAATACAACGAGCGGTAATAATTATTATCTTATAAAATTTTTTGCATTTGTATTATATATACATATATATTAGATAGATAGGTAGGTAGGTAGATAGATAAATATAATTTAAATGGTTAATGCTTTTTCTGGGACAAAACAGATAAAAATCGAAGCAAAAATTGTAAAGATCAATTATTATTATTATATAAAGACTATATGTTTATATTATTTTTCTTGTTTAGAAGGAAGAAACAAATTGAAGCTAGTTTGATTGGACGGAAACATTGAAGAGTTTTTTACTGAAATCGTATAAGATTATTATCACAAGAAATGAATAACTGTTAAATTATATTTTAAAGATTATTCTTTTCCCCGGTTATTGAGATTAATTAGAAAATATTAAAAGACCAGACGATGGGGGGTTTAAAAATTAGAACCAATATTCAGTATTAATAAACAGTATTTAATTTTCAGATTAAATGGCAAAATGGTAACATAATCAACCATGTCGGTCTCATCAAGTTAATTTTAAAATTTTTATTTTCATGTTTCAAAAGAAAAATATTATAAATAATCATTGTCAGAACTGAATAACAGACTTTGAAAATTCCAAGAAAATTACTTGACGTTGAAATAATTGGCATATTTTAGCTGTTGGAGTGTACAAATACGTTTAATTATAAAGTTGAATGACTAATGATGTTTAAAAAGAAAATGCAGAGTTTATTAATGTGATACTTCAATTGAATAGTTTAATAGAAAAAATCAACAATAGTTAGTTAAGTAATAAAATGAGTGTAAAATGATGATTTTGAGATGATAAAGTTTGGTACTTATTATTTTTGAAAATCATCATTTTCATCTACTGATTAATTAATTTAAGTAACTATGTATCATTTAGGTACTTTCTAAATGCATACCTGATAGAATTTGTGTTGCTCGTTTTTCTTGTATTCCCCCTTGCGACACATGAATATGATTCCCCGTAGTGGAAAAGTCCTGCAGGTGTGTAAAATGTGCGGTGACTGTATAAATAAATTACAGAGAGTAAAATTCTTCTGGCCATCTGCTTTATTATATAAGCTCTCAATTCTAATTAGTAATATATCTCTAACTGTAAATTAACACTGCCTTTAACTTTCTCATTTATAACTTGATTTTCAGGGTTTTGTGTAAGTAATAAATTAAAAATATTATCTAAAAGCTGTGGATGTTCTTAATGAAAAGGCATAACGTGGAGGGATCTAATGAGTACTCGCAAAAAAAAGTTTAAAATTTATGTTTACAAATTTCTTGCTATCAAAAATTTAATTCGAAATTCAATGAAAATTTAAATCTGAAAAATCAGTTTAAGAAATCAGCTTTCAAATTTCCGAGATTGGCTTTTATAGAATATATTTTCATAAAATAAAAATTAATGTACTTTTTCAAAAACAGTATATTAAATATAGAGGAAATAATAATTATATATATGTACAATTTAGTAGTAATATATATATATATATATATATATATATATATATATATATATATATATATATATATATATATATATATAGTTAAGAATCTATATATACATATAAGAATGTATAAAAATGTCGATATTTTATTGTGTGATGTTAGAAATATAAATAATATAAGCAAAAAAATTATTTCTCATATAAAATTTGAAATATCTTGTGAATATTAAAAGTTGACATAACTTTAAGTATTTACAAGTAAATATTAGTTAATTAAAAATTAGTATTCAAAAGGACTACTAAAAATGTTGACATAAAATAATAACATCATAAATTATATTACCCTCAATTATAAATAATATTAATAAATTATAAATAATATTATCCTAAATAACGTTATCCTAAATTTTACTGCCTTTTAAAATGTTTATGCTCTGTTGGGCTTTACATCAAAAACTAAAGCAAATTTTAATTGCTCATTTTGTGTACTGAAATTACACTTTCGAGAAATGTATTTTAGTGATTTTGTTAATATTAAAGGAAATTCAATGTGATAAATGTTAAAAAATTTGAACTGTCCTTATTTAGTTAGATAATTTATGTATAATTTTTGAAGAGAAGTATCTCCTTATTTAGTTTGAAACAAAAATACATAATATTCATTTAACTTATTAATTTATTAAAAACATTTATAATATTATAATGTTCACTAATTACAAAAAATATTGATAAAACATAAATGGAATAAATAAGTATTTAATAATGAATAAACCACTTGAATGCTATTGGAATATATTTTTGAAATTCATTATAAAGAATTTTTAGAGGAAAAATATATTTCTTTAATAAAATGCATTCTTAGGGTAAGCAGAAGAATCTACTTCTCAAATAATGATTTTTTTTTTCAAAAATAAATGAAAATTTCATGAACTACCTTTTTTTAATATTACATAAAAGTAAATTCTTTTATTTAAGACAATGTTAGCAATGAAATTTAATAAACTCCTGAGATAAATCAAATTGATTTTAAAATTAATATTCAAGATAATATTTCCGTTCCTTATTATACATATTAAAAAATTACTTCAAATACAGATTGGAAAAAATTTATTCAATTATATAGGCATCACATTGATTAGTAGATATGAATGTATGCAGAAACTTATTAAACAATGAACAATGCTTCTAAATCTGTACTTAATTAAATGAAGAATTTATTGCAGTTAATATAAAAGTCTAGACTGTGTGTAAATATTTCGGCAATTTCAAAAAATTCAATCACTAAAACATTTAAATTAATGAAAAAACAAAATGTATTTTGCTTACATAAAATAATTAACTACAAACGAATGTAAATAGAGAAATATCAGATTTTAACTTCACGTCTAGACTTATTATCGAAAACTGCTCCACAAACTGTTGTTGGGAATGCAATCTTTTCCAAAATAACCTGTTATTATAATTTGAAGTAGAGAGAAAATCCGGAAAATTCTCAAGCAACTAACTATATATATAAACCTTTCTTGGATCTTTTACTATTATATATATACATATATATATGAAGAACCAATTGTGAAAATATCGATAGTTCATCTTTTTTGACATAATGTGCTAAGAAAAAGTGTTATTTATAATTAGAACAGCTTCAAAAACAGTAAATCAATACAACGATCAATATTTAAGGGTCACATAACTTCGTATTTATGTTGGTTTGTTTATTCGTAAGTGAGTAATTTCAACCAGCGAAAAGAACTCTTTGAAGAATTAAGTTAGATAAATGTTTTTTAATTAACTGTTTCATCACTCGATGCAACAATAATCTGTAATTTATTCAAATATTTGCTGTATTAATCAAACAAATTAAATAATTACTTTTTAAACGAGAATTAAACATTTTTTTTACCTTTTATTGTAAGTTTAACTGTTTTTATGGTCTGAACAAATTAAATATTCTTTCCTGTGACAATAATATAAAGTAATTAATCGTAAGTGATAATGCATGTTTTTATCTTCTTGAATCTCTAGCTTTACCGGATCAATATAAAATTAAAGAATAGAAAAATTTATTGCGTTTAAAGACTAAGGCATGAAAACAAATTTTTTATCTTGTTTCCCCAGTGAATAAAGTAAAATATATCTTTAAAAGTTAATAAAGTGTTTTTTTAAGCATTATGCTTTTTAAAAAGGAAACAACACAAGCAATTAAAATACAAGTTTGTTTCTGAATTACTTAATAAGGAACGACTTAATAAGTAAAAAGAAATGATTTAAAAACATTTTTAACACGAAGTGTAAACTTTAATTAATTTTCTCTAATATAAAATTGTGTTATTTATTATTTCTTCTAAAGAAATTAAAATAAATTTTAAGCAGTTAAAAGATGAATGAAATACATTAATTTTTTTATTATAATTGAACTAAGAAATTATTAATAATTTATATAATGCAACTTCAATTTATATATAAAAGACTTTTACATTATGTTATACATTTTTATGCATTTTGTCAATCAAATTTAAAGTTATCCAAATCAGGTTTCTTAATAGAAAATAAATAATTTATTTTCTTATCATTCAAAATTTTCACTTTCTAAAAAGATTTTATTTTCAGCAGATGTACTTGATTCGAGAAACAAATACTACAGCATATAAATCATATGTAAACTATAATATTTAATAATTATTTACAAATTGTGAATTTTTAAAAAACTATTGTTCAAAATTATTTTATATCATAATAAAAATTTATAAAGAACTTATGCATCACTTTCTTTTAAAATTATCACTTTGTAGGCAATTTGAAAATGTTATACATCTGTGTGTATTAAGTTAAAAGTATGGTGCATTTTTTGCAATACAATTTGATTGCCTTTGAAATTTAGAAAATGAAGTTTGCAGAAAAAAATGAGATTCATCTTTTTATATAGTTGATTCTCTTACCATTGTACCTCATTAAAGGACTACAAGCTTATTTCCTCAGGAAGAAAAGACTGTTAATTGATCATTAATATTGCTGCTCACAGATGATTTGATAAGCATAGCCATAACTAGATTTTAAAGCTTATGCTGTTTCATTAATGATAGTGGGCCAATTTGACAGAAGCACCTAATGAACTTTTGAAGCTTTTTATCTTCCGAGAACTTTGATGACCACAAACAGTTTTTTTCCTTTGTGTTCTTCATTCATTTGATTGTTTTTAAACTTTTCCATATACACATTATTTTATGTAAGGCAATGCACTTTAACCATATTACAATAATTATCTATTATTTGGGTTAGTAGGAAGCAGTAAATGTGTGTTAAAATCTAATTTGAAGATTGAACTTTTTTGAGCGATTATATAACTTCTACCCCAATTTCTCATTTCTTTCACATTTTTTTCTTTTGAAGTTTTTGAATTTGATGTGCATTTCATAATTTCTAAGATAAAATCGTTGTTATTTTATTATGTTTCAATATTTGTATAGTGATAATTTCCTACAACCACATAATCAGGGACAAAGTAGAATTTAATTTTCAAAAATATATTTTTATGGACCATTTTCTATAAGTGCTGTTAAAGTAAATTTAGCTTAGAAAATTTTATGAAGCTCACAATTATTTTTAAAAAATATGTTTATCTAGCAGATTTGAATTAAATTTGTTAGAATTTATATCAAAGCAACACTTAAAAATTCACGAATCATCATAATAGTAATCGCAAATAAACAGTTTTAAGACTTATTATGTTGAGTTTAAAATGAATAATAAAATATTTACTTTACAGCCTGCTATTAATCATCGAAATATTAATTTCTTTATCTTTTCTATTATTACGTTAAAACAAAATTCCATATTTAATCTGTAAATTCAGTAGCTAAACGTTTCTCTAGTATGAAATTAATTTTTTAGATGTTTTCAAATCAAAAGTTTGTTTTTAATATGCCTCATTAAGTGGCACGTCTCATTTATGAACAACACTACAAAATTCAAGCAAATATTTTCTTAAATCCTGTAGTTGAACTTAAAAATTGTTATCAACTAGACACAATTGATATTTTTAATCAGTTTGTTTAACTGTTTGGAAGACAAGACAAAGAAATTATTAAGTACCATCTTTATTATCGTTAATTTGTCTTTTTTTTCTATGAAACGTTTTAAGTGTTTTTAGTTTCGAAAGACTTCTGTTTATTTAGCCATGCGAAAGAAATTTTGGTAGTTAATAAGAGTAAATAGAAAACAACATCAAGGTTTCAAACTTTTCTTTTCCTTGGAGACAGTTTCACAACTCTCTTGATTGCTGTTATTTGATATTATGTGATCAGATGGTAACAGAGTTAGAAAAGAAGCAATAATGGGTAAAAAAGATGTACCATATGAAGGTTGGGACAATTTCTGATTCCATCTAACTCGTCCATTCTAGAATATAACCGATTTAATCAGTACTATTTGATTACAAGATTCTTTAATTTATTCATTTTAATTTGCTTAGTTTGATATGATTTCGTGAATGGTGTATACACAAAAAGTTGTGGAATAATTTCAAATAACTTTTATTTTTGTAAGCATTTATCATATATTTTATCATATTTAGAAATATTTAAATAAGTTATTTTAACAGTTTCTAATTCTTGGAAAAAATTAATAAGTTATTAATTGAGCTATTAAGACCCCAGTACTTAACAATTTTCAAGGTATTACATCAAATAAAATTCGGTCTGCTACATACAAAACATGATCAAAATTCAATCGAACATGCTAATTATATAAAATTAATATCCGCTTACAGTAAGCTTTTTTAATTATTTAAAGGAAAATCGTTATGTGTAAAGAAATTCAAATTCATTTCAATAGTCACCATCAGAAATATTTTATTGGTTTCACTACATCTTATTGCTTTATCTGGTTTTAAAATATTCATTACAAATTTAAATGCTTCGACATGAATATTTTTCATCGAGTTTCATAAGCAAATTCAAAATATTAACATCAATTTATATTAGAAATTATCTTATTGAATTTAAATTAAGAACATAGGAGCCTTACATCAAATAAATCTGATAGATATAAAAAGCTGAAAATGGATTTTTTCTCAAACAAACCTTTAAAAAAGCTGTTTCAAAACGCATGTGGGATGAATCAAACAGTGAAATTCTTTCTCTATCTGCTTTCAGTGTGTTAAAGTTTTGTTAATAATTTATTCGGATCAATTTGGTCTCTGCAAGATTTAACATTTGCCACTAAAAACGTTCTCGATAGACATTCTCATTTATGCTTTTCAAAGCAAAATCTTTCAAAACTTCCATAATACTTTTTATTTTTTTAAGTAAATTCATATAAGCTGCGTTCTTTGTGGCTTTGAATTATACGAGTGAAAAAGTATTGGATAAAATGAAGTTTTAGATTGTTACTTTGAATTTTTCAAGACATTAAGAATTATTTCGAATTATATAAAGTACGTTTTTATTTACTAAGCTGTTCCTTTTTCATTCAATAACTAATAATTTAATTTACTACTGTAACTATAGTTAGTTTCCAGAACTTAATATTTGAATATTTTAATAAAATTCTCTTTTCTTAATATTATTTTTATTAATTATCAGTAGAACTGATTGTTTATTAAATGTGTGAAACATAATATATAAATGACGTTGTAACACAAAAATTAAATAATTAAACCAATAGTTGTTCGTGAAGTGTTAAGAATTTAGTGTACGAATAATTCTATTTCATTGAAATGCTTTTAGTGTACTGAATTAATAAAATAAATATTACAGTGGAATTTACTTTCATTAATTGGTGATAAAATTCATAATTTAATACAAGCAAATTTGGATATCTAATTGAATTTACGATTAAAATTTTAAAAATTTCATTCTAAGAAGATTATAAAATTGTATACTATTTTTTCAACAAACAGCCTTCTTTTATCAACATACAATCAAACTCTTTAACATACAGTCTTCTTTTATCAACATACAATCAAACTCTTTAACATACAGTCTCCTTTTAAACAAAAATAGGTTTTTATAAAGTTTCTTAGTCCATTCTTAATCTTATTGTTTATGAATCAAATCATCAATAATACAATAGTAATCAGTTATAATCAAAAATTATTTATAATTTATATAAATCAGTATAAATCAAATATAATTTAACAAATAGCTTCCAGCAAATTTAATACAAATTTTTAAAATGTATTCATATAAAACCCAATATTTGCATGAATTTGAAATTCACTGACAGAATACTTCAACTTCTTATAAAAGTTTCACTTACGCAAATTAAGTAAGTAACTAATACTTCAAGAAATCAAATGTTTTAAAAAAAATACCACATATTAATACAGTGAAGGACTATGCTGATTACCTAATCAAATATTTTGCATACATATACATTTTTGTACATGTATAAGCAAAATTTAACTGTCTAGTATTATTTTTTGAGACCAAAAAAATCTGGATCGAAGAAAAGACTGTCAAAGATTATGTTATACTGTTTTCTTTGTTTAGAAGGAAAAAACATTTGAAGCTGGTTTTATTGATCATGAAATAATTCTGGAAATATCAAAAGTGTCTTCTACTGATATTGTATAAGAAAATTATCATAAGAAATGAATACCCATTAAACTATTATTTAACGGTTATTCGTTTTCCACGGTTATTGAGATTAATTAGAAAACGTTAAGGCAAGTTACGCCTTAGAAATTAGAACCTATATTCCTTATTAACAAGTAATATGTAATTGCAAGATTAAATGACAAAATGGTAACATTTTATGTGACATATGATATCATTAATGATGAATATCATTTCACTTCCATTATTCTATTTTTAAAATTTTTATTTTTCAAATTTCAAAAATAATAAAAAATCAATTCCAGAGTTCTATAACTGAGACTTTTTGAGAATTCAAAGAAAGTTACGTGACATTGCAATAATTGGCGCATTTTATCTGTTAGAGTGTAAAGGTATGTTCAATTATAAAGATGAATGATTAATAATATTTAAAAAGGATAAATTTAATTCATTGGTGAGAGACTAACTGAATACTTTAACATAGAAAAAATATGCGATAAATAGTTAAGCAATTAAATAAGTGCAATGATGATTCGTGATTATAAAGTTCGGTACTCATCAACTTTCATCAACTGATCAATTAATTTAAGTAACAATTTATCACTTATTCCCCAACATACGTGTTTTTTAAATACGTGAATTCAGACTCCACATCTTTATCTATGTCTTTCAAATTTAGCAAGTTTTTGGTTTTCTGATGTATTATTATTACCCCATAATGAGATATCTTAACAGTTGAAAACTGATGTAAGGCTTTTTAAAACATCCCCTTCATTTTACTTTCGAATCCAGAAGAATATCTATGGTGGTGAACTCGATCTCATGTTGAAAGAAAATAATCAAAGAATATTTCCGTTTACTCTCCCGACAGAAGAACTTGAGAAATCCCAAACATAATATTCATCTCCTGTTTTTCATCAGTGTTTAAAAATGGAAAAGTTCATATACTCAAATGAATTGGGTTGGGGAATAAGTTCGTAGCATTTTAACCAAAGACTTTTATTTAAACAAAAAACAATAACTATATCAATAAGTTAATCAATTATGTATTCGACGTTGCTGTTTACAACCTCTTCCCACCTCTCGACCAATTTGTTGATGCCGTTCCGCCAAAAATCATCTGGTCTAGTGTCAAAGTAGTTGTTGAGCCAGTTTTTAAGGACCTCATTATTATCGAAAGTAACACCCTTCATATGGTTTGACAAGGTACGAAAAATATGGTAATTGGTCGGTTCAAGGTCAAGAGAATACGGTGGATGCTGAAGGACATCCCATTCGAGCTCTTGGAGTGCGGCTTTGACGAATTGTGCAACTTGGGGCCTGGCGTTATCGTGAAGGAATATGATTTGACCATGTCGATCAGGTCTTTTCAGTCGAATAGCCTCATTTACGTGGTGTAGCTGGGCAATGTAGAGCTCCTTGTTGACTGTGGCATTCTTTTCGAACATTTCCCAATGCACGAAGAGGTCTTTAGAAAATGGCTCAACAACTTCCTTGACATCAGACCAGGTGATTTTTGGCGAAACGGCATCAAAAATTGGTCGAGAGGTGGAAAGAGGTTGTAAATAGCAACGACAAATATATAATTGATTGACTTATTGATATAATTATTGTTTTTGTTTAAACAAAAGCCTTTGGTAAAAACGCTAGGAACTTATTCCCCAACTTAATAGTTAATCCTAATAGAAAAGACTTGTTTTTGTTCTTTCTGCATGCGCATCAAATGGAATTCAAGGTAAATGGAGAAAAAAAGCAGCTTCTGTTGGTACAAGACCTTGGACGCCCGAGGGAAGAAGTCTGACTTTGTCCTTTGCCTTTATGCTTTAGCTGGGTATAATGGAATGGCCTTGGGTGACTCTACCAGAAGAAAAATCTCCAGACGTACTTCGCCCATTCCACGCAGTGTCACCACCCTCGCCACGATGAGGCAGCATAATAGGACTTGAGGGGCTTAAGGGGGTTAGACAATTTTACAATTTCTTCCTGGTATCATATGAATATGGAGACTGGTATCATATGAATAGAAAATTCCTGAACCCAGGTAATACCTGTGATGACTGTATAAATGACTTATAACGAGAATAGACTTTAGGCTATCTGCAACACTATATTAACTTTCTAGAATTAGTAATCTAGCCTTTGCTATAAATCTACTGGCTTTAAAGTTCTCATTCATAATAGATTTAATAAATTAAAGGTTTTGCTGAAAAGTTGCTCTCTATTAATGGAAAGGTTCAACATGAAATGAAAAAATGAGTATTCACAAGAAAATTTTACTATTACACAAATCTACCTTACGAATTTCGTGTTAAAAATTTATATAAAAATTTGGTAAAAATATGTATCTGTGTCGTTCTTAGAAGAGATAATGGATTGCATAAAAATTTAGTTTAAAAGTTAATCTGAGTTGTCAGCTTTCAAATTTATGGGAGTGGATTTCACCGAACATCTCTTTCATGAAGTTTAAATTAATTTTTTTTCATTTGCTGTTTATTATCTGTGAAATATGTATAAATTATATTTTCACAGTTCAAATTTCAAATTTTAGCAATCTGAAGAAGAGGAATTTTAAATTCCTTATTTTCGCATAGCTGAAATTCACAATTCTTGAAATTAGTTAATTCACTTACTCAAAATTCTAAAAATTAGAATTTATTCCTTTTTATCAGTTACAATTCAGTTTGTTGTTTCACCTAAGTAATATTAAGTTTAACAATGGTTAGCTTAATTATTTTTTAAATTGACATTTTGTAATTCTTATTTAAAAATAATTAGTATATTTTTGATCAGGAAATAAATATCTTTATATTTAAGTCCAACTTTTAATTATTTTCTTCCATCTCATTGCTCTAATTATTTCTAAAAATATGTATATCTGTTTCCTTATTGCCCTTTAATTTTTAGCGAAACCATTAACTCATTTTTAGACTTATTTTTACTATACAAGTAATTTATAAGTCCTGGAATATAATTCTTGATATTCCATAGTCTCAAATTTAAGAATATATTATGAAGAACTTGAACTACTTATAAAATTGCGCAGTATGCAACTATAACTATGAATAAAATAGTTATATCTTTGAAAATTATTATTTCATTCTTAAAGTAATACTTTATTATCACACTATACTTTAGTTAATAAGAATTGTAAAATAAACTATATTTGAATATCAGATGCAAATGGAGAAAAACTAAGTACCTATATAGTTTATATATTTTATATATTTCGAGAATGTATATTCTCTCATGTAAATTTCATTTTTTTAATTACAAGATAGAATTTTAAATATTTTAACTATTGTTATAAATGAATTCAATTGCTAATTTATTTTATTACGGAACTCTATTTTCTATTTTAAATAGGTAAATCGCATGAAGCTCTACAGCTTTAAAGTATATAAATCCATCGATTTTTATATCACATAATGGCACAGAATTTCTATCTTAAGTTGTCATAGAATATTTTTACCATAGATTCCTCCTTCTTGTTTCGTTCCGGGAGAAATTCTCATAGATAATGAATTTCATTCACCAGGAAGAAAACCTAGAAAACTCCCAGTGTATTATTCATCTTTCATTGTTAGACAGCAGCTGGAATCAAACACGGTATTTCCTCGCCAAAAGCACCATGACAAACCTGATAATTCCTTAATTATTATAAATGTTCTCACAATTTCATTCTTTATGTATTAGACATATTTATTTTTTATGTGTGTATAAATGTTTTAAAATTTTAATGCTGCTCAATGCTTTTAAATGAAATACATAATACGATGTTCCTTTCAACGAAACGCATCAAAATTTGATTTCATCAGTCTTTATTCTAAGAGTATTGATGCTAATTCAAGAATTTATTTTTTGTGAAATAAAATGTAAAATCAAACTTTTCACTGTCATTGCATTTTTATATACGAACCATATTATATATGACGCAGAAAAATCAAATTAAAATGAAAGCTTATGAAGAAGCAAAAGTACTTTTTTTTAATTTTGACAATGATTATTTAAGTAAATGCACTCTATCTTCACTCGGATTAGTGAAAATGTGAGTAAATTCCTAAATATTATAGCCCTCTTAGTTGGTAATAGCACCACTCTTATGTCTCTAGATCTAAATCTAATCATGAGGAAAATCATTGCTCTGATAGTGAATATATCAGCGTTAAACGTTCGAGTTAAATTTCATTAGTATAGTTTGGGGTACGAAAGCCTCTTGAATATCAACCTCATTTGAATATTACAGGGTGCAGTCTTTACTATACAAGAATGAATCCCTACTGTTATTAATAATCCTATTGTGCAACTTACGGTTACGTAAACAAAATCAGTTGAATAAAATTTTATTATTCTAACTTTCACCTGAATTTTTATCTCAAAATTCAAAAAAAGAATTAACCAAGGATTTTAAATATTTGATTTATTAATATTTTGAATCACCATATTTAATAAGCAGAGAATTTTGTCAAATTTCATAATTTCAAAGCATTAATGGCATTTATAAATAAACAATTTTGTAAATTTTGTCTATAATAACAGGTAAGAGGATTAAATTTAATTCTTTATGTAAATATTAATATATAAAATTCTTTAATTTTTAAGCAATAATTTTTTTTAATTTTTGATTTTATTTTACCTTTTTTTTAAAGTTTAATGCTACAAATTTCGTTTGAAGTTTAATTTTATGTCAAGAATTTATCAGAATAATAAGCATAAATTTAGTTGGTGTATGCAGTTTTTAATTCTTTAAATTTAATCACAAGAAATAACTGCCATCAAATATTTTCTATTATAATCCATAAGAACTTAGAAATAATATCAGGATTACATTGTAACCAGTAATTCGTCTTATGTATAAAAAGAACACAAGAATTAATAGCAAATATTGCACACCCATTATAAGTTAACATTTAACTAGAAAATTTGCTAAGTTTTTGAAATTACGATTTAGATTCTAATTTTAGGATAAATCATTTGCTAATTAGCACATTCAATACTGAATTATAATTTTTTGTAATGTGAATTCATATATTTTTACTTACAAATTTTCTACTCTTTATATCCACGATATTTTTGAAATTTTTATCCACGATATTTTTGATTCTGTGCTTCTAAATATTATTCAGATTTATTTCATATAAGAACTCTCACGTTGTTGTTAGCATTCTATGTCAATAATGGTAATTTCTGAAGTTGATTGAAAAACATTTCATAGACATCAAGAAAGTAATAACACTATTGCATGTAAAAATTATTATAATAAAAAATCTTCTTTGAAAATGATTGACTATTCATTCAAAAACAATCACATATTTATTATGTTATTAATAATTAAGTATTATAATCAGTTTCAAGGAAGTTTTAATAATATTTTAAATTACTATGTTATACATATCATTCATATTACACATCATTAAATTTTTATTATAATACGTACGTGATCTAGTAATTTTATTTTATCATAATTTTTCTTTTTTCTGTTTAATAAACATGTATTTATTATTTTATTGTTAGTAATTTATTTTGTTCTTGAGCTTTGATGCAGATATCATTAGTCTTGTTAATATATTATTAATTTTTTTTGCCACACTTAAAATTTTTATTCAGCCCTTATAAAAATTAAAAAGCATTTTTTCGAATCAGTTGTAATGTCTCACCATCGGCACTTTCGATTTTAAGATCCTATGTTTTTTTTTTCTTTTTTGTTTTTGATTCAGAGAGACTCTCATTGTACGCGAAGCAGGCGAGAGAGATTGTAGCGAACCCATACATGGCTCCTTGTAAATTTTGTTCATTTTTTTAATTAAATGTGTATGTTTCAAAATTGGAGTCATTTATTTGTTTGTTTGTTTCATAACAAACTTATGTTTTTGGTGGCAGCGGTTTGATGCTTTTTTAATGCTTTGCATTAGCATCCATTATGGAAATTAATTATGTGCACTATATTGGATTACGTGCCGCAATGTTGGAATACAGGTAGGCCATTTTGATCAATCTTTCTCTGGCTACTATTGAAAATAAATAGTTTGGAATGTTATATAAATTTATAGAATATTTAGTTCCAATCTTATTTACGTGGTTTTCTTGTTATATCAATTAATTTTGTTTATAAGTTTGTAAATGGTGTATTCCATATTACAAAGCTAATTTCTGTATTTCGTGTATTCGAATTTACAGTGTTCATGCTATATCAATTAATTTTGTTTATAAGTTTGTAAATGGTGTATTCCATATTACAAAAGCTAATTTCTGTATTTCGTGTATTCGAATTTACAGTGTAATATTTTTTATAAGAAAAGTGTATCTTATTATAAATTTGCATTTCATAATTTTTATGTGGTTGATGTATTTCAATTCACGTAGGAATATGTTAAAATAACTATGTTGTTATAGATTAATGTGTAAAATCGAAAGTACACTTAAATTCATAATTTTTTGAATGTTTCACTGAAAGTAGATTTTATGAAAGTAATATATACTTTAGAAAGGTTTTGATTTCGTTATGTGAAAACGAAAGTACATGATTACAAATAGGTTTGAATTTAAAGTAATGTGAGATTTATTGATATGTTTTTGATTTTTGTTTGTAAAGTATCAAACTGATTTATTTGATATTTAGAAACGCATGTTTATTTTCATTGATAAAGATTTGAAAAGATATTTTCTTACTGTTTAAAATATCGTACGTTATTATCATTTTCATGTCGTGTATGATTAACTAACTAAGTTTATTGATTTAAAATCGAAAGCTGATTTCTGGTTTAGATTAGTTAAAGCTTTTAATTTATATTGTTGTTAAGAATTGTAGAGTGTTCTATATTTTGAATTAAATAAGGATTCAAAAATAATATAATTTCATTTTCTGTTTTAATATAATAGTATTTGTATAAGAATCTGATTTTATAAATTTATACATTTTTGATTAATAATTCAATTTATCTGAGTATTAAGCATTAGCTTGGTGATAAAAAAACTTGAAATCGAGAGTAGAAGATTTAATAAACTTGTTCTTCTTCTCAAAATATATGATTTTCTATCTATACACTATTTGTTGTATTACAATATAGTTTGTTTTCATTTAAGTTTTTTAAATGTTATGGATATGTTTATATTAGTAGAGTGTGTTAAATAATTTCTATAGTTATTTACGAAATTTTGCATATAGGTGGGTGTAGTCTGTTGTTTCTCTCATTATTGCATCTCTTCTGAGATAAAGCGTTAATAAATAAAATGGCTTTTTTAGCACGGGGGAAAAAGGGAGATTTAGTAGAAGTAGCTGAAGAGTTAGGGGAAATGGTTCCAGATTCTTTTAAAATCCCAGATATTAAAAAATTAATTTTAACTAGTAAAAACTTTAACGAGGAAGAAGTGAAATGTATATTAGATAGGGTAATCGAGGAAAGAGTTAAAAGGGAACAGGAAGAAAAAGAGGAAAGAATTAGGCGAGAAGAAAAAGAAGAAAGAATTAGACGTGAAGAAAGAGAACATATTTTGGAAATGAAACGTCTGGAAATCTCTTCAAATGCTGCAATTTCGAACACAGAATCAGTTACAAATAGGACTGAACATGCTCAAAAAATTCAATTAATGCAAATAACGCCAAAATTCGATGAAAGGAAAGATGAGATGAGTTTATACTTAATAAATTTTGAGCGTAGAGCAGAAATGGCTCATATTCCAAAAAACGAATGGGTAGTTTATCTTGTAAGTGCTTTACCTTCAGAGATATCTAACATGTTAGCTAGAGAACCTCCAGAAAGGGCTGATGATTACGATTACGTGAAGGAAATTATTCTTAAACGATTCAAGTTAAATAGCGAAAAATTAAGACAATTGTTTCTTAGACACCAGAAAACGTCAGACAAATCATGGAGAAATTATGCACAAGAATTGAATAGTTACTTTACGGAATGGCTTACGGAATTAGAAATAACGACATTTGAACAGCTTAAGGAACTAATGGTAACAGATCAATTGAAACGTCGTGTGCCAATTGAAATTAAGGAACATTTTTTGGCGGAATGGCTTAAAATAAATTCGCCGTATGATCTGGCAGAGAAAATAGATGAATATGAAAGTTTAAGAGATAGTTTTAAGACGAAAGATTTTACAAAACTCCCTCGAAATAATTTTGGTTTTCGTCAACAAAATGAAAACCGTGCCTTTAAGTTTAATGAAGTAGTTCGGAATCATAAATCTCATGTTCCTAAAAGAGTCGAGAATAAAAATTCTAATTATTCACATGAAAAGGAATTCGAAAAAAGAAAACAACTCCGATGTTATGAATGTGGTTCTTATAGTCATTTGCGGCCTCAGTGTGACAAAATAAAAAAGAACTTAGAATCGGTAGCATCCAACGAAATTGCTAGAAGTACATTTAATGAGTTGATGGCTCCTTACACTAGTATCGGCACTGTTAATGGAATTCAAATGCCAATCTTAAGAGACACTGGAGCAACTCTTGATTTGATTTGTGGAAAATACGTGAAACCTGATATGTTCACGAAGGAAAAGGTTTGGCTAAGAACACCTCTTGATGAAACTTTAGTATGCTTACCTATTGCCGAGGTTGAAATAAATTGTGAATTAGGTCACATTTTGACAAAGGCAGCAGTTCTTCGAGATTCTTTGGATCAAGGAAGATATTTACTGGGAAACAAAACAGCCGCTTTATTTGAGGAAATTAAAAAGCATGAGGAGGTGAAAATACATATGATAAATGCTATAGAAACTCGAGCTCAAAAAAGACGGAAGGAAAATAGCACGAATAAAGAGATTATTGATTCTGAAATAGAATCTTCTAGGTCTTGCTTCCTAACTAAACAAAATGAAGAATTAGAGCAAAATACAATTTTGCCACCATTAGAAACCGAAGTTGAAGGGATGGATTTGATAAAAACATCTCCAGAAGAATTTGCTCGGGAACAAAAGGTGTGCGAAGATTTGAAACCTCTTTTTGAGCAAGCTAAACGACAATCTTCAAAAGACAATAAATATATTATAATAAATCAATTGTTGTTTTATAATAAAATGGACAATGATGGAACTGTAAGAAGATTATTAGTTGTGCCCAAGAAGTTTCGCAACCAACTAAAAGGGATCTGCCATGAGATAACTGCAGCTCATTTAGGTATAACTAAAACAAAAGATATGCTGTGCAAAACTTTCTACTGGCCTAACTGCTTTAAAGAAATTGAAAATTTTGTTAAATCTTGTGACAAATGTCAACGAGTAGGAAAGCCTCAAGATAAGAAAAGGGCTCCTTTGAAACTGGTTCCAGTAATTCCGGAAATATTTACAAGAATTAACGTTGATGCATGTGGTCCTTTACCTATAACTTCCTGTGGTAACCGGTATATTATAACAGCCATTTGCATGTCATCCAAGTATCCAGATGCCATCCCAGTACCAGATATACGTTCTACTACTGTGATTGATGCTTTTCTTCAGATATTTAGCCGCATGGGTTTTCCTAGGGAGTTGCAAAGTGATCAAGGAACATCTTTCATGAGTGTCCTGACATCAGAATTTTTAGAAAAATTTGGTATTAAAGTTGTGCATAGTTCCGTTCAGCATCCCCAAAGCAATCCTGTTGAGAGATTGCATAGAACTTTAAAGAGAATACTGAAAGTCCTTTGCTTAGAAAAGGGTACAGATTGGGAGAAGATTTTACCTCAGGCACTTTTTGCTCTTAGAACTTGCATTCATGATAGCACTGGATATTCTCCTGCAGAATTAGTCCATGGTCGGAACTTAAGAACACCCGTAACACTATTATATGAAAATCTAACTGGTAAAACCATTGAAGAAGATAGTGTGATTGCTTACGTTTTTAATCTTTTAAATAGAATGAAAAGATGCCAAGAATTAGCTGTGAAAAATATGACAGAGGCTAAAGAAAAACAGAAACTTTGGTATGACCGTAAGGCTACGAAAAGAGAATTTAAAGAAAATGATCTTGTGTTAGTTGTTGCACCTTCTAGATCAAACAAATTTTCTGTTCATTGGATAGGTCCAGGAAAAGTAGTAAAACGACTATCGGACACAAATTACGTAATACAATTTCCCGATAAGGAAAAATTACATGTATACCATGTAAATATGTTAAAACCTTATTTTCAGCGTCCAGAAGATGTTAATTTAATTTTTACCTCTAATTCTGATAATGAAGATATTGATTCTGAGAAAGAAGATATCCCAAGTTTTGAAATTAATTCATCTACCCTTTTAGAGACTTTTCCTGAAAGCTGTTTTAATGAAAAGTTAGAGGACGATCAGAAGAAACAATTGAGTAGACTTTTGATTCAATTTATTGATATTTTTTCAAATGAACCGGGTTGTACAGAACTGGCTGAACTGGACATCGAGTTAGAATCTAATAAATCTATTATAGCTAAACCATATCGAATGTCCCCACGACAGACAGAAATTCTGAAATCGGAAGTAGACAAGATGTTGAAATTGAAGGTGGTGGAACCAGGTGAATCCGATTACACATCACCTTTAATATTAGTTGAAGCTCCTGGAAAAGAACCTCGTCCGTGCATTGATTATCGCAGGTTAAATGAGGTTACCAGAACGCAATATTATCCATTACCAAATATTGAAGAGCGTGTTGAATCCGTTTCGAAAGCGAAGTTCATATCTTTATTAGACTTAACACGAGGTTATTGGCAGATACCTTTGAGTCCTAAGGCTCAAAGATATGCTGCATTTACGACGACATTTGGTGTTTATAAACCTTTGAGAATGGCATTCGGTTTGAAGAATGCTCCTTACTATTTCAGTAAGTTAATGGCTGATTTATTAAAAAATTGCGAACATTTTGCTGTGCCTTATTTAGATGACATAGCTATATATTCACTTACCTGGTCTGATCACATCCAACATCTTAAATGTGTTCTGGAGAAGATTCGATTTGCGAAATTGACTGTAAAACCCCTTAAGTGCAAATTCGCTCAACTTCGTGTTAAATATTTGGGACACTTTGTAGGACAAGGTCAAAGAACACCAGGTGATATTAAAGTGAAAGCCATTACCGATTTCGAACGTCCCTCAAGCAAAACCGAAGTACGAGCTTTCCTAGGTCTTGTTGGGTACTATCGCAAGTATATACCAGAATTTTCGGTAGTTGCTGCGCCTTTATCCGACCTGTTAAAAGGGAAGTCCAAGAAAGGAACTGTAATATGGAATAATAACTGCGAAAAGGCATTCATAGAATTAAAGAACACTTTAATAAAGAAGCCTGTACTTTACAGTCCAGACTTTCAAAAACAATTTATCATTCAATGTGATGCCTCAAACTTAGGAATAGGTGTAGTTTTATCTCAGAGAGATCAAAATGAAAATGAACACCCTATCCTATTTCTGAGTAAAAATTTTCGAAATCTGAGAAAAATTATAGCACTATAGAAAAGGAATGTGCAGCAATAATTTTTGCTGTTACTAAATTAAAATATTATTTAGATGGTCAGTATAAATTTATTATCGAAACTGATCATAACCCTTTAGTTTGGTTAAAACATCATACAGGATCTAATCCCAGACTCTTAAGGTGGGCTTTGGTGCTTCAAAGCCTAAATTTTGATATTGTTCACAGAAAGGGCAAATTACATCAGAATGCCGATAGTCTCAGTAGAATGCTGAATAACCAAACTTAATTATTTTCTTTTTTCTCAGATATTAAATTAAAATGTTTTTTTAATACAAACTTCCATTGTTGTTACATGTGTACATAATAAAAAAATGTTTTTTATAGTAAAAATGTGTCTATTTGTAAGTTTAGTTAAGGTTGAAAATTCTGTTGTGTTAGATAATTATTTTGTGCTATTTTGATATATTTTTATTTTATATTTAATATTATATAATTCCATATAATTTTGTGTTTCAGCCAGAGTCCGATTGATCAGGGCTATCTGTAATACTAAATTTTGCTCTTTGTTGTTTGTGTGTGTTTTTTTTCTTTTTTATTTGCAGGTTGATTTCCTTAGAATGAGAAAAAGAAAGAAAAAAAACTCCGGGGAAGGAAGGAATAATTTAGTCTGTAATGTCTCACCATCGGCACTTTCGATTTTAAGATCCTATGTTTTTTTTTTCTTTTTTGTTTTTGATTCAGAGAGACTCTCATTGTACGCGAAGCAGGCGAGAGAGATTGTAGCGAACCCATACATGGCTCCTTGTAAATTTTGTTCATTTTTTTAATTAAATGTGTATGTTTCAAAATTGGAGTCATTTATTTGTTTGTTTGTTTCATAACACAGTTAAAACTTTATGCCTCTTTACATCAAATTATCAGTAATCAGTTTTACAAACGTATAAGCACTTTCAGATTCAAAACAAACTGCTAAAAATTAAACATCATAAATATTGTTATATCTGAAGTGAAATACTTAAGCTTTAAATAAATAAATATAATAAATAAGTCAAATGATCTCAGATAAATATATACTTTTTTAATATTTAAATTTTAAGAAAACGTTATAACTACAAAATAAGTCAAAAGGAAAAATGAAGTACCATGAATTTTAAATAATGGAGAGCAATTTCGGAATGAAAAGATAGTTCGCTATCTAGAAAACAAAGGTATTTCGTAAAAATAGGTTGTTATTTAGAAAATGAGAGCATTTCATGCATTATTCAATACCGATAAGGATTCTTATGAGCTTAACTCACAAAATCATTATGTTTATTTCCAAAACATTTTTATCCTTTAAGTTCAGTTTATAACGGATACGTTGTAATGTTTTATGACTTTCTTCCCTCAAATAAGAACAAAGCCCTTAGCTTATTTTTTCTGCATATTTTATTGCTTGTCAACTATAAAATTTTATAGAATATCTTTTTAACGTGTAATTTTGATTTTGAAATTTGAAACATAATAAGTATTATGGATTCATGTTATATGGCTGAAATTTTATTTTTCTTTGTATTCGATTAAAAATTTACTCTTGTAATAAGCATATACTTATTTCTAAAGAATGTATTAATTTTTTTTCCTACATAAATGTTTAATTTAATAAGATTGATGTTTGCTCTATCCGCTTATTAATAACCAAACAAGGAAAAATAAATTATGTTCCTAAAACTCTACGTAATAATCTCTCTTGAATTATTTCATAAAAATAATATTTTTAGTGAATTAAACAATTTTTAAAATCATAAAGCAATCATTAAAAACATATATAATGATAATACTTTCTAACTATAAATATTGTCGTATTTCAGTATACTCATATATACTCTTAAAATATCGAGTGACTTTCAGTATTTGATGAAAGTCAATTTTTTATATCTCATTTAAGATCTTAAATAAATTATTTTTTTAGCATTTAAATAAGTAAGAAAGATTGAACTCACAGCAATACTTTTAAAGTTCTATCTTTTAGATTTGTTGAATTTTAGGCTGTAAAAGAATGGGAATTCCGTTAGATTGAAATTTCCCTTAACAATTCTAAGAGTTTATTTACTGAAATATAGTTTTTATTTCTTGAATAAATATTTTAAGCAATAACTGAAGCAATACTTTTGTAATCATGTTTATCATTAGATAACATCCATAAATATAAACTATGAGAAAAACTATAAAAATCAAATTATAGAGCAACAGATATGTTTGACACAGCAGTTAGTAACTTGAGTGAAGAGGAATTTTCATGATCATCATGACTCACAAAGCATCAAGATTGTAACGCTTAATTTTTTTACTGCCTGACCATATAATTTTCAAATCATTATTAAAATATCTCACTGTATCACTATTGTGTATCTATTTTATCTTCTAATTATAAATTAGCTTAAAATGTTCAAATTTTTGCTATCATATATATTTTTGAAATAAGCTTCAATGTGATCCATCAAAACAATGAAAACAATATTCAGTTCTTTAACATAATAACTACCTCGAAATTTTAACAACCTTGAAAAAAATCAAATATTTATTGTTTTTATTGGGTTATAATCACGATTGAATAATTTTTTATTTTATTTTTCATTCGCAAGTTAGTTATTCAAATATAAACTATTAAAAATACAATACATAAATTAATATATTTTATTGACAATGCATAAGTAATTAAAAAGGATAGATGAAATAAAAATTCATAACAATACATAAAATATATAATATCTTCATATATGTTAAGAATCTAAGCAGTAATGGAATTAAATATTTTAAAAGCTAACGTATAAAAGAAATAATACGCGTGGAAACAATGCTTAATTACGAGTCTTATTTTAAATATTGATTCTGCTATATAAATAATTTTAATATTTAAAATGATATAAATGAAATATTATTTAAATATTGCAATAAAACGCATAGATCACAAAACTTATTATTTTCTAAAAAAAAGTTAAAAGTTTTTCTTAAATCATTAGGTTAAAATACTGAATAGTTTCATTAGTTATCCAAAAACACAAAAAATGACAATCATTAAATCTGAATTTAACTTTAAGCCTTGATTTTGCAACAAGAAACGCTTTTATTTAATTTTTTCTCCTTAAGAAATTAGTGATAGTAATATGTAATTTCAATATAATTGTAATAACTTTCGATACAGATTCTCTCATAATACTCTCTCTCTCTCTCACTCTCAAACAATATTATTTTATGGAAATTACATTAACGTACTTATCATTCTTTTACTTTCATTAAATATTAGTTATTAAACCTGTTATATAATATACAGTTTATGT
This sequence comes from Latrodectus hesperus, assembly GCA_037975125.1. Taxonomy (NCBI): domain Eukaryota; kingdom Metazoa; phylum Arthropoda; class Arachnida; order Araneae; family Theridiidae; genus Latrodectus; species Latrodectus hesperus. Next base: position 74,611,016 of record CM075853.1, on the reverse strand, counting down.
ACTCAATATCTAAAAGAAAGCGTACAAACTTACAATTGTAATATAGGAATATTTTTTATGCTTTTAAGAAAATACTACTTATTAATTATTTAGTTATTAATAAATATGTTTAAAATATACTAATTGTTATTACGAAACATAGAAAAACTTTCATATAAAAATGATGCATAATTTTTTATTATAGAGAAGATTTATAAAAAAAATTACATATATATATATATATATATATATACATACACACACACACACACACACACACATATATATATATATACATATATATATAAAGTTTTATTATCTATATACATGACTATAATAGAAGTAAATCCATCATTATTTCTTGTTGACAAAGCAGATTTCAAACATTAATTTTATGAATCAAACTATTTAACATGATGAAACATTTCTTAATAATTAGATATCAAACTTAAATTAGCAAATTCTGAACACTAAAAAAGTTTTTAAAAAGCATGAACATTTTAATATTATAAAATATTGAAGTATAAATTTTTAAATATCTTATAAACATGATAATTTAAATAATAAATCACTTACATATGATTCTTTTGAAAAGAACTTATTCTCCACAGGATATCATGAATTGAATTTTTCTCTAACATTGAAATTTATTAGAAAACCATTTCTTAACCTTTACTTTTTTCATAACCTTGAAAAAGTAAAAAGATATGATTCCCTCCCACGAGAAGCATTTTTATGTAATTTTCTATTGTATAGTTTAAAATAACTAAGTTGAATAAGCTTTTTATCCTTTATATTTCAGATTTTCTTTCTTCAATGTTTCATTGAGAAATAAGTCTTTTTAAATTGTGCCTCTCATATGTTAACTTAAACTTCAAATATAAGTAAGAACTTATTTCCATCACGCAATAAGTTATAAAAACGAAACACTTGATAAAGGAAATTTATGATGTTTAGCAAACTTTTTGCATTGTAATTTTCTGTAAGCATAAAAAAATAAGAATTTGAAATAAATTATACATGAATATAGTTTCATCTTAAACATTTTTTCAATGTATTATCGGATGATGCTTGATATCTTAATTAATGAACTGTAATACTTTATATTATTCATTGAAATGAAAAATTACCGAATGATATTTTATATCAATTTTATTGTAAGTTTTAAAAAATTAAAACAGATCTTTAAACTATCATCATCAATAAAATAATAGCAAAAAATAAATTGTTTTGTTCTTTCTGTATATATGTTACCTGTGAATCTATGTATGTAGATAAATTAATAACAAATAAAAACCATCAATAAGTACTTTTTATTCCATACGTGAATATATGAAATACAAAAAAAAACATTTTTATAAAATGTATTTTTATTTTACTCATAGTATATACAATAATTACAATTGTGTGTATGTTTTAATTAAAATTTTAAAATGTAATTTTGTTTAATTTCAAAGAACTTCTTTCATTAGAATTATTTTAATACTTAGAATAAATATTTAATTTTATATACTTTACTTTGCATTTAAGAAATTTAATTTTCATGAAAAGGAAATTTTAAAATGCCTTAAAAATCTTGATTTTTGATAAAAAAAAAAAAAGGAATTATAGACAAATAAAATGAATTATATAACCACATATCTACTATTAGATTTTTATTAAGTATATATACCGTTAAAAAAAGGGGATTGAAGTTCAGAAAGGAATTTCATGTAAAGAAACTACTTTTAATTATCATTTGATATTTATATACTCCATGTATTTGCTATTCAAATTCAAATAAATTCAATTTTTTCTTTGATTTGTGATATTCATTAATTTTATGTGAATTCTTAATAGTTATGAATATTAATGAATTTTTGAAGAAATGTACATTTTCATATAGATATCAGCACTCAAAGTGGAAATAGAAAATGATCTATTTCAAAGTGAATTAAAAAAGACTTATATACTCCATACATTTTTTTACTGCTGAAATCAATTTTATTAATAATGTTGCTTCGATAAAATGTTTAAAATAAAACAAGTTGATCTTTCAAAAAACTAAAATTAAATTTTCAAATAAAAAGGACTTATTCAAATGCTCGTTATTCCAAAATTTGAATAAAATATCATGCAAGCTTGAAATATTTCCATCTTTGAAAAATCCATTAATTTAAATAACTAAAAACATAATTGCATAAGTTTCACGTAGTAAAGAGATAGTGAGAGAGAGAGAGATCTATTCACTTTATTCAAAATTTTGAATATCAGTTTTAAATGTTTATTACATTTTATTAGTTTTGTATACAGTTAACTCGTCACATTATAATCCAGTGTGAATAGCATGGTTTAAGGTTGAATATCATAAAAGAGAAAAGAAAGGAAAAATTTGTTTTTTCACATCCAAAATGCGAAATATATTGTTCCAAAATTGTTTTAGTGATTATGACAAGCAAAGGATGTGTAGCATAGCGTTTTATAGTATCATTTGTTAATATGATCGAATAAAAATAAAAGAACTTTAAAGTAAATTAAATCACTTTCTTTTATTTTTTAGATAAACAGCTTCTTAAATAACATAAAGAAGTAAGCACTGTGTTCTAATGTAAAATTTAATTGAAAACAAGTCTTAATGCTTGCATTATTTGAATTATAGGAGCAAAAACATATTTATTCAATGAAAAATACTTTATACGCATAAATTTAGTGGTGTCAAATATCCCGTTCACATTGAGCTTTTTAAATCAATTTAAAATTAAATGTAATTTAACTTAAGCACTACTTTTTTGCTGTCTTACACCTGAAACTGATTTAAGAAATATTGTTTTTTGCTTAACAGCTTATTTATTGTTTGTTGTTTTCATAAGTTACATTTATTAATCTTTTATAGTTGGCATGTTTTTTAAACATTTATTGGTCTAAACGATAATAATTAAGATTATAATATTTCAAATGATGAATACGAAACCATAGAGTCTCCTTGACACATCTACTTCTCTTCAAAACTAACATATTTTTTCATGTTCAGTTAATATTTGTATCATTAATTATGTTTCATCATTTTATTCATTTTTTCCTCTTATATTTATATTGAACGGCTTCGGATATTTCAAAAAACAATGACAATATAGAGTAAAATAAGAAGGCGCTAAGCCAATTGATGCGCCAATAGCCAAATTAATTTAAGATAAATCAATTCCAACTTATTTAAATCCCAAGTTGCCCCCATGGAAAAGTTCTGTTTATATTTAAACGCGCTTATATAAAAATACAGGACGAACAGGGTTTGGGATTCAAGTTTTCGACACAAATTCATTATCAAAACTCATTATTCATATTGTGAATAAGTATTCATTTATTTTTCGAATCTAGTCTATATAATCTGAGAGGATTACTTAAATTCAGAGAACAATCAGCTTATAAACTTCAATCATTTTATAAACATTTGAAATATTTTTTGTATTTATTGGCCAATGTATCCAAATTAGATATAGTTAATTATTAACACATGTGTTTGAATGACTTTCAAGTGCATTTAAATAAATCAATAAAATTATTGTGTGTATGAAATAATTTAGAGTAAATCTAAATTTAGAATTTGATCCATATATGTAATAGAAAAGAAAACGATTCCCAATTTTTTATTACATTTTTTTAAGTATAAAAAAGAATCCTTTGGATCTGTAATCTAAAAGATTTCATTTGTAAATACTTACTACTATGAAGTTTTTAAAGCAACGAAATTTAAGCTTTTACAGATTTAACTCAATTTAATAAAACTTAGATGTAATACTGTTCTCTAAACATTTTTCTTTCACGAATTTTACTCGAATTTTCTGTTAAAAGAATGCTGCGTTTAGATTATAACACAAATTTTTTAAATATTCATTATCTTACTCGAAGTTTACTAAAACAATGAATTTAAAAATGTTCATTGGTTTCCATTATTTTCAAATATCGCCTGGTTTCATTCACAGTCATATAGATATTAAGCTCTGCACATCCTATATTCGACAAAAGTTTAGATTAAAGGCCTTTGAGTAGACATCATTCAAGCCAGTTACTATGAAAACAATGAATTTCACACTAATTTCAGCCATTTAAGGTTTTTTATTATCATTATTGTCATCATTGAAAATATTATTAAATACATTTAAGCTATCTAAAAAATTGGGTCACAATGTTCCCACTTTATGTTTCATTACCCATCGCTTTTTTTTTTAGGAAAGAAGAGCTGAACTTTGACCAAAGCAACATCGAGAATGTCACTTCTGAAAATGTCCAAAATTTATGCACAAAATGACTAAGGTTGCGATAACCATTCCAGAGAATGAAATAATGATTATTTGAGCAACAAATAAAGAGAAAAAGGTAAGATCTTTTCATGCATGACATGTAATTTTTAAAACAATAAAAAAATGTAATTTTTCAAAACAATAAAAAAATATGTACAGCTATTTTTTTTTAAAAAAAAAGTAAAGATAGCCACATATAGATGGCATAGTAACCTATTATTTTAATAATGCAAAAATTTTAATATGCCACGTTGTCCCCCAAAATAAAATTGTAACATGTCTGTTTTGCTTGTGTGTGATGAGGTTATATAGATAAAAATTTTTGAAATACTTATCAAATCTTGAAACAGTACAATCACCAAGTTCCAAGGAGTAAAAAGAAGTCCTGGCCGCACATCAGCTTGTTATTTGCGTTGATCTTAATTCAGCAAACGACACTTAATTCCAGTTGATTTTTACGTCGAACTGCAAATATTTAGCATCACAGTTTCTTCAGTATGGTGTAATGTAGTCATCGGAGTACACACTAACACCTTGCAATGTTGAAAACCATCACAATAAAGCTCATGTAAGATTTTTTATTGAAATTCTTCGTCTTATTCTAATAAAAACTGCATTTGCAGCTGAAAAGCTTTGCTTACTGTGTTAAAGATATATATCAGTCATCATCTTCTGCTTCTGCTTAGCACATAGATCTATTGGTTCACATTGTGCCAATTTGGTTTATGCATAACATTTTTCTTTTCTTGCAATATATATTACACAACCTTGAAATGACATTTCTTACAACTTCAAAGGCATCTGATAAGTTTCTTTATACTTAGTCACATTCTTATCACTTATATTAAAACAAATTAAGTAAAATAGCATTTTAATGAAATTCTCAAACCCTTTTCTTAAGATAAAAGATGAAAAATGACTTTCAAAATTTAATCAACGAAAAAATTAGAAAGACTTAAATTCTTTATCTGACTTTCTATATCTAAAACGCTGATTTACATATGAATATTTTTCTCTTTTGTTTTAAATTGCTCATTAAATATACTTTAATTTATGTTTTAGTTAACATTAGTTATAAAAGATTTCATTAAAATCTATATACACATGTATCTGCATGAAAGAAATTAAATGTGAAGCAATCTTAAAAACTTTACTTTTCCAGGTTCTAATAATTTTTGTTAAATTCAATCACATAAAATAAATACTTCATTAAAATATGAAGATTTTAAAAGCTATTGTTTTTAATGACAAAATTATGGTGACTTTCAACAATGTCAAATTTTTGTTATTAAGCATCATTTTTTTACAGATTGATTTTCATAATCTTATTTATCTTTTTTAGGGAATTAATTCAAATTTTTTAAAACATTTTTTTTTAATTTTTTCAGTTCTACCTATTTTTTATTACGTGGGAAAAATTATTTTACCTCAGATACTGGAGGAAGTATGAAGCTGGTTAATGTCACCCCAACATTTTCTATGACAAATTATTATGCATCGATTGTCAAGGAAACAAGGTTTGAATGTGTAGGATGCCTTAAGTATTAAAAGTGCTTAGCACTTTTGTTTTACAAAAAAAGACATTTTTGTTCTTCTGCTTGCACACTAAATTACATAAAAAAAAGTAAAATTAGTTTTTTAGTTTATTCTGAATTTATTATATCCTGGCCTATAATGTTTGGATTACAACTTTTTTTTCGTTTACAAAATGTTAAAAATTTTTGTTTTTTATAAAAATATGGTAGTTTTAATGTAATGTGTTGGAAATATTACATAATAAATTATAATTTTTGTAACGTTATTCCTAGTTTAAAATTTTATATGTTTTCATTAATAAACATTTTACGAGCCAATATAAAATAAACGTAATTAAAATAGAAAAAAGAAATATGAAATAAAATATGAAATGAAAATGAATGCTAAAATTATGAATTAGGAATGCTAAAATGTGATTAATATATGCGCTTACTTAAAATATTTGTAATTAATGTATGTAGAATTGAAACTAAAATATCAGAACAGAGTATAATTTGTATAAAAGTATAGTAAAAAGTGAAACTTATTTTCTTAAATTTTTAATCTTATTGTTTAAAGGACAATGGTAGCTTATTTTCAGTAGTATCTTTAAATATAGTCTTTCCATTCAAAAACTATTTTTACTGAATATTTACAAACTGAGAATAAAACATTCTCAGTCAACAAAAAAAATATTTCGAAAATTGAACATTTAAAAAATAAATTTTTAAGGGATTAATCAAAAAAGTTTTAGTATATTTTTTTTTCTTCGAAAGTATAACTATCAATATTTCAGCTATTTATGTGCATGCTTTGTGAGATAAAATAGCAATCTTCTAAGCAACTATTAACAATTTGAACTGTTTCTTACAATATTTTACTTCTACTCAGTGAAAATACAATACATTAAATTTGCATTTGTTATTTATAAATTGCATTTGTTATATAGAATCAAGTTGAAATTTATTTTAAAATGATTAATACACTTGATCTCTGTTGAGTCTAAAAATAAATTCATCTTTTCCATCCAAGCTTCTAACTTAATAAAAATTTTGTATGTTCCTGCATACCTGTAAATCAAATGAATAATGACATTCATATAACATTAATTCCTAATGCATCGAAAAATAAAAATAATAAACATACAAAGAAGAAGAACTAATATGAATTAATGTAGGGCAACATTACATAGAACAAAGAATTTGCGAAAATATGCTTTGTAATGTCTTCAATTGAAATATCATTAACTATCATAATTACGTAACTAAATATCATTAATTACGAAAATGTTATAAGATATATTAGAAAACCATTATAAATACAATAACGTAGAGTACAGATTGAATAAGATTGAATTTAAAACCAACGTTTCTTAAATTATTTTTCCTTCACAAAAATCAAAAAAGTGAACTGTATACAGCATAGGAATTATCAAAAATTGACACTTGATTATTAATTCCAAGTTTGATTCTCTCATGACTCCAAGATTATTTTTTATTAGATACAAATAAATATGAATTTTGAAATATTGCGTTTTTTCTGAATAAAGTGTATATTATTCCATACAGCAACAAAACATTTCTCATGAAGGAAAACAAATTATAATTTAAAAATAATCCGTAAATGTGTATATTCTCTCTAAAATAAATTAATTTTATGAAAGACTTTATACCTACCCTACTATTTCAAGATGCCTGTTTAAAGAATATTTTACAACCAATATTTCTAGACATTGACAGATAGATTATACATAGAATTTTTGCTTTTATTATGTTATTAATGTGTACATGGTTTGTTTATTAATGGGTAAATAGTGTGTGTGTGTGTGTGTGTGTGTGTGTGTGTGTGTGTGTGTGTGTGTGTGTGTGTGTGTGTGTGTGTGTGTGTGTGTGTGTGTGTGTGTGTGTGTGTGTGTGTGTGTGTGTGTGTGTGTGTGTGTGTGTGTGTGTGTGTGTGTGTGTGTGTGTGTGTGTGTGTGTGTGTGTGTGTGTGTGTGTGTGTGTGTGTGTGTGTGTGTGTGTGTGTGTGTGTGTGTGTGTGTGTGTGTGTGTGTGTGTGTGTGTGTGTGTGTGTTAGTTAAAAATTCGACTAACAATGACATCTGTTAAATTCAACATTGCAAAGTAAATAACATTGAAACAAACTGCAACTAAATTTAATATTTACAGCAGCTAGTTTTAATGCTTGCCTGTGAAGCCGTTAAGTTTTCATCTTGATTCATAAACTAATTATTGAATCATATTTATATTTTTATTTTATATTGATTTCAATCCAGGTTAATTTATTACTCTGCTCCTCTTTAATATCACATCGTTAAATTGCAATTTTCTAAGAAACTTTCTCTAAAATAAAAAAATAAAAGTAATGTCATTGACTGATTTTAAGTAAAATAACAGTTTATAACTAGTCAACAAAGCTGAGCAGAAAATATTAAATTCTCTTTTCGATGTATATATTTATTGATTTACATTAAAAGAAAAATATAATTTATATTAGTATTTATAAATCTGTATCCTTAAAATCAAGTGCGGTTTGTGATGCAAATCCCTTTTCCATCAATTTCAATTTATAATCATCAAATATTTCCTTTACTTACTGAGAGATGAAAATAGCAAATAGTTGCTAATTACATTTAATTTTCTTAATTTAGCTCATTCAATCAGCAGCAAATCAATCAACGTGTATAAAGAAGGGTATGTGTGAGTGTTAGCAAATTATATAAAATCATTTAATATACAATATGTATACCAGGATTTAATATAAAGTGTCAAAGCATTTGTCTGGTTTTTCTCATCGTTAATCATAAAAATGTGTTCCAAAAGGAGAATATTCTACTCAAATAAATAGCTTTCTGAGATTAATTATAAAGCAGAAAGTTATTTTGTAAAATTTACGATGGAAAACATTTTGAAATGTTTTCTAATCACTTAAGTGATGCTTGGTAAATTTTTACTTAAGTGTTTTAATTTAATATTAAAGAAACACTTATTGTATCATTAAATTTCCCAGAGTCGTTCAAAGTCCGCATTCAATATGACTGGGAAACAACATTAAATAACAAAATTATGTTAAACAAATAGTAAGTTAACGGTACTGTATCCTCTTTTTAAATAAAACATATATAATTTATACATAATGATACAACATAGGATAATTTTAAGAGTATTAAATTTAATATGTTGTCAGTGAACAAGAATAATTAAAATTATAGATGTATCTCCACATTATTAAATTATATTTCTATATACGTATAAACTCAAAAATAGCTACTGGTCATTTTATTAATTTATGTAATGCATTATTTCCAACGAATTGTATTTTATTCCTTTAAAATGAGAATTAAGTAATATTTTACGGAATAAAATTTCCTTTGAAATATAAAGAGGAGGCATTTTAAAGGGGCAAAGTATAAAACTATGAAATATCTTCAGCAATCATCAAATCTCAATGACCATTTATTAATTCCATGGGGAATGTTAAGAAAATCTCCTTGGAAAATATTTATCCAACTATCTGGTAAGAATGCGATTTAAAAATTGTTATTTTTATGATGGGGGTTGAATCTAAATTTAGAAATCTGTGTACCATTTGTTTTAATTCAAATTTTCATTTTATCCTGATTTAGATTTTGTTCAGATATTATATTGTCAGTTGAATATTGTAATCACTGAATATTTCTGCACCTAATAATGGGATTTACATGTAATAAAACAAAAAGTAGCAAATCTTACAATGGAGAAAAATATTCATTTTCATTTCATTCCCTTACAAATATTATTTCTTGGATATTCAATTGTCAGTGCTTATACCATCAACAATTTCATACTGTCAATTAAAATAAAACACTTAAGCATTCTCATAGGTGGTATCATTAAAATTATTTCATTACTTTTTTCATAATGAAATGTATGAGGATAAATTCTGTGATAGTTCGTTGATATGAGTAGTTGAGAAAATATTTTTCTCCAAGTTAGTAATTTTATTATATTTATTTTCTCATTAAAACTTTATTTCGAAACTGAATCTATTTTAAATTTCGACAAAGGAAAGTGGTTATCACTGACTCTTATTTGTTTGATTGGGTTATTTAAAAATAAGAGTGACTTTCTATGGAAACACTATAATTGACAATGTGGTCATATGAATGAAATATGAACGACTTTGAGGCTTTTCAAGAGTGAGTTTAAAATAACTGTTTTGATTAAGAGAGTGGATCATAAATAAGATTAACAAATATAATTATCCTTTTATTTTTAGTTTAAAAATTTTAAAAAATTGACTCTATTATTTCATGCTATTTCATTTGAAAACCTTCGTAATAAAAAATTTGATATCTTTATTTATAAATTAACATAGTATCTTGAGCCATTGCCGGAAATATTAAAAGGAAGATGAGTTAAATATTTGATAACCATTTTAAATAACTCAGAAGTAACATGTGAGTCACCGGAAAAACAAGTTATTAACTTGTTATTATTGAACGAATAAACATTTTATTAATTTTGATATCAACATTGTTATTAAATCTAATTCAAGATGAGGTCTACATTTGTTTAGACACTATATATACATTATATGTCTTTTTAAAACTATATAGTGTGGAGGAACGTTTATCCATTCAACTCAGTTGTTAATAAATTTATTTCAAAAAGGTAAATGAATGTTTTTAGTTTTTCTTTAGAGTTGGCATCAGACTTTTTTCATTCGAAGTTCAGCATTAAGAAGAAGAGTAAAATTGGTCAATATCACGTAGACTCCACTCCGAAACTCGAAAGTGAATTAACTGAATGTGAGAAAAAAATTAATGATACTATTACATTGCATTTTAATTTTTTTAATTTAATGCATTTTTATAAATTCAGATTTAGAAATGTTTATTTGTTGGGTGTAATACTCACGCTTCTTAACTACTGATTGTTAATCTTTTTTAAGAAAAAAGCTTAAGAATGCATTAAAATGTAATATCAGGAAAGTCTTTATTTTACAAACTAAAAGTAATTCATTTAAAAAAGGAATGAAAAGAATGTTCTGTTACTTTGGGAATTTTTATAAATAATTATATTTCTTTCATACATTTTATTGTTAAAAAAATGTATCAAGGGAAATCATTGACAAATAAATGATATTTAAAATGATCTGATTTTTCTTCTCATTTATTAATTATAATTTCAATGATGTTTACTGAGCACATTTACATTATAAAAGATATTTTAAAAGAAAATTCTTTGTTCTGTTTTTAATGATATTGGGATTTGAATTTTTTTCTGTTATAAAGGAAATTTTCAATTGCGCAACAGATGTGTGCTTCTCGGTGTTTATTTATAGGGAGGAAAAACATATAAGAGATAATAATTTCCATTTCATCTTTAACTATATTTAATAATTAAATGTATACAATATGTTATAAGAATTTTACGAACTGATTCCGAAAAAAATTTAAGAAATTAAATCAAAATATTTATCTCAGCTTATTTTAAATGGCTCCAGATGGATTTTTTTTGTGCCTTGTATCCATCCTCTGACATATTTAATTGATCCGCAATGCTAACATACTCTAGTAACTCTATATATATTTTTGTGTTCCTTCCAAAGGAAATTATTAGACTTATCCTTCAGAAAAAAAACTGCACATGAATCTAAGATTTAAAGTCAACAGTTATCATCTATAATTTTGAGTACAAAAATCTTATTTATAAAATTAATTTTAAGAAACTTTTTCTCAAAGATCCCTTCATTTCTTAAGAAAAATGTATTACTTGCTTACAAATAATTTCATAACAGTTATTTTGATATTTAATAAAAAATATTACGAACATCAAAAATAGTTTTAGTTATTAAACTTTAAAATGTTTTCCTTAAAACAAATTTTCCTTTTTGAATATTATTTCTTAAATTTATGAAAACAAGTATCATATAAGTAAAATTAAATCATGTAAGAATTACATTCAAAAACCCTTTATCGAGTTTCTTTCTTTTACTTGTATGTTTATTAACTTAGACGAAAAAATCGAAAATAAAATATGATAAAAAAATATACATTAACCATGAATAAAATATGGATGTAGTTAAAAGAATCTAAAAAGTATAAGCCTACAAATATTTGTGGATTTCATAAATAAAATAATTCATGGATAAAGAATAAATTATCCATGCATTTTAACTTTATTAATTTTCGAAACCAAAATTTATTCAACGAAATGCAAAGTGCTTAGCTCTTAAGACAAATACACGCTTTCCCTTAAATTTGTGAATCGTTACATAACTTTAAGTACTCCTTTTGTAAGTTATTTAACTCTAACTTTCATATGAAAATCAATTTTAGGGATTCTTGATAATGCAAATAAACCAAATTCAACAGATTAGTTAAAATGAGATCAAAACTTGATATTTTTTATTCAAGCAAATATTTCTTTAGCTTTTTATTTGTGTAAAATGTAAGGCATGGTAGTTGAATAAACAAACTCCTCTCTGAAAGTGCAATGTAAGGTAAAACAATAAAAGTACAATAGTTAACAAATAATGAAATGCATTAAGATGGTGTATTTGCGAGAAAATCAGTTTAATCTCTTCTAATTATTAATATGCTTAAATTTTTTTAATTAAATTTTAATTTTTAAACAAATGAAACACATTTATTTAAAATCAATAATTTAATACATAAATTTTTTTTAATTTTTTAAATTTCGAATAAAAAAATCAAACATATTTGGACAATTTTCCAAATTAAAAAGTCTTGTATCTTTTTATAAATTGTTAAAATTTACTTTTAAAATTTTCTCTTATTAAATTGAATACAAAGATTTTCATTGCTGCATTTTCATATTCTTTATACCGAATTTTTAAATTGATGTTAATGATTTAAAAATTCGAAATGGAAATGGAACGAAATGGAACGAAAAAAAATGGAATTTAACGTAATTTTAATTTGAAACTAAGAATAATTATCTTTGATGGTTTTCATTTATATCACTTTATGTCCTTCTTCCGTCTTGTATGTTTATAAATCCAATTGTTATTTCACGACAAAAGAAGTTTTTACTTATTTTATTTCAACACTATAATCTAATTCTTTTTTCTCCCTCAACATAACCAAGTCAATAATTGCTGACAAAAATAGCTATGATTCTTGAAATAATTTTAGTTATTTCAATCAAATAGTCAATAAATTTATGAATATTTCTCTCACGTTATTCATAAAAAAATTTTCTTCATAGAAAATTATAAAATTAATTAAACATGCTTACCTAAAGAAGAGAGAAGAGTATTTCAAATTGTTGTATTCACTGGCTGGATAATTTTTATAAATTAAACTACCCATTTTTTTTCTGGCTGGAAGTCCTTTTTTTTATTATTTAATTCTATACCCCATTTCCCCCATTTTGACGAAGTGGAATGCCCTAACGTGGGACTTGGAGAAAACCGGTCCTGCAAGGGAAAAGCGAGGGGAGGAAGAAGAGAAGTGAAGGGGAGAGGAAAAAAGACAGAGGAGCTGCAGAACATCGCCGGAACAAGAGACCCGGTTGGTTTTGGGGAGTTCGACGCTTTATTGGAGACTTTGAAAAGTAAAGTTGAAGTTGATAAAAAAAAAGCTGATTGAAAGAAGAAGAGCCCTCTCAAATTGTGAAATTAGGAGATGCCTGAATGTCAGCATTTACATCCAAGTTGTCGTCGACCCAAGGCGTTTGCCATACTATTAAAGAAGAACGCTGGACTATTGTGATCAACCAGTTTTGTGAACCCCTCTAAATAGGCCGGCCTATACCATCGACTGTTTATATATGTAAGTGAATGTTTTTTTTATTTATTTAATTATCCAGCCAGATTTTTTTGTGTGGTACCACCAATTACGTAACTTTATTTAATAATTAATCTCACTAGAACAGGCAATCTAGGGTAACTTAATCACCCCACGTGAGTGAATTATCATTTTAATAGCAAAGTTGTAATAAAAGAAATAATACAAATAATTGAATTCATATTATTGTAAATAGATGTGTTATTTTCTTTTGTGAATTAAAAGAAGTTTTGATTACTAAAACAAAGCCAGTTTCTGCTTCTGTTCTTTCAGGTTAGAATCTGGGTAGAAATAAAGACTTGAATAAATACACAACGCAATATTAAAAAAAATAATTAATAATAATTCCTTATTTTAATATAAATTATCATATGTGATCGTTTTATAATAATTGTAATTTTCTACACAACAAAATGGTGCCGTTTAAAGTGGATTTTGAAAAACTGAAAACGGAATAAGATTCTGGCTTAGTTTTAAACATGGCTGACTATTAAAAGATTGCACGTGGTACATCTCCTTATTTAATTATTTACAGTAATCTTATTGTGTTTATTTTATATTAAGTGGAACATTGTAACTGTTGTGAAAATTATTGTAAATACTTATATGAATTTCATATATTTACATTAATATTTGCTAAGGTAAATTATTTTTTGAAGGTAAATATTTTTAATTAATGTAATTATGAATAGTGAGACTCAAACCGCTTCGTGTGTTGTGTCAGTAGACACTCCTAATATTGGTGAATTCTTAAATAATATTCCTGTGTTTGATGGTAGTTGTAAAGATGTTTCACTATCACAATTTTTGGATAGAATAGATGAAATTGGTGACCATTGTTCATGGCGCCCGAAAGATAAATTATTAGCTTTAAAATTGAGAATTTCTGGAGAAGCGGAGGATTTTTTATCAAGTCAGGGTGACCTTAAAAAACACGGTTCATATGTAGATGTTTGCACGGCGCTTCGTGATAGGTTTAACTTCTGTCACTCTATGACAACAGATATCTCTCGGTTAACTACGAGTTATCAGTTACCGTCAGAATCAGCACGAAGATATTTTTCACGAATCGAGGGCTTATCGTATAAATGCGTTCCTAGTGAACGAAGTAGTGAATTCGAGCAATATAGATTGGATTTATTATTGTCCACGGCAAAAAATGGCCTTAAGCCTGAACTTTTAAGAGGAATAACGCCTTTAGCTCTCACGGACTATAGTGAATTTAAGAAACAAGTCATTCTCTTAGAGGAATGCATTCCATTGAATAGACCGCCAACTACACAGTTTGAAACAGTTCACGCTGTGACTCAAATAAATGAGATAAGTGAACTAAAATCATTAATCAAACATAACACAGAAAAAAACTCAGAAATGCAGGGCATGTTCATAAAACAAATTAGTGACCTACAAGCTCAAATAGCTGAATTAAAAGTAAGCCAAATACCAACACAAGATAGAAACCAAAGAATACCTAATTTGTTTTGCGTCAGGTGTAAAAAACATGGGCATGAAGAAGCTACATGCAGAATACCATTTTGTTCCTTCTGCCGTAAAATTGGACACGAAACGCAAAGATGTTGGTATTCCAACAAGCATAACAATTTCCATAAAGGTAGAGATAATAGAAGAAATCATTTAAACTAGCAATAGGGGGAGAGACGGCTGCACCTCGCTACTCCGAAAATAAACCCACACAGGTGCCTTTATTTGTTACATCCACAATAAATGATAAATTGCCAGTAATTCAAATCACAATAAATAATGTAAAAGTAAATGCTCTCTTAGATACAGGCGCATCTTGTAACCTAATCGAACGAAATTTTTTTGAAACTATAGCTTATCAAAGTAGTGTAATGCTCTCACAATGTAAACTCCAAATTAAAGGTATTTCAGACCATGTGCTAGAAATTGAAGAAAAAGTAACTTTAAAAATTAAAATAAATAATATTGAATTTCAAAGCGATTTCTATATTACTAAAGATAGTATTTCAAAAAAATATAAATTAATACTAAGTAGTGATTTTTTTGTACAACATAAAATGATAATTGATTATAGGCAAAAACTATTACATAATACAACTACTTCAATTAAATGGAATTACCAAAATCCTGACTGTGACGAATTAAAAACTAATGTCGTGAACATAGAAGATAACAATAGTTGTATTTTTGGATTTTCCGTTACCAAAATAACTATTTTTCCTGGAACCGAAAAAATTATAGAAATCAAAACAAAAGAAAAATTAAATTCAAATTTAGATTCGGTTTTAATAGAGCCTGCAAATGATCATGCGGGTGATAGAGTATGGGTTGCTCGCTCCGTAAACCCAGTATCTAAGGAGGGAAATTATAAAATAAGGGTTGCAAATACATCAAAAAATACTATACACATAAACAAAGGTTCAAAATTAGTTTCCATTGAACCTTTACAAGTAACAAAAATTGATACTAAAGAGTGTAATACATTTTCCACTGAAGAAATAGGTGATGATTTTGAAGCTTGGGGAGGAAAACTAGATTTATCGCACCTATCCGAAGATAAGAAAAGAAAATTACTTCCCCTGCTTGAAGAATTTAAACATGTGTTTGCCCATTCTATTCAAGATTTGGAGGGTTGTAATACTATACAACATGAAGTTAATTTGACAGATGATATTCCAGTTAGGCAAAAATTTTATAGGCCTCCTCATCACCTAAAAGAGGAATTAAATAGACAGGTCAACGAATTACTAGACATAGGGATTATTAAAGAAAGCAGTTCCCCTTATAGCGCACCAGTACTTCTTGTCAAAAAGAAAGATGGTTCTTTCAGACTTTGTACCGACTTCAGGAAACTAAATGAAAAAACTGTACCAGACTCTTTTCCTATTCCTAATATAACGGACTTAGTGGACAATTTAGGAAATGCTACTCTATTTTCTTGTATGGATTTATGTAGCGGGTTTTTCCAAATGAAAATTGATCCTAAGGACACCTATAAAGCAGCGTTTGCAACTGAGCATGGTTTATATGAATGGAATAGAGTACCATTTGGTATGCGCAATTCGCCAAATAGTTTTCAAAGATTAATGGAAATAGTACTGTCTGGATTAAAACCTCTTCAAATAGCAGTATATTTAGATGATATCATAATTGCTTCTTCTGACTCAATAGATGAACATTTAAATAAATTACGGTTAGTTTTTAAGAGATTAGAAGAACATAAATTGAAAGTTAAACCTTCTAAATGCTGTTTTTTAAAGGAAACTATAAACTATCTGGGTTTCACTGTTTCAAAGGGGACAGTTTATCCCGATAAGAAAAACATACAAGCTGTGTTAGATTTCAAGGTCCCAACCACTCGTAAACAAGTTAGAGGATTTCTTGGATTGACAGGGTTTTACCGAAGGTTTATAGAAAATTATGCTGAAATAGCATTACCTCTAACAAACTTGACGAAAAATGATGTTAGATTCAGTTGGGATGATTCAGCTCAGCATGCTTTTGACACTTTGAAAAACTGCTTAATTTCTGAACCTTGTTTGAAACTACCAGATTTTTCAAAGGAATTTACATTAAGTACTGACGCTTCAAAATACGCTTTAGGAGCTGTTCTTTGCCAAAACGATGAAAATGGCTTCCCACATCCTGTTGCATACGCCAGTAAAAAACTAAAAGATGCAGAAATTCGATATAGTACAGTAGAAAAAGAAATGCTCGGAGCGGTATTCGGCGTTACCCATTTTAAACAATATTTGTACGGGAAAAAATTTATCATCTATTGCGATCAAGCAAGTCTTTCCTTCGCACTCAAAGTGCGAGATCCAACTTCTAGAATAGCCCGATGGGTAATGACTCTGCAACAATATGATTATACCATTGTACATAAACCGGGAAAATTAAATATAACAGCTGATTACTTGTCTAGGGGTGTAAACGCAGTAGAAGTAATAGCTTCCAACTACGATTCTGATTCCACAATGAAACATCGAATTAAAATTCATCAGGAACAGGACCCAAAATGCCAACAAATTATTAATTATCTAAAAAATAAGGAGACACCATCACCTACTCATATGTTATTTTTTGAAAAAAATGATCTTCTTTACTGTATACCAAAAAATGCCCCCAAACATCGTGGTGACACCAAAGATAAATTAGTGGTACCCCTAACTTTAGTATCAGAAATAATGCGTCAGTGTCATGATTCCCCAGTAGCAACCCATCAGGGATTTCAAAAGACTCTGAACAGAATTAGAGAAAACTTCTATTGGGGTAATATGTATAAACATGTTTTAAACTACGTTAAATCGTGTACTTCTTGTGTTGAAAAGAGAGGTCATAAGCCCGAAAAACTAGCTCCATTACAGCGCGTTCCAGTCACACAACGACCAATGGAATGCATAGCTATGGATGCCCTGGGTCCACTTCCTCTAACTTATTCAGGAAATAAATATATCTTGGTGATTTCTGATTATTTTACACGCTGGCCGGAAGCATATCCGACACCCGATATAAAAAGTGAAACCGTTGCTAGAGTATTAGAAGATTTTATTAGTCGACATGGTGTACCTTCTCGTCTAATTTCCGATAGAGGCTCTAACTTTATCTCAAAATCCATCTCTGAGGTGTATTCGAAATTAGGTATTGAAAAACACACTACTACTTCATATCACCCTCAGAGTGATGGAATGGTAGAAAAACTTAACTCGACTTTAATTAATTCATTAAGTCATTTAGTAAATTCTACTCAAACAGACTGGGACCGGCATGTACCTTTCGCCTTGCTAGCTCATAGATCGGCACGACATTGTACAACAAGCGAAACACCATCATATCTCTTGTATGGCAGGGATATCCAGTTACCGTATTCTGTTATGTCTCAACCTATAGCTCATAACTATGCGGATGTCCGAGAGTACGCTGGAGATCTAGTTGTACGTTTACAAAATGCTTTTCAAATTGTCAAAAATAATTTAATAGCTGCAGCAGAAAAACAGGAGACGTATCGCCGTAAGACCGCAGTTGATAAACAAATAGATATAGGAGATGTCGTATATCTATATCTTCCCGAAACAAGAGCAGGGATTTCAAGGAAATTAATGAGACCAAATGTAGGCCCTTTTAGAGTTCTGAATAAACAATCACCAGTAAATTACGAGATAGCTTGCGTAAAAGAACCTTCAAAAACCCAAATAGTTCATGTAGATCGACTTTCAAAAATTAATGATAGAATTGTATTCCCGACTTTACACGAAATTAATTCTACACCTCAGCAATCTACTGACTCGAATAAGGAAAGTAAAAATAGTTACTTCGGGGTTAACGATAGCGTGCAAAGAAAAGGTAAAAAAGCGTTTGTTCTTAGCCCTGTAATTAATCCTCAGAGCAAAAGCTCAACGTCAATTCCAAATAAAGGAGCCTCATCTGTCCCAAAATGTGATGGTGGAATATCTCGAAAAATAAAACATAATTATAATACTCGTTTCGCTCGAAAGAACTGTAGCACATAATTGACTGATTAAATGAGTAATACAAACATTAACAAATGATTGTGTAGAGTATATGTATAGCAATAAATAGTTTTGTAAATATATATATATATATATATATATATATATATATATATATATATATATATATATATATATATATATATATATATATATGTTTTTATATCTTGAATTACTTATGTAACTGCTGACTAAAGTTCTTAATTCTAGCAGTCTGTAAGAAATTTATATTTTAAATTAGCCAAGATTACATTGTGTGGTAAATAAATGTATACTTTATGTGCTATTTCTAATTGGAAATCTTATTAATTATCACTTTATGTATGATTTTAAGTAGAAAATAAAAAAAATGTATTGAACAAATCAGAGCCATGCAAAATAAGTGCAAATGTGTGAATGTGCAAATATGTGAAAAAAAATCTTCGATTTTTTTTCCAGGTAGATTATTGGTGTTGTATTCACTGGCTGGATAATTTTTATAAATTAAACTACCCATTTTTCTTCTGGCTGGAAGTCCTTTTTTTTATTATTTAATTCTATACCCCATTTCCCCCATTTTGACGAAGTGGAATGCCCTAACGTGGGACTTGGAGAAAACCGGTCCTGCAAGGGAAAAGCGAGGGGAGGAAGAAGAGAAGTGAAGGGGAGAGGAAAAAAAGACAGAGGAGCTGCAGAACATCGCCGGAACAGGAGACCCGGTTGGTTTTGGGGAGTTCGACGCTTTATTGGAGACTTTGAAAAGTAAAGTTGAAGTTGATAAAAAAAAAAGCTGATTGAAAGAAGAAGAGCCCTCTCAAATTGTGAAATTAGGAGATGCCTGAATGTCAGCATTTACATCCAAGTTGTCGTCGACCCAAGGCGTTTGCCATACTATTAAAGAAGAACGCTGGACTATTGCGATCAACCAGTTTTGTGAACCCCTCTAAATAGGCCGGCCTATACCATCGACTGTTTATATATGTAAGTGAATGTTTTTTTTATTTATTTAATTATCCAGCCAGATTTTTTTGTGTGGTACCACCAATTACGTAACTTTATTTAATAATTAATCTCACTAGAACAGGCAATCTAGGGTAACTTAATCACCCCACGTGAGTGAATTATCATTTTAATAGCAAAGTTGTAATAAAAGAAATAATACAAATAATTGAATTCATATTATTGTAAATAGATGTGTTATTTTCTTTTGTGAATTAAAAGAAGTTTTGATTACTAAAACAAAGCCAGTTTCTGCTTCTGTTCTTTCAGGTTAGAATCTGGGTAGAAATAAAGACTTGAATAAATACACAACGCAATATTAAAAAAAATAATAATAATAATAATTCCTTATTTTAATATAAATTATCATATGTGATCGTTTTATAATAATTGTAATTTTCAATACAACAAAATTAATCTTACAATAATTAAATATATAATGGAAGCTTAGCGCTCTTTCACTTACAGAGAAACATTTTTTATTATTCCTGCCATTAAAGATTTTTCGGAATATCCCATCTTGATATTGGAATTTAAAGTAATGTAATGTTCTAATTACTCAGTAATGTGGAACTCTTAAACTACACTGAAGTTTTATTAAATTCGTTTTTGTAGAAAAACACATGACATAAAAAAATTATCATTGCATCAATAAACATAACTTTCTCCTTTAATAACATAGCTCTCCCCTTCCAGTAAGTACCTAAAAGTTTATATATCATTTTTGATCATGGGCACATCGTTCTCTCAAAACAACTCGGCTCTTCTTCTTGGTTACTTTTTTGAGATCTATACTGAAATATATATTTTTTTTTCGGTGCTCACCCCATCTGGGGAACACCAGAAATATTTCAATATTTTCATTGCCGCCCAAAACGTTTTACTTACTCTTAAGGCCCAATTTCTCCAAATTTAGCTACGACTGATCAAAGAGTTTTGATAATCAATGGACCTTTTTCTACATCGTTTTTAGATCAAAATTTCTTTAGTGCAAATATTCTAGAATCATCATTTTAGAAAATCTCGAACTAATAGATGTAACAAATTCTGATTAGTAATAACGAACGGATTGAGATCACTCTACGAGCACGTTTTTAGGTTTTATAAGAGATACTGTAGCAAAAATTTGAGTTTTTGTTTCTTCTTTGCAGCTCATGCATATGAAATTAAAAATATTTACAAAATTATTTTTTGCTATTTGTATTATTAAAAATTATTAAATTTATTTATTCGTTTGTTTTTCTTAATTTTCTTGATTTTTATCATATATCTAATTTATTTTCAATTTTATATTCGTATGTTTTTGGGATGTCATAGCGTAACATTCAGACATTTGTATTGCCAGTAATTCTTTCTTAGAACCCTCATGGCTGTCAACAAAATTAACAATGTGTTGTTATTACAATATTTATTCTCAGACCGTATTTTATTAATTGAAGGGATGAAGTAAGTTCCTTGATCACTGAACAGCAATATGCATCGCTATTGCTGTTCAGTGACCTTACAGTTGCTCTTAATTTGCTAGAACATCAGAGATTTTCCATCAAAGTTTTTATCCAAGGTGATCCTTTTGCAAACATTAGCCTTCGTGTTTGGGACGTCATCACAAAAATCATTTCAAACAAAATACGCCAGCCTCATTTTTGTAATCTGTGGCCTCCATGTTCTAGACACTAAATTTAACATCTTATAAGTCGTGATAATTCAATATTGGTATCGGATATAGGAGATACATTTTACGCATTGCTCAAAACATGCTGCAATCAACCTTTGAATAAGTTATCTTTCGATTCCGGGTATCAGCTGAAAATAATAGCTGTTGTATAGAAATTTTTTATTGTAATAACTTTAAATTGTCGTAAATGTATGCTAAATTAGTAACTCATTTAAAAACTCATTCATTCAGCGAACTTTTGACCTATATTTTTTTTATTCTCATTCAAATGATTTGCTATTCCTTCAATATGTTCTACACAAAATTTCGTAACTTTCTGAGTAAAAATTTTGTCTGTAGACAACTTTAAAATTATATGGTTTAATTATGATATTCCTATATATATAAGAAAGTATAAAGAGTATACTTAATCCTCGGTACAGTACTAAAAAATGTAGACCTCATATTGACATATGGAAGCTATTATTTTGTAGAAATTAAATAATGACATTCCTAAACTTGAAATAATTTGCAACTTATTTTCAAAAACATTCAATAGAATTCAGGTCAATGGACTAGCTAAAAATTGAGCTAAGCTATGAGCGATACCCTTCAAATAAATTTGAGACTGGTATCGGGGTGTATAAGTACATTATCCTGTTGAATGTGGCCATTGTCATATGATACCAATACAGACATAAATGACAACTCATGACCAGTGACGATGTTGAATAAAAAAGTGTTTTTTATGTTGCATCTACAGTTATTAAGGTGGCAGCCCACTTCAGAAACACTTGATTTGACACAACACTTTACACGAACATACAAAAAAAAAAACAAATAAGTAACAATATAACAAAAAAAATTCTCAAACCATAATTGCACCACCATTAAATTAATAAGTTGAGAATTTGCAGTAAAGGGCCATGAACTCATTCTATATTTTGATTTATTTTTATTATGGTGTAAAAATTAAATCAATCAAATCAAACTACTTTTATTAACCTCTTTATTTTTATCAATTTCATTGTTCTAAGAACCCAATAGGCTTCTTTTAATATTTTTTGTGTCAACAAAGACATTCTTGATAATCATTCGTTTATCATTTACAAAATCTGTTATGTACTTTGCGATTTTAATTCTTTAATCAACAATCTGCAGCTTAACAACCTGTGACATTTGAACATTCCTCACATCTGTCTTCTAGAATGACAATTCGCAGATGATTGACTTAATTCACTTGTCACAAGAAGAAAGGAATTGCCTTGTTCAGTATAAGACAATTTCTTTTTGCCTGAGTAAGGAGAAATTGTTACTATGTACATACAATACCAACTTTTTTGTTATTTCTTAAATTGTATTTAACTCAAAAATTCTGCATGAATTTACATACGACAAAAAGTAATTGGTTTACTTATTCTTATTCTAAAAGATTTAACAAAACTTTTTAAATTCTATACATTCTCTAAATAGTACTAAATTTAGATGAACTAAATTGATGTTAAAAATGTTCGCCTTTATTTACCTACATATTTAAAGTTGTAAACATATATTTTTTCATTGTTCCTTCGTATAAACAGAAAAGACGATTTACTTTTATTCGTGACTTGTTTTCGAAAAGAAAATGATTTTTTCCAGAAATAAGAGCTTTTGTTAACCTTATATAACTTTGACGTCATGTCATTAAAAGTAAGGCATTTGTTTTGTTAGTAAAATAGTGGAAAGTCAATAAAGCTTTGTGAAATTGATAGATTTCATTTAAAAAGTTTCTTGGGCTAATAACATTCACTAAGTGGTTTTACTTACTTCAGGGTATTGAACATATAATTACAATTTTTAAACTGTATTAAAAATGATTTCATATTACTTTAAGAAAGTTTCAAGTAAAATTTTATTGTTCGGGTTGATTTCAATAATCTTTAATTTTTATTGCTTTTTTGTCCTTTCTTTACATTATTAAAAGTGCTTTAAAAGAAATGCTTATAAGCGTTTCCTTTAATACATTTATATATTTTCTTTTACTGTTCATGCCTTGATTACATTTGTTATAAAAAATACCCAACATTTTTTGATACTATTAAAAAATTAAAAACATATTTTAACAAAAGTATTATAATAAAATATCTATAAGATTGCATCTATATTTATCTTACACTTGCTGTAAGCATCCATGATCTTCAGTAAAACCTTAGAAATTTTAATATATTTAATAAGTAAAAAATACAAAATTAGTTTCATTAAACATCAAAAACAAACTAAAACATCTTCATTAACTGTTTCATTAAACACATCCTCAAACCACATCTTTATGCAAGATATTAATTTACCAAAAATACCTCTTAATTAGCAAATATATGTGTAATGTCCCATTGCATAAAGGGAATTGCGTTGGTGTAGTGAAACTTAAGCAATAGTGTAAATATGTAGCTAAACATGAAATGGTAGAAAAGGTATTCTCGTTCAATCGGTGCAATAAACAATTTAGTTGAAAGTTCATACATATTTTAATGTCAGTAACAAAACGTCACAAATGTCTTGACTACACAAAATGTTTGAAGTCGACGTGTGCAGTTCAAGACTTTGATAAAAAAGAAGAACAGAAACACATTTAAAGAAATTTACTGCAAGTGTGAGTGAGTTCTTTCATGAAATTTAGCCAGAAGAAGACCAGGCCTGGATACCTTCACACGTTGAGGAATGGTTTAAAAACTGGAAGAGGAACGTAGTGTGACCCATGCAATTGAAGATTTTGGAATCAATAAAAGTATGGTTTCGCAAGCTTGGAAAGCCTTCCAAACCATAGGTATCTTCACACATTTACACACACCAACATTCATATTAGGAATGTTGGAGGCAGATGCCTCAGGAAAACAAATGCAGTACATGATTGATGTATCATCCGGAAAGTGAAAAGAGCCTAAAACCAGTTAGCAAGCGTCATTACGCAGCAACTGTATACAGTAATGAGATGACAAGTGCTGCAGTTTACTGTGTATAGGCACCTTCATAAAGGCTGAGTATTCGCCCATTATCCTGAACATTGCATCCTTTTGAAAGTTGGTCATCAGTGTTACAGTTTACAGTGGTGCAAGGAGCACAAAAGCTTAAGTTTTCATCAATATAGCCGTGTCCTCTTTACGTATGAGAATTGTTTCAGTGGCACAAGTGATTTTCAACGGCAATTGATTTGGAGGGAGGTCAGAACACAGTTTCATACAAGCAGCACCATTGAAAGTGACCGTTACGGTGGTCCTAGAGTAATCATCTGGGGAGGCATCATGCTGAAAATGTGGACTGGGCTCCATGCTTTTGAAAGAGTTTCTATAACCTGAGATCACTACTGTAAGATAAAAATCCTTTTTCGTTTATGTCTGCTTCGAGGTAACATTGGAGCAGACTTCATTCTTGTGGATGAGAATTCACGGCCATAATGAACTACTGTTGTTACATAGCATCATCAGTATTGGAAAGAGAAGATCTCACTCGAATAGATTGGCTAGAATATTTTTAAAACTTATAGAATGTATGGAATGCTTTGGACAGACGCATTGAGGGAAGGTTACATATTTCCTGGGAATGCCCAACAGCTGAACAGATGCTGATTGAAAAATGAGTGCCCTTACCTCTGAAACTTTAAGACCATCTGATGCTGAGTATGGGGTAATGGAGAGAAGCAACTATTGCAGTAAGGAAAGGGCATATCCCATACTAAGAAACATGCTTGTTATTCTACTTCGTAGAGAGGCCCTTATATGTAATGATACTGAGAGTTTAATTAAAACTTTTTGTTTGATTCCATACTGCATCCAATATATTGCTTTTTCTACACCTTTAATTAATTTTGAATAAATAAAATTAATTAAAGGTATAGAAAAATAAGTTTTCAGAGCATAATTTTGAATAAATAAACATGTTAAGACAAAAATAACTTTTAAAATGTTTTGTATTATTTCCGTTACAGTATATTTTATTAATTTTAAAGTTATACGTGTGTGTTTATTCAAATTTAACACAACTATCATTAACTAAGTAAATGAGAAACCTTAAAAAATGCCATCCCTTCTCCAGACTATATATAATCAAATTGGAAAGAAAAAATAATACCTTTCTTTAAATTTAGTGATGCAAAAATTGATAAGCAACAACTTTATTCAAATTACATAAAATTTATTCTATAATCACAATTATAGGAATACATTTCAAAGGCAAGTATATAGATCAATATTATAGTCTGCTCTTATATATAACTAAAAAAATTCTAGATTTAAAACTTTATTGAATGATTATTGAAAAACTTCAAAGCAGTCATAAGTATTACAAATATAATGGGAATGCAATTTGCATATACGATAAAATTTAAAAATTAATTCCATTATTTTATTCTGTGAAATATTGTAAATAAAAGAAATGTTTCGCTTTAACTTTATATCAAAAATTGGCTGTAAAAATTTTTTTAGAAAGTGTATCACATTTCAGACATAATAATTATCTGTTAGCTAAGATATTGAATCTATTTTACAAGTCAAAATATAATATAACATTCGTAATTATTTGTATAATAAAATCACACTAAAGGATATTTGTCTGATTTACCTTCAGAAGAATCAATTAAACGGATAAAAATATAATTCAAACACCTTTTTCAAGTAGTGCATCTAAAATATATTTTTCAGCAATGCTTTTCAAAATGATAAAAATAAATACATAAAAGGTAGATCCAATTTTATTTTTATTTAAATCTATAAACTTTTTTTTCTATTAAGAAATTATTTTACATTTAGTTTCTCTTAAAATATTCATAACTAATAACAATAACATACAAATGTATGACTGTTTGATTAGCTCTTTCTTAACCAAAGGACATACAATATTTAGTGAGTCCCGGTGTTGAAATACTAATATTTTCCTAATTAGAATTTCTAGCAATATTGCAGTGAGGCTCTTACTAATCCGGATTTAACGGAATCTGAAACCATCCAGCTTAATAAAAGTTAATTAAACAAAATCAGTTTTAAAAATATCTTAAAGGAAAGTTTATTGTTTAAAATATCTTGATTTTTCTATCAATACTTTTCTAACAAATACTTTTCCAATCATAATTTTTGAATATGTAACTATTTTTAATAATTTTTTAATATTGCGTATTGATTAAATCTAAGAAAACAAAATTAACACTACTTAAAATTCAAAGCTTATTTTCTTAATTTTATCAGAAACTATCGGATTTCAACAAGAAAACGATAATATATTTTGTGGAACCTAGATATTTTATGAGCATTTGAGGTTTTGGTGCTAATCCATAGTTTAATAATAAAAGAATAGAATGTGAATAGAAATCGTAAACAATGTAAATACGAATTCACAAATCGAAGACATTAAGAGCTGATTAAGAAATAAGAGAGTAAATTTTGTCAGGCGATACAGAAACTTCGAAAACTGACTTCTAATTTATAAATGCAAAATCTAATTGTTAAAATAGCTGATTACAATCTACTTTAATGTAAGTTTTAAGATGTTTTTTTTTATGCGTTTTAGCCCAAAAAATCTCTCTAATACACTGCTTGGGCCTCCTAATATAAACAACTAAAATATCGTACATGGTTTTATTTTTATGCTAATTTTATTCAACTAATACTGCTCTATCATTCTCAATTAGAAATGAAAACGACAGCAAAAAATCAATGCTTTTAAATTCATTTGCAGATATGGCAATCCATCAAATCAACGTATGCATTAAGTCCGTGTAATATGTGACGTTAACAACCACTTGCATGAGCTCAATACTATGTTATCTATGAATTTACATATTTATGTACATATTTTATTGATACAATAATTGAAAATTTACAATATAGGAATAAAATTTCACATTTGTTTAATTCTTTCTAATCTAATAAATGTTCTATATACTCAGATAAATACACATTTATGAATAAATATGTATTATCTGTATTTGTATGTGTATATGTTTGCACAGACATATATAAATAAATATAATAGTTATCTTGAATATTAGAAATGGGAAGATCGTATTTATGAAAACTGATACATTGTTTAAATATTTCTAATAAAAGCAGGAAATCTTATGTAAATCTAAAACGAAGAAATTGGTTCGGAAAATAAAAAGGATCTTATTTAGCTACACATAAAATAAAAAGAACAAAGTGGGACAAATGCCTTAAAAAAATTACCTTAACAAAATATTTTGATCAATTATTCCTGTTAACTTTTTAAAACTTTTTTTTCAGCTGGTAAATTTCTTATGGGCATACTCTCAAATCATTTTTTATAATAACAAATTCCTTATTGATTTTTGTATCACACATTTCTTTTCAAGTTCCTATTTTAAGTATTCAATCCGAATTCCAATTTGACAAGCTGGTCTATTGATGGACGTCAGCAATTTCATTCAGTGGCACAGACAAATTCCTACATCTATTTGACAGCTCGGAGCAAGATTTAATTGAAACAAGTGCTTTCCACGAGACTTTAAATTAAAAATCGGAGATACTTGCAGCTCATTCCTCCAAATATCCTTCTATCATCTACTTACTGGTTTAACAATTCCTAAAAGACGTGCATCTTAAAATTCTTCATGAAGAAATTTTTGTTAAATAATTTAAGAACTTATTGGTTTTTCTTGTATGTACAAATAAAGGAATGCAATATGTATATTCTTAAAAAATGTAATGAATTTTTTTATCAAAATAAAATAAAAATCAAATTATCTGAAGAAGAAATAATACTTTAAAATATCATTTTATAATAGATTTTGCTGTAAATTATTTGTTTTGTAAAAATTATTTAAAAAAATCAAATAATAAGAATCGAAAAACGTAAGTTGAGAAATTTTTATTTTTAGTGAACCCCTCAGAAAATTAAAACAACTAATTTTACATTAAAGTGAAACTTTTTCTCGTCAATATTTACATACACATATGTACATACGTACACACACATTTATATATATAGGTAGTTATCCAAATTATGGAAACACCTTAGATTTATAAATAATTCTTTATTAGCATGTTGTAAAGCCACTTTTGGCATGTAATTCAGCTTAATTTCCCCTAGAAATCCACATGAAGTACAATATTTCTCTAAAAAAATAATATTTAGAGTAATGTTTTTCCCCATTTTTCATGGAGATGCTATGAAAGTTTGGTGACTGTGAGTGCCAAAGTTAGCATTTAACTTCTTTCTCGTGTGCATAAAATTACCATTAGACAAGTCCCATGGCATCAATAGGAATATTATTATCCTGGAAATTTCTTTCTCTTGCAGAAAGCATTGATTTTTCCTTTCAAGATACTAATTGGTCCAGTAGAAAACTAAGTCACAGTTGTTCACTTTATATAGATCAGACTTCATACTTGACAGTTGGAAAGAAAAATTCACGTTAATACGCTTGTTCAGGCCCCTTTTAAATATAGACCCTTCTATTGAAAGGAAAACTGTGAAAAACAATTTTAGGCAGACAATATTGCTTTCTTCCACATACCATTCGACCAGGTTTTGTCATTAAGGCACCACTTTAGACAACGTTTGCAATTAACATCTGTGACAAGTTGCTTGGGAATTCCTATTGTATTGTAAATGTTCTGTTCATAAATGTGTTTTTAATTGTAATCATTGATACCCGAGAATCTAGTTCAATCAATATTTTTTTTTTGTTCGCTTTTAGACATTACAATCAGCAACAATATTCGTAAGTCACTTCATTTGAGATTTTCTTTCCATCCACAATTTTGTTTTTCTGAGGTTGCATGACATGCTGTGTGTATGCTGTCATGACCTTAGACACCGAAACAGTAGAAACATTTAGAAGTTGGGATGATTTAGTCTGAGTTGCTTCAGCAAGACAATTTCCTATAATTTGGCTTCTTTGAAAGTAGAGAAATTCTAGAAAACTCTTCTGAAAAAAATTACAGATGAACAGAAATTCAGTAAAGTTACCACATGCTATTGGAATATATGCTATTTATGAATACATACATTTTTCTATTTAAGAAAATATGCATTCCTAAGGCTTAAGAAGCCCATTCATATATGTTAATGACATTTTTATTCCAAGATGTTTCCATTATTTTGATAAGCACCTATATGTATATTGGTGGTTATGTGTGTGTGTATATATATATATATATATATATATATATATATATATATATATATATATATATATATATATATATATATATATATATATATATATATATATATATATATATATATATATATATATATATATATATATATATATACATAAATACATACATACACAGATACATACATACATATGCTAAGATAATGCACATGCTAAAATGATATTAAGAACTGTACTCAAGAAATGATCACAATAAATTCATATTAAATAATTTTAACAAATGAGGAAAATAACTGTATAGTAAAATAGGAGAGATTTGCTCCACAACGAAATTCTTTCTGCTTTAATTTAAACAATAAAGTTATTTAAATAAAATTCGCTCAAAATATACGATACTTGTACCGCACAGAATGGCTGTCAAAAGGCTCAAGCTAGGTATTAAATAAATATAAATCTTTAGTTAATATAAATTGATATTAAATTTGAATGTAATATTTAAGACTTTCTTTTATGTAAATTGTTTTAGGTATTCATATCCTTAATAAAAAGATTCGCTTTAACTACATTATAAATTCCTTAAATTATTATTAAATTATCCTCTATTAAAATTAGCTCTTCAAGAAGAATTATTTTATATTCTTTGTCTGAAATGTAATAACAAATACAGACCCCACAACTCAATCAAAATTGCTTACTGATGCAAACGACAAATCAGTTACTCTCAAAAGGAGAAAATTAAAAATGTTACTTGCCATATCATTTGCCATATTCGCTTGTGGTTTAAAAAAAATAATTTCAAAGATGAAATGGCTTTTGAATCTGCAGTAATTATAGGAAATGATGTCAAGAAAGAAAGCTGAAAATAAATGCAACAATATTATCAAGGCCAATAATGCTGAGTTCTCTTATAATAATCGCAGTTTATTGTATATATTTTGTTATTGTTATTGTTTTGTTATTGGTTTTTTTTACATTTATTGTACATATTGTTGTACATAAATATATTACTTTTTATTATATAATATATGTATATATATATATATATATATATATATATATATATATATATATATATATATATATATATATATATATATATATATATATATATATATATATATATATATATATATATATATATATATATATATATATATATATGTATATATAAATAATAATAAATATAAAAACATTATAAAAATATAATAAAATAAAACATAAAATAAATAAATAAATAAAATAAAAAAACATAAATATAAATACAGTTATTGTATATATAAAAGCACATTATGTGTGAATATATCACAAATCAACGATACGTTTTGACTAGTTCCCATAAGAAATGATGTTATTTCATTTTGCTTATATAACATCATAAATAAAATAATAAATTTTATTTTGAATAATTTCTACACGAAATTCTAATACTCATATTTAAAGTAAGCCCATTTTTTAGAATTTTTCAAGCTTCTTCCTTTACCAACATCTGGTAGACTAGCTGGAATTCGTCCTTTTTATTTTTTTTATTCATTTATTTTTGTAACGCTCATTATAAGTTTCTATGATCTCATTTTTTTTTACACTCTCCCTACCACGAAACATTTAAGGCCTCGTGCATGGCTAATCGAGAAATTTGTTAATTATATTTGTTTTCGAAGGAATGTACATTCTGATCATCCCACTTTCTGGAAAAAAAAAGGTTTGTTTTTCTCGTGATAAGTGAGAGTTAAAATAAGAAAATTTTTAATTTCGATGAAAAACTGTGAGAATATATTTAACTATGAGTTTCTCTGAGAACTTAAATTTTCAAAAATGTTATGTACTTTTACTTGTAAAATACGACTCTCAGTTAACTAATAAGAATTTAAGTCATCCCGATTTCATCAAATATGAGAAAAATACAAACGTCATCAGAAATCGCATGTGTGTTGTAAAATCCAAAAAAAAAAGCATTGCAAATTTAGATTATAGGAATTACGATTAGATTTTTTAGATAGTTACTTACAAAATTAGATTACTTAGAGAAAAAATCATTGTCAACTAAAAGCGAAAAAAGCTCCATTAAAATTCTAAAATGCATAAAAGAAAAAAGTAAATTTCGTTTTATTTATTTTTTTTTTTTTTACTTGCGAGAAAAAGCTTTTTTTAATTAAATATGATGAAGCTTTCTGTAACTATTTTCTAAAGGGATCGGAATTTTCAGATAATTTTTTCACTAAAGGAAACCTCAGAATTATATAACTTTTAATTAATTATATTGGCATAGATTTCCCGGTTTAATAATAAATTTACTTATATTTTGAAAATGACCTGGCATTTTACATTTCTCGATATGCTTATGATTATAATATCTAAACAAAAGGTTGAATGAAATCTTCAGGCACTAAACATAAATGAAAATAATAGTTAATGAAAAAATAAATCGAGCAGAACATTCTTAAGAGACTTAGATATTTAATTAAAAATCTAACTGTCCCATAAACCATTCGATAGACAATATTCCTATAAAAAAAGCCGTCCGCTTTAAAGCAAAAGAAATTGAATAAATAAAAAACATTTTTTTTTCTAAAATTTAATATGATTAAATGATGTATTCAGTCGATGATTAGATTTTATGTATAATATTTAAATTAGAGAAACGCTAGTTATTTCAATTAACAATGTTCATTTCGTTACACAAAAATACATTCACCCATAAATGATTGAGACCCAAATACTGAATTAGGTATGTGTATAGTGTTTCAATAAATGATTAAATTAACAAAACAATAAAACAACTTATTATTTATTAATGTATTAGACATAAAACATTGTTCGAGTTCAATTCGTAATAGCCTTTTTGGCAGCTATATAAGCATATTTGAAAAGATTTGGGGTTGGTTAGCTGGATATAGTTTGTATAGATATCGAGTTGGTTAACTGGATATCTTACTGCAGTAGTTTCTATTCAAATTCAACAACTGCTGAAAAAGCTTAGAATCATTCTTATACGAATGAAATTGTGTATATAACGCATCCAAAATCTGTTCAAATGTTAAATGTTCTTATGACTAATTTCTTAATTCAGCAATATTGATATTGACACTTTAAATACATTGTTGCAAAATGTTGCAATATATCCCGAGTGTTGTCAGTCTGAAAAATAGAAATTTATATAAATACCATAAGCATTACTGCTGACTGCAAAATACTAAGACATTGATAGTGAGAAAATTTCATTATATGAAAAAAAATGTCATTTCCTATTGATCATTCTCTAAACAAGCGCTGCAAATAAAATACCATGTGCCGCTGGAAATGTTGATTTCTATCCTTTATAGCCTCGCCATAACATATTTACAAAGTGATTGTCTATATTAAGAGGAAAACATGATTGGTTGCTAAAAAATAATATTTCCTTCAAGCACTTTTGTCCAATTTGATTGTGAAACAAAATGGCAAAGATGATACTATATATATATAGGTTTTAGAGATAGCAACCGTAGTTTTATCTCAGTAAACTAGAACTCATTGTCCCTAGATCTTCTGGAGTTCAAAAATACAGTCAAATTGTTGATGGAGTGGAATTTGGTGGGCATATTGCTGTCATTATTATTAGACTTATTATATGTGTAGGTTGTGGACAGAGGACAACGAGGACTATTATGACAGCTTACTATTACTTCTCTTAGAAATTAATTCTTAACCATATCATTCCGTAAAAAAGCATGATAAAAATATCTTCGTACATCGTACTCCTCATCACTGCATTGTTCACAATTACTTTTTTGAAATTAGCACATATACACAAATGGTGGTGGAAAATGTTTATTTTCAGATAGATAAAAACTATATCAAAAATCTTTAAAAACACACGAAGCTCTTTAATATTAGAATTTTTTTTAATATTAATATAGAAATTTTTAATATTCAGATCGATAGATAAGTTACTTTTTTTAATTCTCATAATTCTCAGTCCATGTAAAAGTGTGATTGAGAACTATGATGAGAATTATTTCTTGAAAGAAATTGATTTGATTTTCAAGCGCGTACAATTAAATAATTTTAAGTTTACTTCATATCTCCTTTTGTAAATGTTTATTTATAGTAGAGTTAGGTAATTATGTTAAACTGACTAATAATATGTAATAATCGAAGTTATATTATGTAATAATTAAATTTAATTTAATATGTAATAATAAAATTTTCACTTATGATTATAAAAATCATTAAAGTTAAATTTAATATTGTTCTAAAATATATTTTCTTTAGATAATTTTCCAGGCGAGTGAAGATTAAATATTCTTATGAGTGGTCTGTAAACAGCTTTTCAATCCTTCTGCTTATGGTTTGGTTTCTAATGCTCTGAAATCCGAATGAGAACTGGAAAACAAAAATATTGTCAAATCGTATGTCAAAATATCTTACTCCATAAATATTTATAAATGTATTTATTATTATTTTCCGATGCTGCTTATATACTTAATCAATTATTTAGGAATATTAATTTACATATTAATTTTTTATTTTAAATTTTACCTACGTTTCTTATTATTTAGAGAAAATCTTAAGAGAGATTTAATAATTTTGGTATGATAAAATACACGTATTGTACTTGGCGTTATTCCCATCTTCCATTGTGATTCAATAAATAGTTGCACAATATTTATAAATGATCTATTAAATGTCTTATGATGAGACTTAAGAGGCATTTATAGTGGTCAAAATCACTCAATGATTTCTAATGGATGACTTATGGTTGCAGTTACCTATAAAAGGAATATTTAACTAAAGAAGCATTGTTAAAAATTAATTATTTAACTAAATTTTTGATTTTAGCTGCTGAAATTATTTCCTTTTTAACTAAAATGAAATAATATTATTTATATAAAAGTATATATTAATTATTATTATAAGAGTATATATTAATTGTATTCATTAATAAGTTAACTATTGTTTGATTATGCGTTTTATATAGATATTCATTATTAAGTTAACTAAAGTTGAATATTTGTTTCTATTATTGATGCTTAGTCTAATATTATATGATTGATGTTTACTTCAATGTATTAATGTCAACATTTTTATCAAAAAAAATTTTTATACCATTTTTTTGTCAACATTTTTATCAAGTACAACAAATAAGTTGCATATTAAGAGTTGTTGAAAACTGGAGAACACACTTTGTTTCTTTGTTTTTGATTTTCGTTTATATTTAAAACAATGTCAAGTCATGCCTGCAAAGCAATAGTTGCTACAAAACAGAACTGAGGTCTTCCACGTTATAAAAAAAACTAGAATTGCAGATTTGATTATAAAATACATAAAGAATAAAATAGTTTGAGGCTTATTAAAATTTCCAAAAGCATAACAAGGTAAATATATGCATCTGCTTTTGAAAGCTGATAAACAAAATTAGTGAAATTTGAATACAATAAAAATAATAAAACTATTCTTTACTTTGTATTAAGTGATCTTATAAATGAGCTCTTTTTTAATTTGACTTTTGCTTTAAATTCACAAACTTCCATACAGTTTTTCTAAATATACCAAACTTCTTTTACTGTATAACACTACCATGTCTAGGTTTACCATGGAATAAAAATTTATAATTTTCAAAAGATTAATATCCACTGGCCATAAATCAATAACATGGAAACTGAAATTTTGTTTTATCTGAAAATATATATGACATGTTGTCAACCCCAGCCGTAATCTTAAAATATATTTTAGAGAAAGAAGTACAATTTTCTGTTAGAAATGGTTAAAAATTTATCGACTGTGAACATCCATAGGTGTTGTTTTTAATAAAACATTACACAACAAAAATTTAAACTTGCTTAACGAGAAAATCTATTAACTCAAAAATGCAGATCTTTTTCATAAGAAATGCGAACGAAAGCACAATTACTTGGAGCAACAACTTAACCAACCCCAAAGTATGCCTAATTTTTCCATTTCCATATAATTAAATTGCATTAGTTAGGGATTTTAAATTTTATAATTATACCTTTATTTTTACTAGCCTTATTTATCATAATAATTATCTAGAATAATGTTTCTATATAAATGTTAAACTTTTTACTATAAATAATGTAAGCCCTCCATATATACTGATTATTAAAATCATTGTAAATTTTTTTAATTTATTTAAATAAGGAACTTAAGACTGTTTACGAAAAATGTTATACACAGTTTCAAATTTTGTCACTTTTCCCACAATGTTATGCAAAACTTTGCTTCATTTTATGAACAGGTTTATGAACACGTTAAAGATGGACTTTACTAATCTGCATCTAGAACTAAAACAAAATTTAATAAATTAAAAAATCATACCTTAAGATGTGAGTTGAAAAAATTTGTTTTCTTTCTCATCTTTTATTTATGATAAGATTTTTTTCTAAAAAAGTATTATTGAAATTCAAATCAGATAAATAAGTTAGAAAAAGTAAATAAATTTAAATTATGCATAATTGTGAAAAAATATGTTTACTTCTGAAGAGAACATTTAATTCGATTGATTAATGAAAACGAATTTTGTATTAACCACAAGAGAAATGAAGTGCAAAGAAATAACATTAAGTAAATGTAATGAAAAAAACAATCTAATAAAAAAGTAAATAAAATTGATTAAGATAAGAAGGATTTCTAAGAAATGAAATTAATTATTTAAGTCAATCAATGAGATCTGAATAGAAATAAAGATACATTAATTTCGGTATTTCACTTCAAAGACTATGTCCTTTGTTTTATCTACGAAAAGATTTTACTTTTTAATGATACACAGAATACACTTTAGAATATCCTGCCTTTAGACGTATAAATAACAAAAGGAAGTTTACATTCCAAAACTATAAATATTTCATAAGATATAAGCTTAAGAGTCTACTTGTTTTCTTAAAAACCGATTCTTTTTTTATTTTCATACAGCTACAGTTCCGTTTTTGTTACATGTAAATATGTTAATATTTCCTTGCTTTTTTTTCTTCTTCTTAACTTAAATTAATGCCAAAACTTTAAAAAATACATGGAAGATTTGAAAATCTTGCCTCGTATAAATAGATATTGTCACTGCAATACTAAACAAGACTATACTCCGCAGAAGAGTACTTCCTCAACTTCTGGAATGGCGACTAGTAATTCATGTAATTCATCATTACCGATTACTTGTTTTTTTTTCTTTTTTTTTTTGTATTAAAACAAAATATGTGTTAATTAAATTACACATAGACAAACAATTATTAATTAAGGGAGCCATGGAGATGATTAAAATTAAAATATTTTTATTGCAAAATTATAATCTTTATTATTTTTTCTTAGATTTTACTTTAACTTGTAATGTAACTTTTTTACAATGAATAATTAAGAATGAGTATTTAATATAAATATTTAAATTTAAAATTCATCAAATATATTTTTAGAACTCACATTTTAATCAATGACATGTAAATTATTGATTTTTTTATGTAAATCATAAAGTGAAAAGAAATTTTAAAATGGAAAAAAACTTTGATTCAACAACAAAAAACACATGCTTTTATGTGTGAAATATAAACGAAAATATTTTTTAATTTTGTCTTTACATCTCAAAAATATTATAGGATCAGTTTTATTTTGCTCAGATAAACTCTGATTTATTCAAAAACATAATTTTGCTTATTGAGCTCTCATGCAGCAAAATTATCTATAAAATACATAATAATATAGTCTTTCTTATATAATGTTGATTAACATATCCAGAAATTAAATTTAAAAAAAAAAAAACCTTAACTTATGCGTTTTATATTGATCACTTCTTGTCAAAGATCACTAACTCTTCGGGAAAACTAAATATAAGCTTAAGAGTCTACTTGTTTGTAACTGAAATACAAAGTCGAGAATTTCTAAATTTCTTTAATTAGAGAAAATTACTTCAAAAAAATAACATACAATGGAATTGAAACATTGCAAATTTTCAAAATATATTTACATTTTCGAATCAACATAAAAAAAATCCATTTTCAAATTATTTTTCTAAAGATATATATATAAATACACAATTTTAAACATTAATCGAATTATATCCAGTGAAATGTACTTCATCATACATTCATAAAAACGAAATCATGCAGTGCAAGAGATTTGATCAAAAATTTTATATTCATTGAAAGAAACACTTGTGGATTTTTTAATTATATACTCAGATGTATATGATTTAAATATGATTGATGATTTAGAATAAAGTTGGGGGAATTAATTTTATAAATTTTAATAAAATCTTTAAAACAAAGAAATTTAAATGAGTACCTGATCATAAAAATAGAAAAATAATTTTAACAAATAAATATTTTTATTTGCAGAATCAAGGAGTATAATTTTTCATTTTGAAAAAAAAATTCTTTTTATTAATAATTTTCTTTTTCTTTTTAATTTTCTATTTTTAAAATTATTTTTACAATCTAAAAATTAATTGAAAAAAGTTAAGATCTCGCAAAATATTTTTTACATAAATAAAGGCGCTTCTATTAGTAAAACCAATTTTTGAAATAACAATATAAGATATTTATCACGTTAATATACTTCTAAAAAATTGCATTAAAGTAAAAGTATATTTGACAATAAGTTAATATGGACAGGTTTTTTCAGGTAAAATTAATTACATTTTATCCAGTATTTTAAAAATTATTTTTATAATACTTAATGCTTGATTATCCTTAGCTTTAATGCTTTTGTGTATTCCAAACAACAGAAGCTTTTAAGGTTCTTTTCATAGTATGCACTAACTGACTGAAGTTATGCATCCTTCCAATCTTTTTAAATTAATTTGTAACAAATATCCAATGTCATTTTCTGCAACAAATTTTAAGTCATTGATAATAATGTACTAAATAAATAATGAAGAAGAAACTTAAATAAAAATATATTTGTTCTACAGTTTTATACTCACACAAAGCACATTCTATTATAGGATAATTCGAGAAAGCTTCCATGATTTATTTACATTTTATACTGTGTGATGAGGCTTATCTATATGATAAGCCTAACCTGCACAAAATGGAAATGAATTACATGTTCTTAATACTGTGTTTTAGATAAATCAATGCATAATTTGCACGTTTTCTTTACAGAGCACATTTTCTATATCTTAAAAAATCAATATGTATGTTTACATATGTAAATTACTGGATTTAAACTATTTATTAATGGTTTTAACTGTTATTTAAGTTCAACATTATATTATTCAAAATAACTCCCTTTTAAAGAGTTTTTTTTTTTTAATCTCTTATTTATTCAATATCATAATAAAGAGCTGTATTGAAATTAGGGGTTTTTTCATTATAATTTAAGCATAATTAATAGACCAAACTGATTAACAAATATAAAGTTTCTGATTAAAAATGGAGCAACGGGCTGGAATTTTTTGTTATGTGGGAATAGTTCGGTGCATGAATTAGTTCAAAAAATATTTTGAGAATTTTAACTTTGCCAAAGAATTTTGAAAGAAAATAAATTATAATTATTTAATATTAGTATATTTTCTACCACATTTTCATAACAACAGTTCATAGCAAATTTAAAATAAATAGTCTTTTAAATTTTAATTCATCACAAAGAAAAGAAGAGGAATGTTATTTCACCAAAATAAACAATTGGTAAAACTTAAAACCTTAAAAATGTAAGCACACGAACTGAAATACATGTAAGTAGCCAAACTGAAATATATACACCAGAAATAAGTGTTCAAAAAATATTATAAAAACAAAAAAATCAAAGCACATTTTTCATTAATGGCGAGACGTTTCCTTGAATAGGTATTGTTGGCAACCTTACTTTTTTAAGATCACTTGTGAATTTATAAATGCGATAGAAGTAGCTAAGATTTTAAGAAATCCTCTTTTTCTTGCAAGAAAA
Source organism: Latrodectus hesperus (assembly GCA_037975125.1). NCBI lineage: Eukaryota > Metazoa > Arthropoda > Arachnida > Araneae > Theridiidae > Latrodectus > Latrodectus hesperus. The sequence goes on along the minus strand of CM075853.1, from coordinate 74,571,349 downwards.
ACCTAAATTAATATTCCCGGAGAGAAAAAGTAACGTATTGGTTTTGTTACAATGTGTCTTTGAGTTTATTCAAAATCTTCAATATAAAATTTTGAACAAAAGAGCAAACTAGCCGTTCCATACTCTGCATTGTTTCTGCATTAGAAATATTTTTCACAAGCTCACTTGTACGAGGAATGATATTATCATGCATTATTATAATACCAGAAAAAAATGTGAGAGTACATGAGTATATGCTAAGATATGCAGAGTAATTTTTGAAAGATCTCAATATATATAGTAGGTATGTTTTTGCTTTATCAAACTGCCATGCAGAAAATATGCAGAATATGCCCACCATTGTAGATTGTCAAATTGTATAAGCATATTGTATTGAGCTATGTAAGTTATGGAATATTTTTTTCTTTCTGCAAAAATACTGTGCTTATGCAAAAGCGAATAAAAATTTTATTTAAAAAATGAAATAAAAGAGTTTGATCATTACTTATTCACCTAACTATTAAAGAAGATACATTTGTAGAAAACACTAAAAAAAAACTAATTTTTCACTATCATACTTGTTTAATCTAATTATAATCAAATTAAATTTATTTATTTTAGTAAATTAAGAATAAAAATTAACATTTTACAATAATTTGATTCATCATTTTAGTAAAAACTCAGCAATATTCATTGTTTATTTACTATCCACAAATATGGATATATAAAGTAACAATTCCAGTAAAAAATTTTATCAAAGAATAGTTGGTACTGCCATCTGGCGTTGATGAAAGTTACCATACATTTTTATCCGTTGGAAAAAAATAAGTCTTAAATTGAAAATTCTGATGATTAAAATTCAGTAACTGTTGGACTAATATGTTTTAAATGCAAAATATTTCTTTTTATTCCATTTTGTGTTGGAAAGATAAAAATTAAAACGTTTTTAGGAGTACAAAATTTTAATTTCTTATTGCTGTGAATATTTAAAATAGACAATATTTTTATTACTCATTTTTATTTATAGAATATCTACGATTAAATTCAAATTATAAATTTTAATTTAAATTTTTTCGAAAAATGTAAATAATGACTTACAACAATATTAGATGGCAGTATCAACCACTTCTTACAAAAATTTTCTAATAGGATTTCTACAAAACAGCATAATTAAATGTGAAAAATAAATAATGTATGAATATTTTTTAGTTTTTACTGAAAGTGAATAATAAATATACTATGAATATTCTTCAGTTTTATATTAAAAATATGCTTATAATTGAATTTAATAAATTAAAAAGTAATGTATAATACAACAGTTTTTATATTTATGAATTTCTATAAACTTTGAGAATTTAAAAATATTTTTTTTTAAATAAAAGTTTGTTTTCTAGTGAAAAATAATTGTTTTACACAAAAAAAATGCAAATTATGAACTCAAAAGTAAATTCATTAAGTTAAAACGTTATTTTATATTCTTACAATATTGCATTCCGTATTTGACTATAAACTCAAATAAAACGCGATAAATTCAATTATTAAATAGTAAAAAAGTACTATATTCCTATCAAACAAAATAGTAGATAGTATATTGAGGTTTTTACCTTTAAATGTGTGATTAAAATTTATTTCTAATGTAATATATTGGTATTTGTAGTTAATATAAAATTTTTACAGTTTGAGTGAGGCGCCGTGGCTTAGTTGGTTAAAGCGCCTGTCTAGTAAACAGGAGATCACGAGTTCGAATCTCGTCGGTGCCTTGAAAGATATTTTTTTTTTCCTTTGTAGTTATTTACAAAAAAATTTCTAAATAATCTGCGCACAATTTATAATTTCTTATATACTGTATATCTAAATTTAAATTCCCTTAGAATTAAATAAAAAAAATTAATACACACATAAACTACATTATATAATTACTTATATTTATGAGTTTCCATATATAAACTTCCACTCATTTTTTTTTCCTCTATAAAATCAAAATTTTATAGTTTCTAGTAACAAGTCTTCATTAAAATTATTAATCACCCAAAAATATCATAAAATATGTGAATGAAACAATACACATCTTACATATTTTCAGGCTAAGCTTATAATTTAACTGCATTTATTAGTGATTTCTTGAAAACAAATTTTTATGCTCAAAATAATTTACATAAATTCCTTGTAAAATTAAAAGTAAATATTGAGTGTGCATTCATTTATATATTCCTTAAATAATATGTAACATCTTCACATTTAAGCAAAAAATATTACACATATTCTTCATCTAAACCTGCTGACATTTAAATTGGTTTCCATCAATTTAAAAACTTGTTTACACTCAAAACGTAAATTCTAAAATTAGATGCTAATGCCCTAAAGAATCTCATAAGAGATTTTGAATTTACTATTATACAAAATATCTTATCGAAATTCACTTTACTAGTGATTCATTGACATACAATATATAAGCTTCATTTTTTGGTTTCAAGTTCATTGTCTGGAAGTGAAAAATCGAATTATTATTTCGTGATAAAGTGTCCAATGAAAAACAATCGTAGGTCATTTGTAATTACATTTAGAATTTCGTATTTACATCAAGTCAGGTAGGGGCATTCTCTCATAAGTATAATGGATCCTTCCATTATTAAAGTCTCCCTCTTCTCTGATTAAAGTGTCCAATGAAAAATAACAGTAGGAAATTTACAATTCTATTTAGAATTTCGTATTAGAGAATTCTCACATATATGAGAATGCCCCTACATGATTTCTTGATCCTTCCCTGATTATAGTCTTCATTTAGAAATAGTTCTCCTTATTTCTTTACACTAAAACATCATGCCTTATGTACATTAAAATTAACAGAAATGAATTGCTAAAATAAAAAGCAGTGTGTTAATTCAAAAGTTCCAAATTAGTTTACTTATTTTTTAATCTATTTCATAAATCTGAAAAAATAACAAAGATATTGAATGTATAATTAAATCTAAATTATATTTCATAAAATTAAATCATACTATGTTTGTGTACCGAACAATGAAAAAATTAACATCATTTCAGAAATTTTTAATTTGAAACTAAATATTTAATTTAATAAATTAATTTTAGTATGGAATTATAAGAAAAACTTATATATTGCATAACTGTTGGGAAATGTATTTTGTTTCATAGTATTTCCTATATAAAAAATATAAAAAAATATATTTCCTTTATAAATTTTTAATATAAATATTTCCTTTATAAATATTTATATTAAAAACTATAAGCAAAGTCACATAAATATATGATAAAAATTCCATAAGAACAGCTTGCATTTTTTTTAATTCTGGTATATATTTAATTCTTGAAAGATAAGAATTGGAAATAATCAAAAGAGGTATCTAAAGCCTTGTTAAATAGCATTTGGATATCACTTAGAAAACGAATTATATCTGGTATGATTATCTCACGGATATCAGAACATTTGACAGATATCCTTGAGAGATCTAGCATACCTCTAGGGTTATGTAAAACTTCCAAACGGTATCTATCCGTTTTCATGATATCCAGATATCCACTAGACATCCATTAGTTGCGATCCATCTAATTTTATAATAACATGAGCATTTTTCCTGCTGAAAGTAATTTCTGTCGTGCTTATCTTAAATGTTTCATAACGCTTTAATTGATTAAATTTAGCTCCTTGCTTTCTCTTCTTCAATAGTAAAATAAATCGCGTAATTTCTGGAGATTGATGTCTAAATGTTTCTAATTAGAACATGCTTTTAGCAAAAACAAAAGATTATATATATATATATATATATATATATATATATATATATATATATATATATATATATATATATACACACACACACACACACACACAACAACAACCAAGATTACAAGATATTTTAAAGAACTGCGCGCATTCATAAATATTTAACTGACACTTTGGGATGCAAATGTGTGGGTGGTTCCTGTAAAAATATAATAGGCGACTGATAACATAAATTAATAAGTATCATGAGAGCATGCAATAAACTAAAAAATTGCAGTACAGAAAAAAATTGAAAAACTATTGTTCTCAGAGATGAAAATTTATTTCAGATTAAAAGGTAAGACATTGTATTGGCACAAAATATCAATTGAATGGTTTAACACACACAAATATTATATACCATCAGTAGTTGATCTAAATAAATTTAGAATTTTTAAAAAAAATATGAAATGATATATTAATTGTCAGAAATCTTCGATTATTGTCAGCCAAATTTGAAGAAATAGATTCATTTAATATTCGTTCTCGAGGATAATTTCTTTCAATAAAAGCATTAGAGAATGTTGCACTTCAGATAAAAGATGGTAATGCTAGACCAACATACATGCTAGTACCAGTACCAGTCGTATGGTAAAAATTGAATTTGTTGCGTTAAACTGCCTAGAAAATTATAGAGAGTATCCACCGTCATCCTCTATAGGAGCTTCAAATTGTGTAGAAGTCGCTTCTTCATATATAATTTGAAAAGTCGACACCAATTTTCCTTTTAGTTGCTTGTTTGTTCTGAGATTAATTCAAAATGGGGGGTCGAAAAATATCATTAAGAAGGTTGAAGTGCACTTTCAATTGTACGTTTCGGTGAATATTTTCAATTGCCGAATTTGGAAACTAGAAAATTCACATTCATATAGGTTCCACTGTAGTCATCTAAAGTCTTGGTGTAATTTATTTTTATTGCATTTCATTCTCGACTCGTATTTGTTCAAGGAATTGGGTGTTAGATATAGAGTAACATACCCACCGGACATTGCTTTTATATATTTGAACATATTTATTACAGAAGAAATTCTATATTTGCAAGTATATGAGAATTTTATGCAACATAGAGATATTGACATACATTAAACCTTGTGTTAAGACAGTTTTCATAATTATTACCAGACGCTACTATCGAGATCTATTGCTTTTCTAATCCTTAGGCTTTAATTCATGGCACTTTTGGTTTTGGAACTAGAGACATCTCATAAGTCGTGTAATTTAGAATACTGTATACGATTTTAAAGTCAGCATTTCATTACGATTGTTTCTAGCATTTCCCACGACATTTCTTCACTTTAGTCATCTGTGGAACATGGCATCCTACAATTCCAGGTGGCAACTGTAATTGACAGCCATCATTTTAAATGTATTTTGAATAATAAAACTTTTATACTATTGTAAAATAAAAGTCCCTCTTGTGTTGCGAAATATTTGAACTTTCTTATTATTCATTCAAACAAATCCTCGTCTTTAAAAGCCCTGTATAAATTTTGGGAACTTTCTGAGTCTTAAAATTACGTCTTAGAACTTTATATAATTTAAAAATAGAGAATTTTAAATTTGGGTGTTAGTTAAAATATAAATATATACTCGTCTTGAATACCAATCATGTAACTTCCAATGGAAAATCCCCCTTGGGAATTAATTTTCTTTCGACAGAGCATCATTTAAGAAAAAACATTAAGCCAAAAAAGTAAATGGCAAGGTGTTTATAATAATACCGATAGCACTGAAAAATAAGGAGCGATGAAATAAAGTATTAATTATAAAACAATAATATATATATATATATACAAGCTGACCCAGCCACGCGTTGCAGTGGCTGAGTTTTTAAAATACATTGAATCAATTTTTTACTAATTCTTGGGTTCAATCAAATTAATATTTTCTGAAAAAATTTAGAATAGGTTCATTCATAGGAGATTAAAAATAAAACGTTTCACCAAAATTTAATAGTAATAGGTAAAGTATCGAAATTTTGAAATTAAGCACAAATCAACATATTCCTGAACATACTTTCTGAATTTACATTTTATTCATCTTATATTAAATTATAGTTTGTAATCAGTGACTTACTTATAAAATATACTATATAAATTAAAGACATCTAAAAATAAATTGTTATAAATGAGGTAGATAACATTGACATCGAACTATTATTATTTTAATTTTAAATTATATTAAAACTAAAAATTTTTTCCGCGGCATTATACTGAAATAAAAAAAATTAAAAGAATTTATCATTTGAATAAATAAATTAGATCAAAATGTTCTACTGAATAAATTAATAATTATCAAATTATAAAATAAAAATAAAAAATAATAAAAGGCTATCAAGAAATACTTACATATTTTCGAGGTGGTATGAAAATTAGTAGAGAAAATCAGTAATAAATAAAATTTTATTTTACTATTTATAATATTAAAAATATTCAAACTGAATACTGCACAATAATAACACAATACAAAGTATAATTATGAAAATGATTCACGAAAAATTGTTATAGTATCATTATACATCATGAAAATATATGTAAATTCTATATTTAACCACGCGCTTGCGCGCGCACTATAATTTTCTCGAAGATGGTATAATCTAGAAAAATAAACATGTCGCCATCTGCCGAATACCTGTGCAACTTAGATGCTAAACCGCCATCTATTAGGAACTTACAGAACCAACCAAAAAAAATAAAAAAAATTTAGGGTTGTACTACCCCTAACATTTAGGGGGATGAAAAATAGATGTTGGCCGATTCTCATAGATACCGGATAAGCACAAAAAATTTCATCAAAATCGGCCAAGCCGTTTCGGAGGAGTATGGCAACGAAAACTGTGACACGAGAATTTTATATATTATATATATATATATATATATATATATATATATATATATATATATATATATATATAGTTTCTATAGTAATAACAGAAATCTTTAAACTTATTACATAAATAAACTATTCTAAAAATTATGCACTGGTCATACTTTAAAGTAGTGATCGCCATATTTATGAAGCGTTTGAGTTACCGTGACATTTTAAAAAACTATTGTCTTGTCAGCAATAATCAATTTTAAAAAAAGCATCAGCTTTAAAAGTAAATAATTGTTTATTGGCTATAAAATTATATTCCTAGTAAATATGAGATCAATGTTAATTAAATTGTACACATAATAAAAGAAATTAATTGAATTGTACATAAGAAAGTAATTGAAGTATAATTTGTAATAAAAAATAAATGTATCAAAATGCAACTTTTTTTTACAAACTAATTTTTTATTGCTGGAAGAGTAGATAGTGACTGCCATTCGGATAAAACTGTATAAGCATCAATCTGCATCAACTTTTATTTTTAATAAAATTCCATACCTGGAATCTCACAGTAAGAAATTTTACAGATATGTAGGTAAGAACAATGTCTTCACATTGAAACCAGCATAAACAATTATTGGGCATTTTCGTTTAAGAAAAATAAGAAGCTAAATATTTTCAGAGTTTAAAGAAAAGATGTTACAGATAGGTCAATTTAAAAATCTATCGATTCCATTAGTTACTGTACTCTCTTCCAAAAACAGATCAAAATGTTCCATGACACAAATGGATAAACTCTGTAGTATCAATAACTATAAAATGTGATTCAGTAAGGTGTACAACAATTGAAACTCTTTTGAAATATTAAAATTATTTGATGAATTTACTAATGTCGTCATCGCCTCCTGTCATCAGAGTTAGTTCAGTACAGGAATCAAGATAGAATCGCATACGATCTATTGAAAATGTGTTCAATACTTTAAAGCAGTCAATATGAGTATTCTGCTGACCATTCAAACACATAGCATTTAAAAAGCATCAATTACACTTAATATATGAAACAATAGAAAAAAGCAGTGTTTTATGTGTCTTAACAGTGTGAATTTATGAAATAATCTCAGACACAAAGTTTTTCTTTAAGGGGAAAAAATTGTCATTGAAATTATACTGATGTAAAAAGGATCATCTTCTGTAAAATAATGAATTATACATCCAAATTTAAATAAAACAGAACCTAGCATATGGTTTACATGTCACATACACCAAATCAAATTTATTGAGTCTTTAATAACTCCAAGTAAAATTATGTGCATTTTAACACTTCTTAGAATTATTAAATAATTTATCCAGAATGGCTGATTGAGAGAATATCAAATAATGTAAATATCAATATGAGCGCAAAACATTAGGATTACACATGAGCAAAAGACTTTTCTTCTTCGTAAAATGTATGGTTATATATATATATATATATATATATATATATATATATATATATATATATATATATATATATATATATATATATATATATATATATATATATATAAAGGTTTGTTTAAATAATAAACTTAGTACTGCAAAAATGAATTTGTTTTATTTACATATGTTTACATCATATATACAAGATACATTTGACTCAATCTTTAATTACAGAATGGCACAATGAATGAAGCATTTACAAAAGGCACAAAAATGCATTTGTATTTGAGAAATCTCTTGTTAGCAAGATGCTTGGACATATGGTAGCTATTAATTTTAATATTGCAGTTGGATAATAATTACAAGTCATGAAATGTTAAAAATTAAATATTATTTTTTACTATTATTAACTATTCTTCAAAACCTAACATTACGTGCACTAAAATATTATTTTAAAACTACTGAATTTCTGAAGAATTCTAGAATTTAAATTTTTAGCATGAATAATCATAAGATTTTGGAAGTACTCAAAATAATATTATTTACAGGCAGTTGTAAATTAAGTTAGAGTTAGACTCAAGATCACAATCAATAATCAATAAACTTTTTCTTTTGTAAATTCACTGTTTTAAAATGCTTAGTTTTAGATTTGTTCACAAATTACTTATTAATCTTTATTAATTCATTAATTAATTTAGATGGATGTTGATTAAGAAGCAGACACACTTTTTTTATTAGAAAAAAAGCAATTTTTACATAGAAATTGAGTGAATAAATTTTGTACAAACAGATGTGTATGTGCATACACACATACACAAGTACAAGGAATATTTTTTAATAAAACTGACTTTTAATACTTCTTTGCTTATTATTTCAAAAGATATAATTTAACTATTTGATGTGTAAAGTTTTACAAATAATCATTTAAGAAATTAATAATAAAAATAAAAATCAACACACATTCATTTTTTTACAAAATTACATTCTATCCCACCTTAACAAATAATTAGAAAATACATACGAAAGAAAGTTCTACAAATAAGAGTTTTTCCTGGAAGAACTTTTAAAATATAAAAATCAAATATATTTATATTATTTAATAACATTAATCAATCAATACTATGCAAAAAATAAATTATAGATTATACAAATGCACCATGAGTTGATAAAATCGGTTTATAATTTGGGCTGATATTTATGGCACACATAACTTTTTATTGACACATAATGAATATTAAATACACATTTCACACATAAACACATTTTTATACAATAAAGATTAATCAAAAATGCATAAAACTCTTATAAATTGGAGGTGTAACATATGTAAAAAAATGTTTACAACAACTAAGAACATAATTAATTATCAAAAATTGTGTGCAATCATTATTGGTCATAAAAAAATTTAAATTAATTTTTCAACTTTAATAATGCAAACTTAGTTTCTATATTAAACACTTAACAATAATTTTAATTGAAAATTGAAATAATTAGAAATAATTTACTTCTAATAAAATCATAGCAAAATATATAAATTATTTTTCACAAAAAAACCATGAAATATTTTTAATTATTCATTATTAAATTACTGTAAAATTAGTAAGTTGGACAAAACATTTCCTATGATATTTTTCTTATGTATATATAAAATATTGCTAAGCAGAAGAGTACAAGAAAAGTCTATTATTCAATTTATCACAAGGGAAAGTACATATCCCACAGAAATATAAAGTTTTCAAATAATATAAAGATAGATTTTACTATTAGGACTGTAAAGAATTTAAACTAATCATATGCACAATATTTTCGTACATTACATAAGACTTTTAAATCATAATAGTAATTATTAAATTTATAATAGAGTTTGATTATAAACTATAATATAATATAATTTAGTCATAATTTATATGTTAAAGGACATCTGTGGGGTGAACAAATGTTTTGTAAAAATAATAACAAATATATTTAATTTTAAGCATGTTGATATATGTCACAATTCATTAATACTTATGGTTGAATGTGTGAATAACATAATTCACAAAATTCCTTTCATCCACTCATTTGAATGATTATGATTATTGTGATTGCAAAATATGAAAATTAAAATTTCTCATTAACATAATTAAATAATTAACTAAATGGGCAAGAGAGGATTCAAGAGTGGATGTAAACAAATCAGTCATTTTTCATAAGCAATTGGTCCACTTTATATAATCCAAAGTTAAATTTTTTCACTGTCTACTAAATTTTAAATAAGTTGTTGCACACAATTTTTAAATTTGAAATTAAATAAGGCATTAATCTCCGCCACTTCGTATTGCACAACATAATGCCATTGAAAAGATCAAACCTAAAACCTAAAAGAAAGAAGATATAAGGAATTAGAGTAATGTGCTTAGGTTACATTTTATATTTTGCTATTATTCTTTTATTATATTAAAAGTGAAATTAAAAAATACAATATAGAACTATAAGGACTTGTGTAGATATCATAGGTACTAACTTTGAATAGCAAAAATAAATAGATTTTTGTGAATCAATTTTTTAAGAACAAAACAATTTGAACTCAATATATATGGATTTAAAAAAATTATAGTAACATGTCATCAGTATGAAGATTTAAACAAATAGTTAAGCATAAAACTTTACCATTAAGGTAGAATTTTATACACATAAAATTCTTAGAGTTTGAAATAAAGAAATTTTGGGATGTCAAAATGCATTAAGATATTGTTTGTGAATTGCAAGAAACTATCTTCCCATTCATATATTGAAGGATTCTAGACAGAGAGGTTCCAGTCAACTGAAATGTATTTTGTTTTCTAATATAAATTAAAAATAAAAATTATTTATAAAAATTATTTTTATTTTTAACATTAGATGAGTTATTACTTTTCAGAGTCTCCAGAAAATTCTGTAGATAACAGAATTGCAATGCACATACACATATAATCAAGGCTATAAATTAATTTAAATGAAATAATTATTGCTTTTGAAGCTGATAACTGAGGCTCATTTTTATAACTATAACTCACACACACATTTGACTTCTTCTTTTATAACTTTTATATCGAATCATTTTTATAACTTCTTTTGAATTTAGTACCATATTATGAATAGTTATAATTCTGCAAATTTTAATGAATTCCATAACCATGAAACTTTTTTTATTTTATCTTATGTCATTATGTAATTTAGATTTCACTTCATGTATAATACCTTGAAAATGTTAAGATCAAACAGTGATCGCAAATAATATTACACACACACACACACATATATATATATATAAGCTAAATGTATATATGTATAATATGCATATAGTTACATATATATTTATGTACATGACAATAGTTAAAACAAAACATTAATAAATCTACTTTGATCATTTTTGTACAGTCACTAAATCAACAAAACAATTCATAAAATAAATGAATGAAAGCAAAAAACAAAGAACTGATTAAATGCATTTATTACATTACAACATGACTGAAAATGAAAAATTTAGTTTTTAAAATGTCTATTTCTTCAGGCGATATAGTACTACTGAACAACACAGACATTAACTTTGGAAACAAATAAGTTATTTGTGGTACATTATAACTTTTATCCACATTGTCTAGAATTATATTCAATGAAATTATTTTGATTTCAAACACAAAAATGCTACAAACAAAAGTTTCCTAAATAAAAAGGAGAAAGAAAGGAAAAAATAGAACTTTACAACTTAAAAATTCATTATGTGTTGATTTTCATATCATCAAAAACTTTTTATTCTGTAGAAAATTCTTCACTTTAGCAAATAAATCAAGTAATATGTAATTTGATTAGGACGCATGCTTGTTAAAAATACTGAATTTAAATAGAACTTTTTATTTAAATATAAATATTGAGTACAAAATATTTACTTAACTTAATAAGTAATTGAAATATTAGTTTATTTACAATATTACAACTAATAAAATTGAAATTCACAATAATTTACCAAGTTCAAGAAAGAATTTTTAAAAGACTTATTAAATAACATATTAATTGTAAAAAATGAGATAATAGCTCACAAAATTTTGTATTTTTAAGTACTTTATCATAAATACATTTTACAGTCTTTATCATACATTAATAGTAGATAACACAATAACAGTAGATAAAACAAATTTTACTCTTTATTACATTAATAGTAACAACAAAACCCAACCAGCAGATAATATTTTTCCTAGTTTTTTATATTTTTAAAAATTTCATGAGTAAAAAGTAACTAAAGTCAATTTTTGCTCTGGAGAAGAATCTACACTTTAAATTGCAATTCTTTCAAAAAAACATGGAATAATTCATAATGTCATAAATAATATAATAACTAACATAGCAGTTTATCTATCATTAATTTCATTTACTTTTTTTTAAATAACTGCATATTTGATACTATTAAAAATAATAAAAATTTTAGTACTATTGAAAATTAACTTTATTATGAGAAATTCAAAATTACTTACTTGTATAACACCAATTCCAATGCCTATTCCTATCATGATTATCATATTGTCTTCAAAATATCTTTGTAAACGAGGAACACAGCCCTAAATAATTAAAAAAAATTTATGATTAAAATGCAGAATTGTGAAAATTAATAATTTTGAGACTGGTATAACACTGCCTTTTTAAATTAACAAGAATCTGAAATATTATGGAATAGAAATATTATAAACTATTTATCATTTACTAAGCTATGCATAAATAACTAAATTATTTAGGTTTTATTAGGAGTGATACTACTTGATATTATAGGAGCAATTATTTCTATACAAAGAAGTGAACAAGTAACTTGCAATGCAACTAGTAATAATTTTATATACTATGTATAAAATTTTAATAGAAATAATCATTTTAAGAATATTTCAATTCGCTAATATAACAATAAAAAAGAAAAGCATTAATTGATGCAAAAAAATGTCATTTCAAATCAATTTTTGAGAATTATTTACAAGTTATTAATACAGTTAGTAAGTATTTATTTGAATCTTCAAAATATCATTCAGTTTTTATTTGCTTTAAAATCTAGTTTTTTTATTTACAGTTATTTAAATATGATATTAATTTTAAATTGTAATCATTTAAACATTTATTTTACAGTTGAATAATTCATAAGTTAAATATTTCTTTAAAAAAAAACAAAGCATTATTTTAATCACGCAAACAGTTATAATGATACATTACTATGTTTCATCTTAAAAAAATAACCTCACTTAGATTCAGTTTTTAAAAATTGTTTTTAATTTTAAACTGAAAACTATTTGCTACTATTCATGTAACAATGATACTTTTCCCTATTTTAAAATAAAAAGCCACAATTATTTAAAAATATATAACTATCTACTTTTTTGTTAGTCTATATTATAATACACACACACACACACATTTAAAATGCTTCCTAAAATATTCTTATATTTATTTCCATACAGCACAAACCATCTAAAATAAAATACAACATTTGTGTAAAAGTTAATACTAGAAATATATGAAATAAAACAATAGCAAATGAAAATTGGAAATTTAATATGATATAGAAGCTAATATGAAAAATAAATCTTCATAAGTTATTTTATTGATTAATTAATTAATTTTTATTTATGCCTGTATTGATTTGAAAATAGATAAAATAACTCAAAATTACAGCAAAAGGTTTCGGAAACATAAAATCTTAAAGCTTTCATTTACAATAAAATATACTAGTTAATACATGAAGAATTTTTATGTGATTATTTTGATAATTATATAAATATCTATACAATAATAGCTTTGAGTCTTCAAGCTATATATTGTTATCTTGAGTCCAAACAAAATAAGTTTATATTTGATATATTTTTTTGAATTTTCAATGAAAAATATACTACTAATTGAAAAAAGGGGGAAAAAAGAAGCTTTAATATTAGTCAAGTATATTATGTTTGCTAACTTAACTTAAATTTAATTGAAAAGAAACTTGAATTCACAATAGAAAAATAAATTCGAGAAAGTTGTCTATTGATATAAAAAGCAAAAGGGAAATAATAAATACTTACTTCAGTATAAATTCCATCAAAAATTTGTCCAGCAAACTTTATTTTACGATGAACATCACATACATCTGGATTTTTATCTTTACAGCAAGTAAACGGTAGAGTATAATAGCCAATGGTTTTGGATATTCCGACTTCTACAGCACTTTTATCTTTGCTATTTAAACGTGAATGAGCCCAGTCACTTGGCTGCATGGCTCCACAACAGTGCAGCTATAAAAATTAAAAAAACTAATTTATATTTCGAATGGATTATAAAACAGCTAGTTTCTATAGTTAATAAAAAATTTAAGAAAAATCATGGAATACAACATTTTGACTTTTTTATCTTTTATTTGAGTTATTTTTATTGCACTAAGCAAATTACAATTCCACCAACTGAAACTTATTTAACTATTAGTTTTAAATTAGCATAAAGTGAGATAGCTGATACTTTGATTTGCATGATATTATCTCAATTATATGATCAAAATATAAATTTATTTAAATAAATAAATTTACTAAAAATGAAAATATGAATAAAGGGAAAAATAACTTATTATGTGTGTATATTAGTAAAAGGAATATTTAAAGTAGAATTTATTCAAAATAACAACAATGTTAAATGAATTACATTTAATGTATGTTTTTGTACTTGGAGAAAATATTTATTTAAGTTATTTTCATGTTTATGTGTGTTACTTCATTTATTTATTATTTAAAAATATGGAAATAGAAAGAAGAAAAGACAATTTTACAATTCAAAATTATAAATTTTGATACATTATGTTGAGCAATTCTCTTCCTCAATGATTTATCAACTAGTATCTCTCCTATATACAGCCTGGATAAACATAATATAACCAGCAAGTTTAATGTGAGGTATCTTTCAACAGAATGCATAAAAGAAATTAAAGGAGGACTTTGAATTAGCACCACCAAAACTTATTCCAAAATATTTCATTATAAAATTGTATTTAAAATTAATTTATTTTGATAATCATGCAGCTTTCAAAAGGGATACATTAACAAAACTCATCCATTTCAATTCTGAATATAATAGATAAAATGAGTAACACAAATTAGTGCAACAAAATATGGAGAGATATTAATAATTAGATACTTTCTTGCTAAATAAAGAAAGGCAATGCAAAACTTAATATTAATACTAAAAACTCAAATCATATATTTAACATTTATAAGAAATCTAAATAAATTAATCATTCATTCCTTATCAGATTAAACATATAATTAAACTAGACAATCCAGCAAAATCTATCATAAGTGGAAAAAAAAACTTTGAGGTTAATTTTATGGGTTTTACTATACATTTTTTTAGCTGAATAATTTTGTACTCCTAAAAAATTTTACATTAAACGCGATTTTAAAAATACATGTAACATTATCCAATTACAAAAATTATTTTCCCAAACAATAATGACTTAGCAATTTCAGTTTTTAAACAACTAATCAAGGACTTACACTTATTTCAATAATATCTCACATTATTGAAAATACGCTCTTCTAGAGGCGATAAATGTAATATGAGAAATAAATGCAATAGGAAAATTATGCAGTTTTTCAGTAAACTCATTCTACTTAATAAATTAATTCAAATATCATAAAAGGTACAAATATACGTACAGATTATTGAAATGACTGAAATTAAATAGTATAACGAAAATATTAATTAAAATTCATACATCGTGTTGAATAGCATCGATTGTTTTTTCAACTGATTTTGATGCTCCATATTCATCTTTCACCATTTTAGTCACTTGAAGTTCTATTAATCTGTTCATCTAATAAATAAAAAATATTTAAAGAATATAATTATTTTATTTAAAATAAAACATAAGTCACTTCTCTTAAGAGATAATTAGTGAATTAATAACATATAAAACAAAAAATACCTCATCTTTATACATCCATGCCCACACACCTCCAGTAATTTCAGCAGCAAAAATTACAAGTAAAAAGATGAAGAACTAAAATTAAAATATACAATTTAAATCACGAGATATATTATAGATAGTATTATTTCTATATAATCAAAAATAATAATACAAATTCAAACTTTAAAAAAACAATTTTATTTTTTCTTTTCCATAACAAAAATAGATGGCGCCACTATTTATATCATATTATAAGCTTTTAATTGTGTGATAAATAGTTGTAACCAACGGCCCTGATGCGGTTGTAACTAATATTACAGTGGCTTTAAAATATGATATATATATATATCATACCATTATATACAATCAATGAAGAAATATAAATAACTCTTATTTTAATTAGTTGCATCCATGCTTCAATAATTGTACAACACTTCATTCCCTTTTGTATGAGACAATTTAAATGTGAATTTATATAATTTTTGAGTGGCTTACGTTTTTAAAATAATTATTACATTTCTTGAATATTATTTTAAGTTAAATAATTTAGAATTATTATTAAATAGCATCATTAAAAAATACTAATCCTTTATTTGGATATCTGAGAAAAGTTTTAGAAAAGTCATGAAAAATTACATACCTAATTAAATAATTAATATTATTTAATCTAATTTAAAAAAATTAATATTATTTAGAGATGGAAAAATTGGCCTTTATTTATGAGGAAAAACTTTAAACTTTGGCTATTTTCATCTAAGAGATTATTATAAATAATGGCTAATTTTTGTTTACCTTTTCTTTGCATCTTTTAAAGTGAAAAAACATACGTGGTAGGACGAATACGGTTTACTTACCAGGACAACTAATACCAGTTTTTTAACAGTTTAACGTGTATATACTAAAAAAATAGTTGTGAATTTAATTAAATACATCAAATTTTAATCATTCTTGATTTTTAAATGTGCATTTTCTTCAAATAGTTAAGTGACAAAAAAGTTGTTAATATTTGAAATTCTACCTGCAACTGAAATGTTGTTGGAAGAATGCAAATATGTTATTATCATAATCAATTAACGTTTCATGTCCAGAATTATGAAAGGAAAAATCATACAAGGAAAAATTCAGTACTGTGCAAAATTACAGGAATTACTAGTAAAAACCAACAACAGTGTATAGAACTCAAATTACGATTTTTTTTAACCGGGAAAACACACATACACACAAATATATATATATATTTATATTTATATATGTCTTTTTTATGGCTTTTAGATTACTGGAAACATTTGGAAGTCAACCAGCTTTCAAACCAATTGTATCAGGACAATAATACTAATAGTTAAATTCAAATAAGGAAATTCAGTATCATACTTTTTACTAAATAATTTTATAAAATAGTCGTTGATTCTGGACAATTAACTTCAAATATGATGAACACGAATAGATTTATCGTGGTAGAAAAAAGTTATTTAAATGATTTCCAAATTGCAATTTAAAAGTCTTATTTGGACCCTTGTGCAAAGCTGCGTATTGTAAAGTAATTATCTAGAATAACAATTTTTTTGGTTCTCTGTTGTGATTTAACAGCTCAACGGTAAGATTAACATCGAGTCAAGAGAACATGCTCTTACGTTTGCATTAGTGTCGAAATAGAATCAGAAAATTTCAGAATGATATAATTTAGTATAAAATTAGGAAATTCAGTATCATACTTTTTTTCCCCTCGGATCTCTCACCAGTTTGAAAATGTTTAGATCATAATCAGCTTACACTGCTTGCATAAGCTGCCACACACACCGTCATGTTTAGAAGATGAATTGTGGCGAGTAAATGAGAAAGAATGGACAACTATGCTTCTGGAGACAATCCGTACATTCATCAAGTGTTTAGTTAGATGTGTTACAAAATGTACAAACCAGGAGAATGGCTAAGCAAATTGATGAGTATACTATGTCTGCCCTATTAATTAGTGTTCATATGATAAATAGTTAATTTAAAGTGTCGCAGTTTTAAAAATTTTCGTCACTTTCTACGATTGTGTTCGAGGTGTTGCATTTTCACTGTCACGTGATGCATTTCACTGATCGCTTCAAAACACTCAAGAAAATCAACAAAACAGTTTGGAAGACTAACTAAATTTTGAATATTTTAAGAAAAATTCCTGTTATTCATTAATATTAAGCACACAATTTGAACTTTGAGATGAAACCTTCCTCTCCATATAAGCAGAAATACATTGGACACAACGAATGTTAAAAGCACAAAGATCACCAATAAGAGACAATCAAGCAAGACTGAATCCTTCACCGACTCTGTCACCAGTCCGAATAAAATAGTGAGAGTGATTATTCACCCAGACATTGTCCATACTGTTTGACTTTGGTGTTCTGCTAGAAATTATCTCCTATCAGCTCCATTCTCGACTTCAGGATAGAACAAACACAAACTAAGATTTGTCTGTTATGATATTTGAGAAGAGAACATAACTTCTGTGGTGAATTTTTCTTCAATATTGATACATGGTTAATCCCATATGGTATCGTTTCTCTTTATTGATAAGTACTTCTGATAAGTGTAACTTGATTATAAATATATTCTTGAGAGTAGTGATAATATTGCAATGTGTGTGTTAAGTTTTATCCCTAATTTTTAATAGTTTAAACTATTTATTTTATATTTACTCGCTATTCTGCAAAAGTATATAACAACAAAATGTGGCTTCATGTTTTTTGTATAAAAATTTGCAACTATATGCTGGTCTAATTGTGAGCATGGAGATATTAAGCATTTAAGTTGTATTAAATTGGGTTGTAGTTATAATTCCGGTTACATATTTCTGTCGACGAAATATGCCGATCCACAGATGCCTTCCAGCAAACGTCCTGTGATGATGTGGACTCAAATGATGTGATGCGGATGTGTTGATCAAATTTTATTGTTTCATGACCAAGGTCATATGCACTGAATCGGTAATTTTACGTGCAATGTAAAATTGTCAATCTAAAAACTTTTCTGTCAATACCGATTTGTCATAATTCTTTCTGATTCGAATTCAGATGTCACACAAATTCATTGACGATAATGCATATTTCTTTTTAATTTTAATTTCGAATCTGAAATAAACACGCATACATATATGGTCAATAAAAATTAAAAGCAAAGAAACAAAATACGAAGGCGAAATGTTTTGGAAGTGTATTCATATCTAAGAGGAAATTATGTGTCTATAAATAAAAGTCACCATTATAATAAGCATGTATTATCCTTCGAGAACTAACACACTCGCTGTGCTGTCAATTGTCGAGAAAGGGTGGGAGAAAACGAAAAAAAAAACGAGCTGAAAATAGAAGTTGGAGAGGATTTTTTTTTTCTCTCAAAACTTTTTCTAACAAGCGCCTCTTTTCTCTTTTAGACAAGAAAGAGACAGTTTAAGAAATACGCGCTTTCTACAGCTTTAAAACACTATGTTCACGGAATAATAGTAGTTATTTAAAATCTTTCTTCGATAATTTGACATATTTGTTTAACCAATTAAAGTTTACTTTTGATTAGAATTTTTAATTAAAATTTACCTAGAGTTTTTATTTAATCAAAAATTATATTTAATTACATAACTAATTAAAAATCTGAAATGATAAGATTTTAGTAAAAATGCATTGATAAAAGCTTGTGGTCAGTAGGAATTGCGAATTTCTTTACTTTAACAAATGAGTAAAATATCAAATTAAAAAATAAATTACAAGCATGCGATTAATTGCATTGACATTTCAATTCTAAATTTGGATGAAATGAAAGAACAATATTTATTAAATCTTATTTTTCAACTGTACACTGGTATTATCAATTAATTTTCTCATTATCTCGTTTCATTGCGCCTTTTAAGCATTCATGTAAAAATATTCAATACCAGCAGGATTTTTCAAAAATGATGATCGAAGTTAACCTTTCCGAAAAAAAAAGTGAATGCTATGAACATTTTTAAGAAATTTATTAATGAGAACAATTTCACCTTTGCAGAAAGAGATTTCGATTCCTCGTTCAAAAAGCATGACTACAAAAACCATTAAAGTGTAAAAATCAGTTTAGTATTTAGAAAAAGCAACAAAATATTATCTAAAAGAATACCCCCATATTATACAATAATGCTGAAAATTATATCGTAAAAGTTACAACTGATATTGAATATTGACAAAAACCTTATCTTTTAAGACTATTCCATATGATTGTTGAATCTGTTGATTTGTTGGTTAAAGACGAATGAAAATATATGATCAGTTTGCAGACATGGATTCCATCTGAAGGACAAAATACAGAAGTTGTCTAGCCAGTTACAAAGTACTTTATAAATAAGGAATAGTATGGGAAGATAACTGTTACAAGTAAACGAAATATAAAGATAATAGCCTTTTATAATTTTTTTTTTAACTTTGTATATTTTTACCACTTTTCGCTCACACTGAAATGATTTTCGCAGAAACAATCAAAAATCTCCCATGAGCAAGCAAAGTCTAAAATCTATGCGTATTCAATCATTTTGATTGATTAGAAACAAACTGTATTATTAATATTAATGTTATATTTGAATATTTATGAGTAATAATAGACGATAATCATACTCACTGTCCCTAACATGCAGGGGCTTTCCTGTAAGGCGCCACAACACCCTAGAAGTCCAATGAAAAACATGATCGCTCCCGCTGCCATAAGGACGAATATAGCTACAAAGTACATATAGCTGTCATCTGTGTTGCCAAGGTACACAGAGCTTTCTATGTATAGCCATATGGAGACTGCAAGCACACCGATTCCAGCCAACTGCAAGAGAAAAGGCAAAAATCAGTCATTGAAATGATGAATGGTTGCGCATAAGAAATGTGTCTTTTCCTGTCTATGAAAAAAATAACAGGTTTCTTTAGATTTATACTACTGCACATTTTATTTTCTTATTTAAATGGTAACTATACAAAGAATTAACTAAAAAATTGTTGGAAATTAATGCATAAGTGGTCTCGATATAATCTTTAATATTTTCCATTTTCTCGCTCTGAATTCATATATCAGAAGAGGATTGTATTTATAATAAAATAACAACTTCTGAAAGTAAAACATTCTTTGCATGAATAAGTTTCCTGATAGTAACGTTCCTAGTACATAAAAATATTTTAAATTTTTTAATATTTATACATTAAGCAATACTTTAAATTGATAATATTATATTATTCTTACAATTTGTCACTTTTAAACTTACTTCATTTTATATATTTAATTAAACTATTAAAATTTATATTTAAATCATCATGAACATAAATATTATGCTTTCATATATTTTTTAATTAAAATAAAAGCGAAATGTGAGAAATATGTATAGAAGAAATATTATTCAGTAATTCTTTTAATAATAGTAATTTTTCATTAGTAAATCAAATTTATAAATTATTATATGGTCTATTAAATTTTGGAAACGATAGCTTCGGTTTAAAAGCCAGTAGTTTAGATTTTCATCAACTTCATATAAAATAATAATAATAACAATAATAAATTCTGATTTTTGTGAAAAAATATTTAAAAAAAATTTTCGCGATATTTCAATGGAAAAATTACAAAGTGAATGTATGAAAATGATGTAAATAAGAAATGCATATAATTATCTTAAAATATTATGGCGGAGCAATTTATTCTGAATATTAATATAAATATTTTCCTTTATTTATTGTTCTTCAATTGTTTCTATTTTCAAAAAGATTCAAAATTGGATAAATATGTTTTAAAAAATAGATTCTAAATAATTTAAATAATTATTTTTATATGGAAAGATAGTTATTTAATTCCTATTTAATTGTTTATGGCATATCAAAAATTTAGAAGGGTATAGAACATTTTGAAAGCTAAAATAAAATTATAACTAATTAACTATATAATTCTGAATTATAAATCATTTCCCTATTCTTCAGATATTATATATTTTATAATCTTTTTATATAATAAATATTAATATAAGAAAAATTTTCCATAATAAATATTTTTTAAAAATATACTTTTTATGAAATAATTATCATGTAATTATTTTAATAAATGGAACATAATCATTCAGACTATAATTTCTAAATATATAAATATAAAATAAATTTAAAATTTTTAAACTAAAAAACATTCTTTATAACAAATGTTTTCAGTATTAAAACATTAAAAATTCTATATTAAGAAATTAAATCTATATTGTATAACTGTTTCAATTAATGTATTTTAAATTAATTACTTAATTTTCCACGACAATCTTTCAAATTTTTTAATCTATTATTTCTGAAAAATATTTTAAGTATTTCAAATACATGATAAATTAAAACTTTTACCCAAAAAAAAAAAAAAATGGTTATCAGAGAAGTTTTTTTCTTTAAAAAATAATGCTAATTTCGAACACATAGAATTGTTTATATAAGGAATTTTCTTCCTATCTCAATAACATATTTACAAAAAAGGAAATTTTCAAAGTTTAATGCACTTTTTTATTTTATAGGAAAGAAGGGAAGATCAAATTTACAAATCAGTAAAAAGTATAGTCAAATTGCGGTATAAACGAATTTTGTAATAAAAACAATTTGGTTAAAAAAATTGTTTTTTCCTAAGTAGCAGAAAAATATTCAGGAAAGTTTTATTTCCACCAACTTTCGTACGTACTATCTTTCTCCCATAGAGGAGTTCAGGAAAATTGTTTGTATTTTCACAAACGTTCCGGAAGCAGAAGGGGAGGCGAGACACAAGGGGAGAACTGCGGGTGGCTTAAAATGTGTTGGCACTACTGAGACCCTAAAATATTTATTTACAAGGGTACTGTAATGAACGAGTTCTTCGTGGAAGCGTTTCCGGTGTGCCAGTAACACCTAGACACACTTAAATTATCTGTTATTTTGAACTCCTCAAAATACTGGATTTTTATGCTTAAAATAATAACTAAAATTTTCTACGCTAATTTATTTATAAGCACATAATATTCAAATTTGTTCAGACGAAAAATAACACACAATTAAATTAAATTTCTACACAAAGTTTCAAAAATTAATTTACATAGCAAGAAATAAGTTGTGCATTTATTTCCATAATATATATGAATCCATGAATATAATATGAAGGATGATCCATGAATGTAATATGAAGAAAGAAATGAAGGTATCATTTAAAAAAAAATAGCTAATATATATTTTAACAGCATAACATTTTACAACTTATTTTTCTCTCTTTCAGAATTAACGTTAAGAAAACTCAACTCAGGAAATTATCGTGACAAATTATATAACTAAATTTTTCCTTAAGTAATGTATACTAATATAATTTTCATAATTAATATTAAGTTTATTTTATTTTATAATTAATTATTAATTGTTTCTTCAAATGGACTCTAAGAAATTGAATTTTAACTAATACCTCATCAAAAAAAATGTTAACACAACACTTAACATAAATACTATCTTTTTTAAGGCACATATATTTAAATTTTTACTATTTATTTGTTACTATAAAAAATTGGAAAAATATATTGCAACATTAATTATTTTTATGCAAACTGGATTATAGTAACTTTTATTAAAATCGTCTTCAACTTATTTTATTAAGAAACTGCAAGTCGCTTTTTTCTCATTTTCAAGGGGTGTCTTCAGAACTTTCAATATTATTGTTAATTGAATGAAGCAAAATTTTGATAGTTATCAACCACGTGATATATATATATATATATATATATATATATATATATATATATATATATATATATATATATATATATATATATATATATATATATAGCGTTTTTCTTCTACTTTTTTCAAAACAGAGCTTACAATGATGTTACTGCCTAACTGTCGAAATAAAAGAATAAAATTAAACTTTTTTAAAACTTTGTCGAAATAAAATATTTTTTTCTGGAAAAATGCTTTATATATTATATATTCTGAATTAAAACTATGAATTTTTTTGATAGAAAAAACACTTGGCGCGACAAAAATATGTAATTCCTATTAACACTGAATAAAGTGTTACAAGCTACTGACGACACATAAATCAAATAAAACTTCACGTGTTAGGCAAATATTTCTGAAAATTGAAAAATATAATTGTAAGTTACCGATAAGTTTAAGCATAGGATATACAGTCATATAATATTGAGTGCAAAATGATAGCATAAATGCCACGTCAAAGCAACATCCAGATAGAACGGATGTTGGCTATAACAGATCTCTTACCCAGTTAAGAATCCAAAATTGGGAGGGTCAGGAAATAAAAGGAGATCCACCAAAACAGCTTTGAAGAAAGACACCGACGTACAAAAATACACTTAAGATCTCGCCCGTTAACGTTAGGTTGCCTCATTTTTACAGCCACTAAGGAATATATGCTCGCAGACTTCCGCTCCTTGGAGATTTATGTTCGGACGAAAACACTCCGTTAGAGCGCTCTTTCCAAATAACTAATCACGTTTGAAGTACATTAACAAGGCGATTGGCAAAAAATACGGGAAGCTTAACAGAGAGAGAGAGAGAGAGCTATTTGCAGCCAGTAATTAGTCATTCTATGCAGAAATTATAGCATTCGAGAACTTGGAATATTTTTGTGCTTCCCTCCTCTGAAAGCGAGGCACTGGACATGGAATAAGAAGCTAAGAATAAATTCAAATTGTCTTTATTTAAACTATCTCAACAATTGAGTGGTACGTTTACTTTATAGCTAAACCATAGGAAAAGCAGCTGACTTTTCAATAAAATACAGAAGAGGAAATTTCTGGTGGGAGTTTGTCTTTCTGTTCTATTAATAAAAAAAAATTTCAATTTTAAATGTCGAAAATATAACATTATATTAATTAAAAATTGCATAAAATTTGAAAATCCATTTTTAAAAAGAAATGCAAATGAAATTTAAAAATAATCAACCATGTTTACAAATTGTAGAAGTCATAGTGATATAAAAAAATAAACCAATTATGGGAATAATTTAAAATTTTTATATTTCGTTGAAAGTGCATTGAATTGAATTCACAATATAATGTACTGAACTCTACATAATACTTTTCTTCATATTATTTGTACTTGTAGAATTGTCCTTTTAGAATAGTTTACGAAATATTTCACAAACCGAAATAATATATTGCTTTCCTTAATTGAGGTAAAACGATTGATTGATTGGTTTATCACAAGACGGTCATTTTTTGCTACAAGGTCTAATTAGATCATAACCAACAGTTAAAAGTGGGCTCCGAGAAACTACAAACATCGAAATCCAAGGTAGGATTAAACCGAAGGCAAGAGTGTGCTAGAAGGAGGAGTGAGAATGAGCAAGCATTTGAAAAGCGTGAAAAAATAAGCTTTACAGAAAGAACTAAAACAAAATGGAAGCTAGAAATAATTCGTATTTCATTTTTCGGCCGAAAATAACATCTACTAGAAGAGTTTTGTCTCGGAGAAAAATCAATCGCTAGCTTAAATTGCGCGATAAAAAATTACGATCTATTATTTTGAACTTTATGACAATTATTTGTTTAGTTGTGTTACAATTTTTTTAAATTCACTAAATGCAGTCATTTAATTTGTAATTTTAAATCATTTTTAAGTTACAAGATTGACAAATAAATTAAAAACACTGAATTTTTAACTGTGTATAAGTCTTTTCAGAACCACTATATTCGTTTATGTTAACAACGAAGCCACACTCCACCAATCATAAGAATAATACTGAAATTTATAAACCAGCTATGCCCCAAAGAGAAATTTTAATTCCATTAACAAAAATATTCCATTGCGATTAAGATGTATTTTATTGTCATTAAATTATTATAAGCTCAGTCAACCAAAAATATTTGTATGATTACCTATAAATATTTTTGGAGTTGCATTGTTGCATTATATATACTCAACAACAGCCTTTATATCAAAAATATGCTAATTCAACATGATTTAGCTAATTCAGCATAGATTATACTATGCAATTAAATAATATTTAAATGCATAATATAACTACACACTGCAGCAACATAATTAGATATTTCGTCTCGAACTTGCTATAAATCCCAAAGCAAAACTTAGTTTAACTCTTGACATTTCGACACCTAATTTACTATCATTCTTGAAGGTCATTTCCAACAACTGTGATTTTGGAGAACTATGGATTTTGTCGGACAGCCGCAGTGTACTGCAACATCTAAGTGACTGGCCCTCTATAAACGATGAAACAAGTATATCTATTCTGCTCAAATTGAAAATGATCTCCCAAAACCATGATGTACATCTCCAATGGATTTCATCCCATGTAAATATTGTGGCAATGAGACTGCAAATCGACTGACCAAAGAGGGAAATGAGGAAGATACGCCCACTGGTTCATAACTTACATACCAGAAACTTTACTCTAATAAAAAATCTAGATTACATTCCATCTGGCAAATTCCACCTACACACCAATGGTACTCTGGAACATCAAAAAATTATCCCACTTGTAATAAATACTGTGACCATCCAGCCTCACCGAAACATATTTTGGACTTTCTCGTGAGGATTTATCCTCAGATCCCCTGCTAGTCATTTGATTTCTAACTGTCAACAATTTAAGTTGATCTGAGAAATGTCAGATCTTTAAAGAGGATAAGCCAACAAAAACAACAAAACTATGATTCTTTCCAACTCTTGCACCTTATTTACTAAAAACACTCTTAAGAAATTACAGAGGGTATTAACACATTTTTAGAACGATTTTGGGGCCGTTTAATTAATGCTTAAAACGTAAAGACTATTTTTTTTAATGTTCGTTCTGATAGCTTTTTTTTCTGGACTATAAGTCTGCATCGTGATTTCCATGATATAAGAGCTTTTCATAAAATTTCCAGGGGTACTGCTTTCCATTCCTCTTCCACTACTTTCCAGAGTCCATCCATCGTGGTGAGTTTGCCTTTAGAAAGAGCTCTCTTTAACAGACCAAAGGCACAATAGTCCATAAGTGAAACGTCAGGGGACTTTACAGTAATACGTTGAAAAGATTTATATGCAATACTTTTATTAGTCTTCTTTTTTCAAAGAATGCAGTGATAGTTTTCGAAGTATGACTTGAAGCTTTGTCTTGTTGATGCTTCACTCTTTGAAAGACTTTGGGATAAAGAAGTGGAATTTCTTCTGTAAATATTGGACGTAAAACCTTCTCCTGATAGTATGATGAGTTGATTTTAACATTTTTTCTACTCTTTTTATTTTTAATTTCCCACTGTAGGAGAAACCTGCAACTATAATAAACCCCTTACTGAAACTTTCTTTACATTGACGGAACCAGGTTTGTATATTTTTTTCTCCTCGTTTCCTATAGTAAATTAACCTTTTCTTGTTGCAGTCATTTAGGTGAACCCATGTTTCATCAAGGGTCACAATTTATTTCCATTTATCTCCTTCTAGAAGGTTTTCATACAGGATTCTACAAAATGTTTTGCGTTGAGCCATATGTCTCGGCAAAAGCTGGTGAACATTATGTTTTTTAGCTTTTATAAGTTGTAAATCTTGATTTATTATTTTATTTATTGTTGATACTGATGTACCTAAAGACTTTGCAATTGATTTCTGTGTTGGCGGATTTTCTTTTGTTACCAGGGATTTCACTTAAGAAACATTTGAAACAGTACGTACTTTTTTCGGATATTCGTTTGGAGTCTTCTTTCCATGTAGAAATAATGATTGACGGTTTTTACCTGTCCGATTAATAATATTGCTTATTTTGCACTTAGAAATTTTAATACCATGCATTTCACAACGTTTTTGAATCCTGGAATAAGAATATTTCTCTTCGGAAAGCGCAAAAACACACCGCTCAATACACAGCTTGTTTACATGTGACATTTTGAAACAAGAATAAATATAAAAGTAGCAGACGATATTTCTCATTTCAAATAATAAACTGTAGTTAAAAAATTTTATTTCAAAACATTTACTTTTTTAAAATTCTTAATCGAAATCGTTCTAAAAATGTATTAATAAATTTAACTTATTTCTAAAAAATTATTTACTCTTAAATTCAGTGGCTTTTAAAGTTTTCAGTAATTTCTTTTCATAAAATGTTGAATTTCATGACTACAATATTATTTTCATTTATTGCGCCCCGTAAAATTTGATTTTATTAATAAAATATATTGCTTACAGTTAAAAATGATTGGAATTTAATTTCTTTTCTATTAATAGAGTTAAGCTATATTAAAAAAAATTCAATCCATGAAATTCATAAACATACACTACTGGCCATTAAAATTGCTTCACCAGGAAAGCGGCACACCACACACGTGAAATTTGCATGACAGGTAGAACTTGCTGTGATATGCAAATGATTAGATTTTCAGCGCATTCATAAAAAGCAGGCGACAGAAGCGACATCTGCAATGTGTATAAATCCAGAGATTTGACAGCAGTTTTCTCAAACTCTATTTCCGTTTCAATGTTGTTTTCGGCAAAGAAAGTTGTTGTAATGCCTCGTGTAAGAAGAAGAAAAGCCTATCAGCACATGTCTGACTTTGATCGAGGAAGGATTATAGCGATGGGCTCAGGATAATCATACAGAACGTCATGCAGGATCTCAGCGACTCCCCCATCACTAACAGCAGAGAAGACAGACATCTTATCCGCATGGTCACAAGGGAGAGTACAGCCACGTCACGAACCCTGAGTCGAGAAATGGAGTCATTTGCAAGGTAACAAGTTTCTGCTCGAACAGTTCGACGACTTTTGCAGCAGCATGGATTGTCTGCACGGCGATTATGGCTTCGGTTACCATTGACGCTGCGTCACAGACAGGAGCGCCTTCAATGGTGTAATCAGCGACGAACCTGGACGCGGGAATGGCATCACGTCATCTTTACAGATGAATCTCGGTTCTGTATACAGAACCATGATGGCCGCATCCGTGTTTGGATGCATCGTGGAGAACGCGCATTGCCAGCTTGCATTGGACATCGCCATACTGGCCCATCTGTTGGAGTGATGGTATGGGGTGCCTTTGGATAAACGTCTCGATCACCTCTTGTTCACATTACCGGCACTTTGAACAGCAACCGTTACATTTCTGATGTGTTAAGGCCCGTGGCTCTGTCCTATCTTCGAGAGCCTCCTTAATGCTTTGTTTCAACAGGATAATGCACGACCACATGTTGCCCGTACTGTTCTGAACTTCCTTGATACAGAACAGATACGACTGTTACCCTGGCCAGCACGTTCTCCTGATCTGTCACCAATTGAGAACGTGTGGTCAATGGTTGCCGAGCGACTGGCACGCCATCACTCACCATCCACTACTGTCGATGAACTGTGGCATAGTGTTGAAGCTGCATGGACTGAGATCCCCGTACATGCCATACAATCTCTGTTTGACTCCATGCCTAGACGTATAAATGCTGTTATTGTAGCCAGAGGTGGCTGCTCTGGGTACTGATTTCTCAAGATCTTTACATCCTAATTTCCTGTAAATCTAATCACTTGTTCTTTCTACTATAATGTATGTGTCCAATAAATATCGTTCTGTTATTTGCATTCCTTCTTGGTGTAGCAATTTTAATGGCCAGTAGTGTAGCATATTGTATTCTTTACTTCGCACAAATATGGTCTTAGACTGTTATGAAAATATTAAACTAATACTCGGCATCTTTTGAGTAAAGTGGAAAAAGAAGAGTGCAAATAATGTTTGACTTCAGTTTAAAACTACAAAATATTAGCTGCGCAATTTTGAGTCAGTAAGAGTTTATAATCGGTAACATAGCGCCATGAAAGGAGAAAATCCCGCTCTGCAAGAGCACAAGAGACTTTAGTTAGCAGTCTATAAGACACCAACTCACGTACAATAAAAAGCGACACGTTAACGTGCAAAAACTTTTGACATATTCCAGGATCGTTATAATCTGTTAGTTACATGACGATGTGAGGAGACAATTTGCATTATTTATTATTGCTGACTACGTAATATATAAATCTATTTCAAAATCACAATATACAAATCATTCTTTTGTATACAATAGAAAATATAAATTACAAGACATTCTCTTCAAAAAAAATTAGAACTGCTAGTTATAATTCAATAAACTGAATTAATTACAATGCCATATGACATTATAGGGGGATAAGCCAATTAAAGAAACTGTTTGCCGATTTTCGGACATGATAAATAAAGTTTAATAAATTTCAAGGAGGTTTCAATTACTTTTAGCATAATTTATGTCGGCTGTAATAAAACGATTCAAAGCATAGATTTTTCTGTTTATCTGCAGCAGAGATTTAAGGGCAACAATAAACACTTCATTACAAGCGACGGATCACTTGACGTTCAAACACAACGCCATTCATTTGTTGGTAAAGAGAGTGCTAAGTGTAATTCTCCTTTTGCGGCACCGGCTGGTCACGCACTTGTTTGGAGTAAGATTTAACGATCAAGTCAAGCCATTATTCAACCAACCATTTTCAAGAACGCAGACAAATAGCCGTAGCAAAACGCAGACCACGAACGAGCGAAAGTATCTCTGAAATCTTACTTAATTGGTAAGTAATCTTGCTTAAGTCTATTTAAGTCATGGGAGATATTTTTGTTGATGCCTCAAGTAATATATTTGCCGGTACTTCTTCGAAGCAATGCGAGCCCTCCAAAACATTGCATTTTTTAAAAGTTATCTTGTTTTTCCCCGTAAGTTAGACTGGGAAACTATGAAAAGCTTAGGGTCAAAAATCTTTATTGAATTAGTGAATCGATGCAGATGAAATATTAATATAAAAAATACCGATTAATTTATTAACATAATAGCATGACTATTCGTATTAATTAATTTATGCACTCGTTACATTCATTTTCTAACGGCTTATTTAATCATTTTGTATTTAATTATTGAATATTGTCTTCCAATTTACCATCTGAATATTTATGTTTATGACACCAACGTTGCACAATAATTATAAATAAAAATTGGAACTAACCATACATTTTCGGAAATCAGAAAAATAAAAAAAAATTAATTCCCTAACCTTAACAACTTTAAAGTATTTGTGTATAAAAATTACAACATTTTTTAATCATTAAATGTCCAACAATGCTTAAAAATTCTTTTAAAAGAAACAAATTTAAAAGTAGTTTTTAAAAATATGAGATTTTTTCTAGATAAGAGAAATTTTTACTTAATTCTCACCTTACACAAACTGATTTTTCGATCTCGTATACTTTAAATAATTGTATGTGTAAACCGTTAAAATCATATACTTTATAATAATTTTAATTTACTTAATTACATCATTTAAAATTTACATGTCTAGTTTACAACAAATGATAGATATGTTAAATGATAGACGCATCGGAAGAGAGTAATACAATTTTGCTTGGTAATTATCCTTGACGATTCATCATAGAATATGCATTCATGATATAAATATTTCCTTCACTGTATAACAAATATTTCTAATTTTCTGAACAATAGTTCTTTAACTAATTTATACTGAAGTAAAACCATTTAAATGTATCTCATAATGTATTCGTATACGCATTTCTTAAATCTATTGAAAGGATTCTCTATGTAGTATTCTTATTTAGCAAAAATATAGAACAATAAATAAACTTCTACAAATTCAAATTTAACAAGTCAAGTACATATTTTTTTTTCTTAATCTTACTCTAATGTCATATTTAATTGCGTTTCAAGGACTCAAAATTATTCTCTTCATTTTCAAATATTAATGTAATAATTTAAATGGATCGTTTAAAAATAAATGAATGGGATATTTTAAATTATTAATATTTATAATTGGAAATATATGAATGACAATTAATTGGTTCATAACTGATCTTAGTTATGTTTCGCTAAAAAATATATTATTAACGTAAGTATTTTATAACCAATTCCAAAAAAATAGCAATTTAAAAAGAGTTTAATTTACACAATAACTAATCCTGTAATAAAAATATGATAGTCGAATTAATTCTCTAATAAAATATTTATTAAACATAATAAATAGCGCAAAATTAAGAAATACAAAGAGATTAAACAATTAGGCATTATATCAATATGATTTATTTTATATCTCTCC
Organism: Latrodectus hesperus; assembly: GCA_037975125.1. Classification (NCBI taxonomy): domain Eukaryota; kingdom Metazoa; phylum Arthropoda; class Arachnida; order Araneae; family Theridiidae; genus Latrodectus; species Latrodectus hesperus. Next base: position 74,539,362 of record CM075853.1, on the reverse strand, counting down.
AGTGGGGATATCTTAAATAATTCATCTGTGCCAACTTGATGAAACTTTTAAATGATAAATAAATCTTGCAGCTATATTTTAATTTCTAAAATACGTTCTTCAAAACAATAATTATAATTCACTGAAAATATTATCACAATTATAGTTTATTAAAATAATATTCATTTGCTGATTGCTAAAATCAAATTTAAATTCTAGTTTTATGGTGAATTACATATCCATTATAAAATAATTTTAAAATACATTTTTATTTCGTAATTTTTTTTTAAATTTTTAAAATAATATTTTATAAGAGGTTACAATAAAAAATATATATCCTATTCACAAGATATTTTAATGTAATAATGCTAAATAAAATACAACATTATATTATAATATTTAACTATTATTCTATAAGAAATATGAAAATTTTAATTCTTCTTCCATAAAATTAAAAAAAGTTTATCATATAAAATGTTTTTTTATTATTATTAATTAAGTATTTTATAAGCAAGTAATTGTTGTTATACCATTCTTGCTGCTAAATACGACATCCAGCAACAAGATCATCAATATATATTTATATCGTATATAATTTTAATTTTGGTCTCTATAAGAATGTATCTTTTTCTCATGTTAGAAACTAGAAAAAAATTACATTCAGTATTTAATTAAAGTATACAGTTTTGTTTTATTTTAAACACTTATATTCTGCTCAATAATTAAGAAAAATTAAAATTAAAAAAGAATCATTTATTATAGTTGATTAATAATAATGCTTAACGTAAAACAACGATGCGTAAGGTGAATTATCTATCTGCAATGAAATTTTTCACTTCGAAAAGCAGACAACTGAGGACGGAAAACGTGGCGGTTATTATGTTTTCTATACGTTACAGCAAACATTTTAAGACACACGAAAATTGAATGTATAAATAAAAATATTTTTATAACAATTCTATACTTATGTGCGATTCCAATTTTTTTGTTCTTTTTATTTCAGTATGCAAACGATTAATACTAATTCATCAAGGATTACCGTGTTTATTTCACAAGATGAAACGCAACACATATTTATTTTCAATTTTCCTCTAGAAAGTTTGCAGACAATTTCGTCAGCGAGGATCCGATGACGTCATATTCAAGCCTCTAATTAAGAACCGTGATGAAAAATGAGCGTGGTGCCGCGGCATTTGTAGGCATTAAATTCATAGGCAAGATCAGTACATTTGGTATCTATGATAATTTATTTTGCAATGGCTATCAAGCTCGTGCGATTGACAGCTATTTCGATTTCAAATGTTCATTGTTCAAAATGCAATTTTTAAAAGAATGCAAGTCCGAAAAATTGGGAAACACGCTATTTGTCTGTAGGCACAGGTGCCATAAAATCCAGGATGCCAAATTCTAAGCTTGGTGGTTTTTTGGGAGGATTTTATATATCTAGCAACCAGGTTTTCATTACGTCATAGATATAAAGACCTATAAAAATTATGCAGAAAATTTCATTTTGGTAACCCTTGTATTTACGTCATTACGCAAGTTATAATACGTCATCTTGGCAATATAACTTCATCGTCAAACAAATTCATATGACATCTTGGATTATACAGCATCTGTGCCTTGTCGGTATTCCCATTTATTTATTTCTCAATATATTACTGAATTGCCACTTTCATTGTCAATATTTTATTTATTGAGGTTATTGGTCAATGATATCCTGATAAATATACTGAGATTGTTGATTGTGAATAATATATACATAGACTTACTCAATTGCTTGAACGTCTTCAAATATTTCCTTCTTTAATATAAATATTACATGCAGTCTACTTAAGATAACCCATAAACTATTTATACTACTTCCGAACGCAACGCCATAAAGTTGTGATCTTATCTCATCTACAGTTCTCATCAAGAATTGATATTAAGTACGCCATTGCTTTTGTAAACCTCACAACTCTGACTGATTTGAACATCGGAAGCGATCAATCAATTTGGGACATCTTTTAAAAGTTTCGCCATACTACAGACAAATCTCAATGAGCAAAATTCGAAGGAAATTCAGAAAAATGTGTGATTCAGATCAAAATAGCGAATATTATTAAATCTTCGTAGAAAAACAAATGTCAAAATTCTATGTAAAATGTCTTGGAATTAGAGATAATTTTAACATTACAATTCAATTTCTTCACGTAAACTTTATTCGACTTTTAAACAAGCTTAATGAAGAAAATTATTTGAATTATTATTGCTGATGCACACTTAAAGATAAAGGAAATATATCGAACAAGATTACAAAATAAATTACAAATATATATATATATATATATATATATATATATATATATATATATATATATATATATATATATATATATATATATATATATATATAATCGAAAAAATTGGACTTCATATTTGGAAGTTTTTTTAACTGTAAAAAATGTAAAAATTTGAGATAAATATGATATGTTTAATAAAATAAACAAATATATTTAGCTAATTATAATGGAATGTTTATTGTGTTATACACAAGAGATGTTCAGAATCGATTATATATTACTCGATATTGATAATAGTTACAGTTGAGAAATTGATAACATTTATTCTTAATAAAAATTTAATATTTTCTTGATCTTAATCTTTGCTATATGGATTTTGATTCATTTAAAAATATTTTATATCTAAGGGTGATATTTAATTAATAACTAAAGTTCAAATTGTAGCAATTAAAGAAATATATAATTTGTTATGAGGTTTATAAAATGTGTTTGAGTAATATAAAATTTTTGTTCTGTAAATCTTAATTGTTTGCAAATCTTTTTTATGTTGTTTTTTATGCAATGATAAATGATTTAAAAAATTAAATTCAAAAGCTTTAAAAACAAAGAAGATATTTTAACACCAGAAAGAATGCTGGGGACACAATAATGACAGGAGAAAAAAATGGCGGGAAAATTCATTCATGATTCTTCGCTAGTATAAGAAACAAAGCAGATTAAGGGAAGGATTGTTCTCTTTTTCTAAGTAATTCTTTTTTCTCTTCGCAACAATTTACCATTGTTCACCCTCACGCCCAACGTCTTTTGTCACAACACGCTGTTCCCAGCATGCCAGATGACTGAGACACGAAAAAGAAACGGTGTTCCTTATTCCAATTTGACAAACGGAAAGAAGAGAGGAAAAAATAGAAACAGACGGTAGAAGGCGTGAAAAAGAAACCCATGCAGGAGAAAGTAGCACATATATTTTCTTCATTATTTATTTATTGCTGCTTCCCAACCACCCCTTCATTCGGAAGGAACATCCATCTTGGATGGAGCATCTCGCCTGTCAAGGTCGCGGGCACTTGGTGTGAGCACAGAGCAAAAGACGCCGGTTGCTCATATGTCACGTAACACGACACCAACCAGAGGAAGATTCTTGGTGGTTTTTTTCTTGTCTACTTTCTGTGGTCGTGATGCGGTACGTCTCAGAGGATGAGTTTCGGTTGAAATGCAGCGTCAGGGTCTCGTTCCCATCGATTTGATTTCAGATTTGCAACTCATGAAAACGGCACTCACTTCTTGAGCGACGCTGATTGGCACGAAATGAAATATAATCCTAATACAACATCATGTCGGCGTCGCATTTGGATCTTGGATTATACGACAAGATAAAATAGAAAGAAAAAATAACATAATCTTTTGACATTGGACATATTGAATGGTTTTCAAGTTACAAGACATATTCGTGTTAAAACAGGACAAATCTAAGCGATAAAGAAAACAGTTGATTGGGTAAAAGTTTGCCACATCTGTATTTGAATAAAAAAATGCCGCATTCATTTGCATGCCTTTATCAAGCTTATAGTTTTTACCAACTAAACTTCTTTTGAATTTTACAGACTAGATCAAGAAAATGATCTGAATCATTCTTGAAAAAGTACATATTATAAAGGGAAAAGATTAAATAAAAGTAAACAAAAAAATATATAAGTGAAACAGTAAATTTAAAAATTATATACAAATCTTCATTTAACGATTCTAAATTGAATCACATGGAAATCAAATCAAATTTAAAATTCCACGCCAAAAGTAAAATAAGAATGTAAATATTCGAAAATTGTTCATGTGTTTTTACTTTTATTTAATGAAATCTCTAGGAAAATAAAATCAAAAATAATTTTAACATATGCTTAAATATGGATTCACAACTATGCAATGAAATGTTGAAAAGGAAACCTCCGATAATCCGGAAATCGTCCAAATAAACATTAAAATGTTTTAGTACGATTTTTATTTATAGTACATACTGATTACTTTTCAAGTAACTATATTTATCAAAATCCACTTTTCTTCGTTGTATTTGCTTATAGTTATTATAACTATGAATAAAATCTAAATATAACTATGAATAAAACTCATTCAAAAATTTTAGTCCTTCAAAAAATTTTTAAACATTAAGTTAGGATCTTATTAAAACTGATCATGCGTTTTAATTGATAAATTTATACTTTTAAGTTGAATTTATAGGTAGTTGGTACACAAATACACACAAACTACGTACACATCATATTATATCTATATTATTCAATCAAGTATTGTTGGTTATTCAGTAAGTAAGATCAATTATGGATGTAACATGGATATCACCTTTTGTTTAATAACACAGTAAATAAAATTCGTAATATTTGTTGTTGTTACTTATGACACTTGAACAAGCCAATCTCGCAGCGCGTTGCGAATATAAGTCACTAGGGAGCGTTTTTTCTTCAATCAGAGCACCGCGAAGGTTAAAGTATGACATTGCTCTTAACTCTTCCGATAGATGGCACCACCAGAGGATTCACTCCCTCAATTTTGACACTGATCTAGGGGGAGGAAACTTATTCCAGACTCCAGACCATTAGGCCCATGGTAACTGCTCAAGACCGACACAAGATTTTCGATTCCACAGATTAACGAGAGAATACATCGCATATACTCGGTGGGTCTTTGGCAGCATAGCAGTCAAGAACCCCGCCCTTCCAGACGAAAGGCCAATGCCCTAAACACTAGGCTACCACTGCCGTTTGAAATATTTATAAACTCTGATCTAACAGAATTACGATACATTAGAGTAAAATTCAGTTCAAAGAGATATATATCCCAAAATAGAATTTTATAATATGTGCATCAAATATATATCGTTATGTCATGTACGGTTCCATGCAACTATTAGTAAAATAAAACATTTCCCTAAAAATTTCCGGATTTTAAAGTTTTTACAACAAACCAATAACACTTTTTATTACATTAGTGCACAAAATACACACATGTTCATTAATTAAGGATAATGCCGGAACTGGCAACTAAAGTTACAGAAACGTGAAGGTATCATAATATATTAAACTAATGAGAAAAAACAAAAGGGATGCTGTACGTTTGATTCCAAATGAACCAACCACGATTATAGCTCCCTGGAGCACTCCTGTACAACAACTGGACATTGATTCCCGCAGAAGAATACAATCCACATTGTCTCCTTACAAGATAATCGTACAAAGTAGGTAATTGATAAATTTTAATAACCAAATAACACATAAGAGACTGGCAGCTTAATAGTATTGAGATAGAAAATAATAAAAAGTAATTCCTTCTAAATAAAGCATAAAAGATGTCTAAAAAGTTTTAAAGTGATTTCTAGTTTTAAAGTAATTTGAGTAAATATAAGTGTAAATCTACGGAAATCACTTTAAAACTAGTAATTAAAAAAAGCTACATTAGTTTTAATATTTAAATGAGAAATATTAAAATTAATACATATATCAAATCATTATGATTTCATCATTACCTTCATACTAACAATACATTTTGATTGTTGAATATAAGTTAAAAAGATTATACATTTTCACATTAAAACCTATTTATTAGAATCTGTTCATTTTTTTAACAATGTGTACGCAGAATGAATAAACAATATACACCATAAAGAGCAATTTAAAACATTTATTTCACTAAATTTATCTTAAATATTGAAAAATAAAATTATATTCTTCTAAAATTCTCGATCACTGTTTAAAATTATTTTTAGAACATTTAAATCGTACTTTAAAAATTTACAATAATTGATTCTTAAAAACAATTCAAAAAAATTTTCTTGAAATTCTAGTCGTGATTTCATAAGATAAAAGATTACATGGGAACGGATGTTACAAGGAAATCAGATCAAATATCTTATCAGTTGACATACAGAACATCATGCTAAATAATACGGAAAAAAAAAATGTTTTTCTTCTGGAAGGTTAGTAGATAAATGCTAATAGGATTTCCTAAAAGGAGGGACATATTTTCCTGCTGGAAGAGGCTGAAATTAGGACAATCAATAAAATCTCAAAGTTTTGAAATGCCACTAGGCCATTGTTCTTTAAGTTAAGCTAATGCAGAATAAATTTGAATTTTCGTTTCTATTACTCATTGAATTCATCTATTTTTATAGTGAAAAGTTTTAAAATAATACAACAGTTAGTTAGTCACTGAGACTGAAATAGGTATGGCATGTTTGAGCAAATTCATTTTAACATTCTGAATTAAGAAAAAAGCAATTATTTGTCCACGAATTTAAAATGAAAGAAGCGGCAACTGTTAAGTGTTACGCGGTAACTCGTAAGAGTGTTACCGAGTAATTCACGTGCCATTATAACTACAGTAAGAAACAGCTGATTTTTTTCAGTTTTAATGATAATATATTCATTTTTCTAGAGATTAATGCTAAATTTCATTCATTAATATCCATGTCGCAAAAGAACAGTACATTATGATACCGAGTAGGATATAGTAATCACTTGGAAAAAGCAAATTATGAAATATGCTTCCCTTATGCTGTAATAATGTAGTAATCTTAGCTAAATTTTACAACTATTACGTCGGATATTTTCATACTTTTACACCAACAAAATAACCTCTACTAATCGACTTAATCTTCTATTCACTGTCCCTTTCACTGATTAATTATTAATTTCTGTAGACATTTATTTTTTATAATAAATAATGATGGTAACATAAGATGTAAAAATTTTAAAATTTAAGAAATATTTACTTACAATGAGGAAGTAAGGACATTTTAATATATATATATATATATATATATATATATATATATATATATATATATATATATATATATATATATATATATATATATATATATATCCCTCCTCTCTTTGATGTCTAATTATTTGGGGGGGGATTTTCTATTCAGAATATGAATAATATTTACTTGTATCAAATGAGAAAAACATACATGCATATCATGGACAGAATAGCTTGCAGAAATGCAATATCCATTTCTGTTCAATATAGATGATATAGAATCTTTAATAAAACAAAGCCTTATCTTATATGGAATTTTTTTATTTTTTGTAATATATATATATATATATATATATATATATATATATATATATATATATATATATATATATATATATATAGAGAGAGAAAGAGAGAGAGAGAGAGGTTCCGAAGAGTTGATTCTCTTAAAATGCAATATAAGCTTATGATACACAATTTACATGTGGATCATTGCATAAGCCCATATTTCAATAAATCTGAATTCTATTTATTTGTGGAATGATCTTTCTAATGTTGCTATAATAAAGCTGTGAAGAAAATCTAAATTTTCATGTCACATCAAATTAAAGTTATATCAACATATAGCACGTATTATGATAAATATTAGTTACATTAATTTTCATATTAATAATGAAAAATGAATAATTTCTTTACAAAAATTTTCAAATTAAATTGCCATAAAAACTTAACAACAAACAATCAACCGTTTGGTGTTCGAAGTTCCTGGTGAGGGAGAGCTAGAAAATTGAACACGTCAGAGGCATATGAACAGGCCAGTAAAAAAAAGTCTAGTACACATTTTGTATTATATAAGCAATATAAGGACAAAAATTATTATTTAACATGTAAAAATATTATTGCTTTAAAATTAAATAAAATTTTAAATTATGCTCCCCCCCCCTTTTTTTTTACAGATAATGAAACAGTATCAAATGATTCCTCCGAGGAAAATTTTGTATGGCGAAAAAGACCATGTTACAAGTAAACTCAAACTATTTGATGACACATTTGGTCAACTATAAAATGTCGCCAAGAGAAAAAAATCTGCCGCAGAGGACCATTTAATCTTAGAGAAACTCTAATGTAATCTCTATTATATACTGTTAAATTTGAAATACTCATAAACGAACGAGAAGAGATACTTAAAAAACGAAAGCAAAATATTGGGGCAAGAAACCAACACAGTTGCAATTGTGAGCTTATTCTGTATATATCTATTAAGCTTGTTAAAGTTAAGGCATTTTAAACCTAAGCAACTTAAATAAAAAAAAATTTCTACGGCTTAAAATGTAAATTAATTTAACATGAGCACACTATTATTAATTTTAGGAAATTAACATTTAAATGGCAAGAAAAAGTTTGTTATGCAATGAACATAAGATGAAAAATAAAACTCACATCCAATATTTCTGCTAATGAGGACCCATTTTAAATGGGGAGGTATAAAAAATTGAGTACCAATTCATGCTGAGGTGTTATTGAATTTCTAAATATCTTATTTCTTAAACTATCGACGGACAATAAAGTTAAGTGCAATATTTTACATTCATTTGTTAAAAAGTAGTATGGAATAACCGATAATTATACATCTGATGAATAATTATACGAATAATTTTTTAGAATGATAAAGATTTGCACATAAAAATTTATTTACATTTAATATTTATTCATTTCATTGTATTCTTTAGAATTTTCTGACCGCTAGTTACGATTCAAAGTTCAAAGGATTGCAAAAAAAGTTTTCAATATTATTATACACATATGTGTAAGTGTGAGAATCTATACACAGAACAGGAATACTTTTCTTATCTGTCCACACTCTTTTAAAACTTCCCATCAAAATTAAATTTATTTTATTTATGTGTCTTATTATTTATCATTTTACGTTATTATATAATATAGCTTAACGTAGAAGAACCGGATCTTTTTATTTACTTTAGTATAAATTTCATGCGTAAAAGAAAACTACCTACAAGATATGGTATTCTTCTTTTACCCGCTTTTTATATAATATGCGAGTGTGTTTGCAAATTTTAAATAAAACTACTAGAAACACTGTGATTATAAATAATGTTGATATTTTGAAAAAAATAAACATTTTCATTCAATAAATTTCAAGACGAAGTAAGATATACAGGTCATCTCTTACGTCTTACATATATATATAAAGTATAGCATGTCAACAAACTTCCAAACTTAAAGCTGCTTGAACTTCACTTTGTATTACTCAACCTGCCAAACAAAAGGGGAAAACAAGGCGCTTTGTTTGCAATCCACGTTTTTATTTAGGGTGCATTATTAATGGCTTCCGCCCAGAGCAAAAAGAAAAGGGAAAAAAAGATTCTCCACGAACAATATTGAAAAAAAAAATTCAGGGAAGATAATAAAACAAACACACCGTGAAACAAACAGTTCTTTATTTAGAAACTCTGAACGAAAAAATATGGAAATTTAATACATACAACAGTTTTCATGTTTCGTGTTTAAAAAGTTATTTTGAAAACTCAATTTCTTTCAGCTTATGTATTTTCTGAGCCACAAACTAAAATAAATGTTTGTTTAAAACTAAGTTGTATAAAAAAACAGCTTATTTTCATTTTCTTTCAAGTGTTAACAAAAATTTAATTTACTAAAAGTAAGATCTAACAGATTTCCTCAGTTTAATTTACCCTTAAAAAATAGATAAAATTCCTTATTTAATCTAAGAAATAAAAAAAAATCCTTTTTTAAAAAGAAAACCTTAAAAGCCCGTATATAATGCCCCGATTTTAAGTTAAAAATACTATTAGTAATAAGAATAAGAATTTTTTGGAAAAGTAAGGTAAATATTTCATCACTTTATCTTTGAATCTTATTTTACTTTCCCTATTTCTTTTACCAATATTAAAAACAAGGATGATTTTCTCCAATTTTAAAAGTACATTGAATTAATCAATACATGTCCTTAGTTAAAAAATACTTATTTCAATATAATGGATCTAATCATTATAATATTCAAACAGCATTTATTTATAGGTTATAAATAAATTTAAACATAATGATAGAGAAAAGTATAATGAAGATAATGAAATAACTACAGGAGAAATTTTTAGATTTATCGAGAGTTATAGAAATGTTTGAATCACGTGTTGAGAAAAGATTAATTTACAGCAATAAATGTGGTTAAATATGAAAATTCATTTCATTTTATTTTTTTTTTTTTAATTTCAGTTAATAATGGATTTAATATTACTTAACATGACATATAAAAAGACAGTTAACTGAAAAGTGAATGGAAGAATAATATAACAAACAATATTGGAATGAAGAGTTGACAAGAAATTTTCACCATATTAGTGACACCTTTCCAAGCCTATTCCACGGCCCTGATATAAACAGAGCAACTAGCTCATCACTTCTAATTTTAAGTAAGAAGTAATAAGTAAGAAGTTGCTCTGAAAATATAATAAGAGTAAATTTCATTCTCGGTAATTAAGATTTAGAATAATTATATTTGATGTAGGAATGTAATATATTTGATTTTTGATTTCAAAGAAATAAAACGCAACTGTAATCTATATCAATATATTTAAAAAATAGAGAAAAAACCAGATCAAGTGTCACTTGATTACTAATCTTAGTACTCTTATCTAAAACAAAAAGAAAATATACTTAAAATGTAAACATAGTATAGGGCCGTAAAGTATATCATCTAGAACATCCCCTATTATTTGTTATGCTTCTATCTTATAGCGCAAATTCAAGTTTAATAAAACAAAACAAATATATAATTCCATACATAATTTTGTTATTTAAAATAAATTTCCTGAGATTAAGCTTATACGGTAATATAAATACAATAATAAAATAAGGCTACATAATAATTGCTCAATGTAGTGCCATAAAATACTCAAGATTTTTCGATAAATGTTATCTTTCGAATTGAGTGAGATTAAAGAAAATCCGCATTCCTGATACGGTATATGGAGGAATATACCCGCCCATTTAAGTCTCCTATTTGTAATGCAGTCTTGTATGCAGGATTATACTCAGTATTTCTTTCCAACAAGAAATTGTTCCATTACCCGGATTGGTCAGTTCCACAGAGAGTCATAAAACGGCCATTATTCTTTTCCGTGATTTTTCCACCATTGCAATATTTTCCTCCCCTTTTCTAAGATAAAACGTCTAAATATCTGCAGAGTTTTAAAATTGAATCGGGAAATACTCTTCCTTTAACGATTTTGCGTGGCTTTTCAGCATTAAGCAAATAGGAAATGCCGCTGGTACATCTTTTGTACGTAATCCCACGAGTGTATTTCTCCATGTGTTGATATCCGTATAAGACAGTAACAACAGAGGTTATCATTGTCTTCCTTTTAAGAAACATTTTAGCAATTAAATAAATAATATATAATTTGTGAATAACAACAATTGTAAACTAGGACACATTCAAATTAAGAATTAGTGAAGGATATATTTATATTTAAATAATATATTACATATTTACATATCAACTACTCATTCTTTTCTAAACCTTATATTTACAAATTACATATAATTCTGAACAATTTAGGCTTGAATATCTGCTATTGATTTTCAACATTTTCAATTCTTACTTACAACTTAAAAGGGAGAAATGTTTCATTTTTAGGAATTTAGTCTCTATTATATTTGGATTTATAAAATTTTCAGTAGATACACTTGAAGAAGCTAACGGAACAAATCCAAAAGTTGCTTGCAGACAATATCACTTTTAATAAAAATAATAGAAGTTAACCGTAAATAAAAAAGAATCATAACAGTAGTGCCAAAAAACATGCGAGAGATCAAAGTTGATATGGATGCAAAAATCTTGATAATTAATAATGAAATCGATACAAAATAAAATAAAAAGAACAAACAATACCTTTTCATTAAATGTATTGTCTACATGGTTTATAGATAAATAAGTATTTGCCATCTTGTTTTTTTTTTTTTTTTTTTTTTTTTGTATTTCCCCTGATAATAAAGAGCACCGAATCGTTCCGGAAGCAGAACTTATGTCCGGATGCAGAGTGTCCCTTTCAAAATGATTTGTTAGCATTTGGAGTTCGGGTCATCTTCCTCCTTTCCAAATAAGGATTTTAGAAGACCTTCGCATCTTCACGAAAACACGTTACATAACATTTGCATTTATACAGAATAATCCTTAAGTGAGGATAAAATGTGAAAAAAATTAATTCAAAAATGAACTTGGTTTGTTCACTCAATAACTGGAAATGAACTTTATTTTCCCTAAGTAAAAAAACAAAAAAAATGTAAGAATGGTTTTATGTTTCATGAAACAATGATCCATCAGTGTTAATGTTGGATGTAAGCTAATGCAGTACAAAAAATATAAAAATCCCAATTGTGCTTCAGGAAAGACACTTTTTAACAAACGGACATTTTACCAATATCAAATTCAAGTATGCCTATTTATTTCAAAAATTCAACATTAAATGAGGCACAAATAACATTTTACTTGAAGTCAATATTTCTGAATTTTCGTATTAACTTGATATAATTGTCAGGGGACAATGCTATTATATTTTTCAACTTATGCAAATATTAATTCATGGTAACTATGCAACAAAATTTCCAAAGCCCTATCTTGTGTAAAAACCGCTAAAAAAAATCCCAACATTTGTTCCACTGAAGCCAATATTAACGGATTCTAAATGATCACTTTAACAATCATTAAGACAAAAAAAATTTTTTTTTTCAAATTTGTTTTTATAAATTTAGTTAAAGAAAAAGGCGATCTTTATCACTATATATAAGACCAATATAAATAAAAAGGTTTTCACTATTTATATAGCTGGATTTTTTTATATTGACTATTATCATTCATAACAGTTTAAAAATCAGTTATTAATTGGTCAAAAACCGAATTCTTAATGCTTTTGATACAACGAAACTGAATTTTTTCAGTGTTGTAAACTGCTTAATATTCTTCAAATAATTAATTTCGAAGTTTTTATTGACTTTTGATATTCAGTACTAATATTTCTTACACTACAAGATATTATTATTTTGATTGAGTCATTTTAAGCATTAAATATTTTAACTTTGTACACAACTTTTGAAAAAACAGATTTTTAATCTACACAACACTCCACGTAATTTCCAAAATTTAAAAAAAAATTATCAAATATCTTTTTTAAAAAATCGTTTCTCTACAATATAATATTGACTTTAAAAAATTACTTAAGGTTATCGTCACGGAGAACTGTTATTCTATAAGCGAAAAGACGTTTTAAAACATCAAAGCTTTACATTTTCACCGTGAAAACTCTTATTCTTTTAATCATTTGTATGGCTTTACATCGTTAGTCGCCAAAATGATTAAGAAATTGGCATGCCACAAAACAATAGAAAAAATTATGCATTCTAAAAAACCAAAAATACTCATAAAAAATTTTTTTATTGTTATGAACATTTCAGTTATAACAGTGTAAATTTTCTATAGCGTTTCTTCGTATACATCTACTTTTTATTTTGAAAACTGCTTTAATTTAAATTAAAATGATGAATAAAAATTTAAAGAATTAATATGCACAAAATATTTCTAGTTCATTCCATAAAGATGGTATAAGAAATTGAGATCATACTACAAAATGACAAGGATAGTAAGATTAAGAGAAATTTGATGTGATTACTTTATTAGTAACTACAACATTACAATATTTAGTAACTACATTAATTGAACTTCTAAAGTAATAAATTAAAAGAGCTTATTTATACCCCAATTTGCAAATGATGTAAAAAATTCATACCATGAAATTAAACAAATGATTATATTTTAAAATAGCTCTCTTGAAGAAATAGATTTGAAAAATAATCAACAATCATTATCATACATTGTCTTAGTGATATCTATCCATTTGTTTTTTACGATAAATGTGACAGGAGAGTTCAATTCCCTTTTCAAATATTCTAATAAATGTATAATTTAGATTTATATGAATAAAACTTTATGAAATAAATTTCGATACAAATTTATTTAACAATTTTTCTGACTATCCAAATTGCAACTATTATATTTTTGGTAAGATAAAAATGCAAAAATAAAAATAATAATAATAATAATAAAAAAATTTAAATTTTAGTTAAGAAATACCAATTGGAATAAAATGATAGCTAACGTACAATTTTGAATGGTTTTTCAACATGGGACACATCTTGAATTTCAAAATATTTTTGAGATAAAGTGTTAAAAATTGAAATCAGTATTAATTATTTAATTAAACAGTTAATTAAATTCCAAAAATAATATTGAGTTACAAAACCAAGTAAAAATAATATCAAGTAAAACAATTAAAATTTATATTAGTTTCTTCCTTTAACAAAAATATAATAAAGAAATAGCTGTGAATTCTCTAATTTAACTGTTATTTTCCCAACTGCTTCCTTAATCAAGAATGAATAGGGAGATAGTGAAAATCAAACACTTAACAGACGAGAACTTTCTATTTTTTTATGTGCGGATGTAAGGGACACAAAAGGCATAGTGGGAGTGTGTCGGAGCGAGAGGAACGGTGTGGTTGTGTAAAGACGAGTGGTAGCGGAGGTACAGGCAATGGAAAATACATCTGTTTCGAATAATGTAAAAAAAAACCATCTAAATTTATGTTTGTGTCTGTAATTTATGTTATGCTTGTTAATGTAAAATAAATCTGTCGTAAAAAAAAAGATATTTTGGTATTACTGAACGATCCTGGAAAAGACAGGTTCGTGGAACCATCATATTGGCGCTGACTCCAGGATGTGTTCCGGATTAATACGAAATGATGGGATGCTAATGATGGAAAAGTGTCTACAAAACAATGAGTCTGTATATTTTGATTGCTTCTCATTCTATTAAGAACCAATATTTGTTTTAATTATGTATGATTTAAGGGAACTCACTTTTGCTTTAGAATTTTCTTAAATTTCTTTCTAGGGTTAAGTTTAAGAAGTAAATGTAATAAATTAATAAAAATTGTTTAAATATTTGAAATATCAAGATAAAAATAAATATGTATAATCTTTAATTTAATTGAGAAAATATTTAAGGTTCGATATTGGTTTCGAAATATTATTGGTTATTGATATTTGTTCATAATTATTCAGAAAAGTTTTTTTCCTCTAACTGATGATATTAGATATATATATATATATATATATATATATATATATATATATATATATATATATATATATATATATATATATATATATATATATATATATATATATAATTTTGATTTATTAAGAAAAAATATTTTTGGAATAATCTGTTTATTAAAACAAATTTATGTGGAATAATCATGTTGTTGTTAATTGTCAATTTCTCGAGTTATGTGCATTAATTTAAAAGATGCTGTATTATTGAATAGTAAATTGTTGAAACGTATGTTTGGTTTAATGTGATATAATAGGATATAAATGTTTGTCTAGAATTTTCACTAATATATTTACTATGATTATATTTAATATTTATGTAAAGTAACCTAGATTTTAAATTTTGATTCAAAACCAAAAGTGTGAAACATTTTTAAGAGAGGAAGTTTTGAATTATTTTATTGCTTAAACTGGAATTATATTATATATATATATATATATATATATATATAAACTTGTTTTGAATTGTTTTCATTCATTAATGTGCATTATATAATTGAAGTTTTATTTATTATAGTATATTATAGTGTATATTAAGTATATTACAGTGTGTTGAATTGAAAATCGAAACAATAAATTTTTAAATTTAGTATTAGAATAAATTATTTAAATTTTTTTTTTGTGCAATAAGTAAACGAAAGTGTTTTATTGATTAAACAAATGAAAGGTGATTTGTGTGATTTTAAATGTTTTATTTTGAATAATTAATAATTTAAGGTTTGGTAATTTGCGATAACATTAGTTGTTAAAATGGCCTTCGCATTCTTGGGTAAAGCTCGGATGGAGGATCTGTTAATATTGGCTGGTGAGTTAGGAGAACAGATTCTTCCGGACGCAAAAATAATAGATTTAAAAAATTTGATTACACAATCTAAACATTTTGAAGAGTCGTTTGTTCGAGAATTAATAAATACAATAATTTCCGATCGGATAGAGAGAGAGAGAAAGCCAAAGAAAGGCAACGCGAATTAGAACGAGACGAGAAGAAAGGCAACGTGAGCATGAAATTAAAATGCGTGAATTAGAATTAAAAGAAAGGGAAGATGAGAGCAATTCCGAAAGCACTGTCGAATATGGGCGAGATAAATTATTAAACACGTTTCTAGGTTATTTAAATATAATGAAAGGGGTAACCCCCGGAACGAGCAGAAGGATTGCCTTTCTTTTACCATCATGCTATAAGGTCGCAAAGTAGAGGATGGGACAAACAGTTGCCTTTTCTCTTATGGGCATATAGTGAAGTGCCAAACGCTACTACTGAGGTCTCACTATACCTACTAGTTCATGGACGCCCCCCAGTTGGACCTTTAGCAATTTTAAAATCTACATGGGAAATAGTTTTACCTCAAGGTATTAGTGAATCAATCACTGATAATCTTCTGAAGGTTCGAAATAGGTTGCAGGAAGCTGTGGAATACGCCGTAGAGCATACTAAAAATCAACAGGAGAAATATGTACATTATCATAATTTGAGATCCAAATCAAAAGAATTATCTATTGGAGATGAAGTAATTGTGCTGATTCCAGACTCTACAAGCAAACTTTGTTCTAAGTGGAAAGGTCCAGGGGAAATTGCGGAACAGAAATCACCACATTCTTATGCAGTTAAGCTACCGGATGGAAGCATCCGTCATCTGCATCAGAATAAGCTAAGTAAATATATGCAACCGATGAATATGGTGGACATAATAAATGAAGCTGATGATTTTGGGGAAGTTCAACCTGTACCTCTAGGAGGCCTTGGAGAAATAAAGGACTGATGGAAACAGCTAGAAGAAAATACAGAATTGTCAAATCTATCTCCGAAGCTAAAAAACTCAGCTTTTAACAAATCTCAAATACTACAGAGTCGTATTCAAAGGTGAATTAAAACGAGCTAAGGTACAACCTCACAAAATAACATTAAAAACTGGAATTGAAAAGAAACAGCCTCAAATTTACCGAATATCAGAATCACTAAAACCTCAGGTGGAAAATCAAATAAAAGAACTATTACACAAGGATTTGATAGAACCATCTTCTGCAGAGATTGTTTATCCTCTTGTATGTGTCGATTATCGGGGACTAAATTCTGAGTCTAAAATAGCTCCGTTTCCAATGCAAAATTCAGAAGAATTACGATTCAAAGCTGGTGCGGCAAAGTATTTATCAACTCTAGACATCCTTAAAGGTTATTGGGATCAAGATATTCAAGATCACTGGATCAAGATAGTCGTGAACTAACAAGTTTCGTTTCACCTAAGGGACAGTATCAATGGAAAGTAATACCATTTGGATTTGCAGGTGCTCCAGCTACTTTTCAGAAAATTATGAATCATATCTTAAGGCCTCATTATGATTTTGTTGAAAGTTTCCTGGATGATAAAATAATTTATTCATCTAGTTAGGAAGAACATTTGAACCATCTAAGAACGGTTTTGGAAACATTAAAACAGAGCAATTTTACCGCAAATTTAGGAAAATGTACCTTTGCTCGATCGAAGGTAAAATACTTGGGTCATGTAGTTGGATCAGTAGAGCATGGGCCTAATCCGGATAAAATTGCAGCTATCAAAAACTTAAAATCGCCAAGAACAAAGAAAGCCTTAAGATCGAAATTATGACTGTTTAACTATTATAGGGAATATGTGCCTCATTATGCGAACATTGGTAAGCCATTAACAGACCTGACCAGAAAATCTGTACCAAATGGACCTTGGTCTGAAGAGGCAGAAAAGGATTTCATCTCATTGAAAGATAGTTTATGTGCTGTCACTTCATTGTCAACCCCTGATTTAAATAAGCAATTTGAACTCCACACAGATGCTTCGGTTACTGACATTGGAGCATGTTTAATGCAAAGAGACACAGACGGAAATCCTAAGCCTATAACCTTCGCCAGTCAGAAATTAACTCCAGCGCAGACTAAATGGAGTATCATTGAGAGAGAAGCATATGCTGTGATATGGGCTCTTGGTAAGTTTGAAGCATGGACTTACGGAACTTCCATAAATTTATTCATAGATCACAATCCTCTGATCTTACGATCTCTGATCCACAATCTTACGGAAAGCATCCCGAAGAATGCCAGACTACAGAGATGGTCATTGGCTCTCTCTCGCTATCAGGTCACAATAGCTCATAAGCCCGGTAATAATATTATCGCAGATGCCTTATCAAGGGTTTATGAGGATGACTAATTTATTTATTTTTTTATTATGAATCTAGTAAGAAATATAAAAATATTTCTGATATATCATAATATTCATATTTAACTTTATATAATATGATGTAGTTGTTTTTATTTGTTTTTGGTTGTTAATTTTTATAAGGTTTGTGTGAATAATATTTGCATAATTGTATTTTTATGTTAATATTGATTCTTATTTTCTTACATCATAATATTGCGTTGTAATAAATATAATGGATATAGCAGTAGTAGAGGCTAGTTTTCCTTTAAAAAGAATATGAAAGAAAAAGTGTAAGCTGAACCATGTCAGCAAACAGGTTGAGCATAAGCTACATTTAGAATTTTGGTATTGTTTGGCTCTTGATGGAATGGTGATGAAAGGTAAATGAAACATTCTAGGATTCTTCGTAGTTTCCATTTGAGGGACAAGGTCCAGCAATGGAAACTAGAGGGAAGGTGTGAAAATCAAACACTTAACAGAAGAGAATATCGTTATGTGCGGATGTAAGAGACACAAGAGGCCTATAGTGGGAGTGTGTCGGAGCGAGAGGAACGGTGTGGTTGTGTAAAGACGAGAGGTAGCGGAGGTACCGCTTCCAGGCAATGGAAAATACATGTGTTATAATGTAAAAAGAACAATCTAAATTTATGTTTTTGTCTGTTATTAATGTTATGTTTGTTAATGTAAAATAAATCTGTCGTAAAAAAAAAAGAAAATATTTTGGTATTACTGAACGATCCTGGAAACGACAGGTTCGTGAAACATTCACAGAGATGATATAAAATATATTCTTATTCAACAGAAAATATATTATTTCTAATAAATAGGTAATATATAAGAAAATATATAATAATAAGAAAATATATAATAAGAATAATATATTTACTTCTATATTTTTGACGATTATACTATTTCTAATAAATAAGTTATGAAGAAACTCGAAATTTTTATCATAATATTTAAAAATTAAGGAATCATTTCATGTTAATTAATAACAATAAGAAATTTATTTCACTTTTATGTCATATTTAATCTAAAAGGATATATATGTTCAAAAATAGCAGAAAAGAGGCAAAAACTTTAAAACAATATCAAATATTTCCTTGTAGAAAATGAATGTCTATGAATTATATAATGTCGGACATACTCCAAAGGAATTTTAATCAAAAATGTTCTACGGAGCATAGCAAATTTATTTTATCTTCATAATGATATACTTCTTTTTAACTACGAATTAATAGCTATTCTTTTAAATAATCAAATGGTATAAATGAGTTACATTTCTGGCCGCATAATGTGGCCATCATAAAGAACTGATGGTTAATTCTCAGAAAACCTACCTTGTACCTTTTACACGCAAAAGGAAACGGAAGGGTTTTTCATACCAAGACTTTTTGATGTTGAAATCAATGTGGCTTCAGAGGTGAAGTATCTGGGAATTTATTTATGTTTTGGATGTACACAGCTATTGTCAGGCCCATTATCACATATTCCTGTGTGATCTGGGGGCGTAAGGTGGAACAGAAGTCTGTGACTGACAGACTAGGAGGTCTACAAAGACTGGCCTGTCTCTGCATCACAGGAGCAATGTCCACCGCGCCAACCAAAGCATTGAAAGTTATGTTGGATCTGACCAAGATCCTACTTTCCTGATGCTCTCGGACATCATTGAAAAGTCATACATGTTTGAAAGGACATTTGAAATAGTTTTTCCAACTAGAAACGAATGGGATAACAACAAGTTCGAAACTAAAACAGGAGATCTAAGTTGGTATACAGATGGATCACTGAAAAACAGCCTCTCAGGACTGGGAGTATGTGGCGTGTCATCAAGAACCAGCCTATCTGTAAGTATTGGGCGATACGCTACGGTCTTCCAGGCAGAAGTTTTATCCACTGTCTGCGACTAAATATGAGGAAGGGCTACCACGGTAAGCGGATTCTCATTTTTAGTGACAGTCAAGCCGCTTTAAAAGCGCTCAGTTCTTTCGAAATCAAATCTAAAATGATTTTGGAATGTAGAAACCTTCTTACAGAACTGGCAACTAGAAACAAGGTGATCCTTGTATGGGTGCCAGGACACAAAGGTATCGAAGGTAATGAAAGGACTGATGAACTTGCTAAACAAGGATCGTCTTTTGCTCCCATCGGTGCAGAACCTTTTGCGGGATCAATTTGAAGACCGCAAAAACCAATGTTCTTAGATGGGAAAAACGGAAGATGTATGAAGCTTGGCTCAACACTCTTGGTCAAACCCACGCTAAAAGTATGATCTATGGATCATCAGCGAGGATTGCCTCTGAAATTCTAAGATGCTCTAGGCAGAAGATACGTGTAATCGTAGGCTTCATAACTGGGCATTACTAATTCAGAAAACACCTCCATAAAATGGGACTGTTTCAGTGAGATCCTATCTGCAGGAAATGTCATATGCAAGAGGAAATGGCCAAGCATATCATTTACTAATGCGAGGCCCTTGCCCTCCCTAAATTAATTTCTTTAGGCATCATCCATACTAGAGAGTTACTCCTAGACTCCATTAAAGGGTTATCGGACTTTATTAATAAAGTGGGTGACCCGAGCAACTAGAACTAGAAATTGGGTTTTATGTTAATAGTACAAAATGCTGATAAAAGCAGAGGTGCTCAACGACATACAAACCCAACTCTAAGAAGAAGATGTGGCCATCATAATTGTCACAATTAGCCAACTTCCTGTTAATATTTGGATTTATCAACAGAAAATGTATACATACATAGCGCTGCATGCGACCCCCTGACTGTACCTTCAGGTTAACAGATTTTTAATACTTGCCCACTACCAAGTGCATCGTAATTTTGAAGCACGGTCAAATGACGAGGTCACACCTGAGTTGGTACTCTCCTCTCCGCATCTATGCCACACCAACGGAAGGACTTTGGACGACACATATTAACGTGGACACGTCCCCAACCCACGGAGCTCCAGGAACCCAATGAGGGAGAATGCGTAATCACTGCCCACGACAAATGATGCATCACTTTATATCAGCACATGAGTTGACACTTTTTTTAATGATCTTTTAAATTCTACTAAAAGGGGGGTATTAAAGTTAACAAATTTTTAATACGACAGCCTTTCTACATGACGGATTTCAAAATGGATCAAGTATCGAACACGTAACTTGCTGGACGCGAGACACAGAGCAGTGTGTGTGCTCACGCAAGCGTTACACGGTGCACTTTTGCCGTAAGAGAAAAAAAAATTAGGCAGCCTTATAATTTGAATTATCATAATAAAACGCATCAAAAACTAAATTATACCAACATTGACGATACACTTCAACAGCGCCCTGCTGGCTAGAAATCACTCTTATAATAATAATAATATGCAAAAGGAGTTTAAAAAAAATAGCAAAACTTAAAAATTTTGTATTATTCAAGGAGTGGTAAGAGCTTCCTCAAGTGCTTGAAGTGGAGATTTATAAGTGTCTGCGTAATAATAAAATTGCATCATAAATAACAAAATAAATTTAAGCTTCTTAAAATATTTAACATCGCATTTGTGGGATCCAACAATGCTAAAATATGATTAAAATGAAGTGGAAAATAAAATAAAACTATGGAGAGTAAATATGATAATGCTAAGTTGACTGGTTCTTTTCGAAATGCATAATACATTACAACCATTCCAGGTTTAAAATGTAAAACAGTAAAAATAAAATTTCTTTATTTATACAGCGAATATTTAATTTTTATTTTAAATATCTAAAAGTTTATATGCTGATTTAAAAAAGAAAAAGACATTTTAGTTTATTAATAATATATATACGAATTTATTTCAGATAAAATAATAGACCTTTTTTATCTGAAATAAATTCGTATATTCTGATAAAATAGAAGATGTATGCACATTTTGATCCAGAATTATTTAACAAATACTTGTAAATTCTTCGCTTTGAAAACTCAGTGAATCTAGATTTTCAAAAGATGGGACTTTAAATATCGCACTAAAAGTACTCAGATCAATAACTTGCATACACTTAATCCTGCGAATTTGCCAAGCAAAATTTGAAACACGCACTGATAAAAACATAGATTATTTACAATTTATAAAATGACATTCATTTTGCTGCTCCAAACTCAATTTTTGAGAACGAGAATTAAAATTATGTGCATCTATGGTTTAAAATGTATTTAAAATAATTACAACCATCCATTTCCGAAAAAGCGTCGTATTTACCAGTTTGTTAATGAAGCATTTCTAAAAAATGATGATAATCTTATGTGATAGATTTCAACAGAGAACACTTAAAACTTCTTCAAAAGCACTTGATGGGGACCCTAAATCCTTGAAAGCAGCTCCATCAGCAAGGTCGATCAGACATTGCTAATGATTATGGTACAAATTACAAGGTTGTTTTATTTTATTTTAAACATTTCAACAAATGACGAAAAAGAATGCTTCGTTCTTTCACAACTAATTTCAATTTAAATCTCATAGAAATGTGATCTTTAAAGAATATTTAAAAACATGCAAAGAAAGGGATGTAATTATACAAGTGGAGAAGCATACGTATTAATTAATATTGAAAGAAAACTTTTCAAATTATTGAATTTGCTGGTGTAACAATATCGCATACTTTTTTCGAGTTACACAGACAATTAACAGAAATTATTCTCTGCATGATGAAGTCATATATATATTATTTAAACAAAAATAGTCATGAGAAATAGACAATATATTTAATGACTCCATTTGAGGAATTTTACCTGGTCACAGAAACAAAAATAAGAGAATTACTAAACCATTATTTTAAATTTTCCTCGGCAAGTTATTTAATTAAAAATTTTAACAGATTTTGTGAAATGTATAAAAAATTTTACATTAAGTTTTCATTTAATGCAAGAAATTTAAATGCAAATGCAATGAAACCATTTTCTTTCAAAGATAATTACTTTCTTGCTTATATTTTTTCCTCGTAGAAGCGAAGAAGATTTTCAAATGGATAAAAACTGATCGAAATTTGTTTAATCCAGATTAAATACGTTGATGTTATTGAAGAGGTTAGTAGAAAGCATAAAACAAATAAATTTTCAAAAATATTGAAATAAGGCATATATAAATTTAATAAATTATATTTTTATTAATGTCTTATTTCAATTTATATATCATATAATTTATGTAGCAACCATACCCAAGTATAATTTCTACATTTCATGTTATGATACATTATTCTTCCTTCATTCCTAAATTTCTTTGAATTTTTTTCTTTCAAGAAATGAAATACTGAATAAAAAGAAATAAACAGTTACAAATAATAATGTATCAACAATAATTGTTCTAAAGAACTTATTATGCAATAACAAATGCTGTGTATGCTCGATGCAAAACTTTTCGTTTTTATTTTAAGATGTTGAGGCAGTTAATCAAATAAAATTATGTAGTAAAAAAAACAGAAGTATACCTAATCTGAGGTCTAAAACATGAGTGTTTGCAATAAATTCATTAATTATAGGCTGCCATAAAGTTTTTAAGAGAACACTCATAAACTGAAGCATAAATTTTTTCCTATACAAATCAACCAATTTAATATTATTTGACCAAGATCACTGAAGACGTCGATTAACATCAAATGTTAATATATAATTTTTAAATATATTCTAAAATTAGAAATTTTTGAAAGATCTTGATCAAAATTCTATGAAAATTTGGTATTAAAGATAAATAAATAATAATATTTTAAATTCAGAAATCAAATATAAAACTATTAAAAAAAACTCGCAAAATTATTTTTCAGAAATGTAAAAATAAATGATATTATTTTGGATATCTATTTCTGTAACCACACAATCTCTAATTACTTGAATCTACGAAACAGTCATATTTAAAGGATTTTCATATCGATGAGAACGAAATAAACTCTACGCCACTCATCTTACAATACTAACTAGCTGCCAATATGACTGGTGAAATCAATAAGAAACAAATATATGCTTTATCAAGAATATAATTGAATTTATGACGTCATGATTGACCTTATCTCGATATTGACAGCATTGGATAAACAACGTGTTACGCAGCCTCTTGCTGAGTGAAATTTAATTCTGTTCACTAGAGGTCAAGCCGTAAGAAATTAGTTATACTGATAAGGGTTCTAGCGACACGTAATAAATAATGAGTTCATAATAAACTTGACTAGCGCATATACAATATAAGCCTTCCGGCGGATTTTTGATATTGATAAATTTCTGGGGGATTTTACCATTATTTTCGGGGGGGGGAACAACCTACATTAGTTATAACATTAAAAAAATCAAATACACTAAGGATATTTAACAATAGCTTGTGTTACTCGTCATTGGGGAAGAATTTAAAACACTTTGTATAAGTTACACATTTTCAATGGAATTTTTCTGATGATCATTCAATTTTCCCTTTTTTATGAAATCCTAATATCTCCTAATTTTATTTGTGCTTTTTTTATTAATAATAGGATTCAATTTACTTATTTATAAAAAATATGACGAAACAATAACATCATGTTGGTGACATTTTTTTTAATGTCAAAAAGTTCTAAAATACAACAAAATGGTTATATGGCAGCTGTGCCTTAGACTTGCGTAATGGGCAATGTATCAACAAGAATTTGGAATGAGGTTTATATATTTGAAATATCGCTTACGCAGTATATAGCCAGAAGTCTAGAGCATGAAATATGGGTATTTGTTCCAGTATCGATATGATATCCCCTAACATCGTATTTCTAAAAAGTACATTTTTTGCAATCAGTTACGGTTTAAGCTGCAAATCAAAGTTGAAAAACGTAATAGTAGCTATTAACTCTGCGACCATATAAATAAACCTTTTTCATCAAATGTTAAATAAGAAGATTTATTGCTGTTGCAGCAGTCTGGCCCTGAGTTGGACTCTACCAGTTAAGACTGCAGCAGCCGGGTGGCGAACGTAATTTAGAAACAAGAACCAAACATAAGAACCCCAATACTTGGCCTGCCACCCCCAGAGGTATGTTTCCCTTTGTGGACATTGCAACCATGACCAGTTTTAACGAGCCCCAGCCGTCTTTAACGAACAAGACGCATCTTTGGTTAAGCAAGGATTCGAGTTCATTACCTTCCTATAATGAGAATGACACCCTAACGAAACAGTCCACAAAAACACAGCATAAAACCAAATTTATAAAATTTGGACTGCAGAAACCGGGTGGAGAACGTAATTTAGAAACAAGAACCAAGCATAAAAACCCCAATACTTGACCTGCCACCCCCAGAGGTATGTTTCCCTTTGTGGACATTGCAACCATGACCAGTTTTAACGAGCCCCAGCCGTCTTTAACGAACAAGACGCATCTTTGGTTAAGCAAGGATTCGAGCTCATTACCTTCCTATAATGAGAACGACACCCTAACGAAACAGTCCACAAAAACACAGCATAAAACCAAATTTATAAAATTTGGACTGCAGAAACCGGGTGGCGAACGTAATTTAGAAACAAGAACCAAACATAAGAACCCCAATACTTGGCCTGCCACCCCCAGAGGTATGTTTCCCTTTGTGGACATTGCAACCATGACCAGTTTTAACGAGCCCCAGCCGTCTTTAACGAACAAGACGCATCTTAGGTTAAGCAAGGATTCGAGCTCATTACCTTCCTATAATGAGAACGACACCCTAACGAAACAGTCCACAAAAACACAGCATAAAACCAAATTTATAAAATTTGGACTGCAGAAACCGGGTGGCGAACGTAATTTAGATACAAGAACCAAGCATAAGAACCCCAATACTTGGCCTGCCACCTCCAGAGGTATGTTTCCCTTTGTGGACATTGCAACCATGACCAGTTTTAACGAGCCCCATCCGTCTTTAGCGAACAAGACGCATCTTTGGATTCGAGCTCATTACCTTCCTATAATGAGAATGACACCCTAACGAAACAGTCCAGAAAAACACAGTATAAAACCAAATTTTTAAAATTTAGTAATGCGATTACGTTGTTTAGATATTATTTTTCTTTCATTTGCCAAGAGAAAATTTTATCTTCAGTACAAACAAATAAAATGTGTAAGCTATTATATAGTAAAATTTTAACAGTGCTCTTACATGATTTCCACGAAAACTTTACGTATATATATATGCTAAATATTAGAAAATGATGCACATTATATTTTTATTTATGATGCGCATTTCAAATAAGCAACAACGTATTAATACATTATAAGTGATTTTCTTTAGCTCTTCTATATTCACATTTACGATAATGAAATCTATGCGAAAATGTTTTATGAAGCATAAGAGGGGACAGAAATCTTGTAACTCAAAATTTTAATGCCAAACTTTGATAATTATTAAATTGCTCTAAATAAACGAAAAAAACTGTATTAGAAAAAGTACTCACATTAAAAGGTAAAATATAAATAATTTTTTCTCCTATCGTATATCTTTTTCTGCAAAGATTATTTTGATCTTTTTTATCACTTCATATTAAAGATCATTTTCTGAATTACAACTTTGGATATTTTGTTCGTAAGAGACAATATTATAAAAAATTGCCTTTTATATCTTCGGACAGAATCTAGAAAAGTTGTATAGATTTTAAGTACTTGATAAAAAGCACTATTCGCATAATTTGTTTCTCCCTTTTAAAAGGGAATTTTCTTAATATTTACAAAAGATGGTAGATAAAATCTAACTTAAATAGATTCTTTCACTCAGCTATTAAGAGTAATTTTAAATTTTCATTTTGGATAATTTCTTATAAGCAGTTATTAGTAACTGAAAAATAACTTTTAATTACATAATTTTTATGAATACTAATATGAATGACTGCAAAATTTTACAAACAAAAATAATAAAAAAAAATACATCTTCACAAACAAAACTTCCATGACTTTTAAGTATACGAATAAACAATTAATTTAAAATTTCACTATTTTAAGTTATGTCAGTATATAGTTAAATCGATTACACAAAAATGCATAAAAGAATATATTAGAACTTAGGTAAATATGTTTTGTTAGATTTTTAAAAAATACTTTTGTATTCAGATAAACATTTTTAATAAATAATTATAAATTGAAATTTTTTTAACTGCCATTTAAATTATTTGTTTTTTAAGATCAAAAAATGCATATTTTAAAGGGAAATATACAATAAATATGAAAACTTTCATTTTTCGTAGGACATTTCATATGTATGGGACAAAAACATATTCAATGCTTCCTAATACTAAATAGATATCAGTGCATGTTAACAAACATACAGAACTGATACTCATAAGCAATAGACATTACTTATGTTATAATTGGTGACAATAATATTTGTAAGTTTCGATTTATCAATAAACGTAAACAAAGGAAACCACCAAAAATCAATTAATTTTACCCGATAAGGCACTCGTTGTCTGAAATATTTTTTTGTGCTTTAAATGCATCCGACGGAATTAAAAGTTCCATCACTTCCTTAAGCGTTTCGAAACTATCGGAAGCGTTGATTATTTGAAAGCGGGGGCAACTCCCACTCCAAACCCGTTATCCGTTTCCTATTCTGCGCACGAGGAGAACGGGAAACAAGTCATAACTTTTGTTTTCCATCCTTTCACTTCCACATACAATTCATTTAGTGTGGGTGGATGAGGGTATGGGGAAGAGAGAGAGAATTCATTTGCTGCGTTCACCAAAAAAAGAAATAAGAAAAATATTCTGAGGCCATTTATTATATTTAAAAAAAATAATAAGACCAGAAATTTATTTTGAAGGTATATTTCAAGAGAATATTCCGTTGATTGTGGAAAGGTATTAATACGGAATTTATCTTAGTTTAGAATTTAAGAATAATTAAAGCAGTTTCTAGATAAAGAAAAATAAGAATTCTATAAATATTTGGAATTGAGAATGGACAGAACATATATATTGTCAGATAATAGAAAACAAATCATATGATGTATTATATGAGTATCATATGATGATGATAAACCTAATATCACTTGATTTGTTTTATCCTATGATTGGCCATGAAGTTAAGGATTTATTTTAAGAGGATAATTCTTATGGAATGCTTTATTTAGAATATCAATTAATTATTTCAATTTTTAATAATTACAAAAAGATTTCACTTGTATTATTTTTAAAAAATTAAAAAGTAAAACTTAAAACCTCTGAATATAAAAAAGTTAGAGCCTAAAAAATTAAGTTTTAAAATACATATATTTATATATAAATTTGGTTTTTTAATAAATTTTCCATTTAAGCTCAAATATTGTTGGGAAAATAATAATCAATTTGTTGATAGCATTTCATCATTCATTAAATATTTATGAAGACTTCCAACAAGTTTAAAAGCATTAAGCATATAATTTGTGAACAATAAATTAATAACTATAAAGATAGCATTAATAAATTTGTGATGCAATTTTAACATTGATGAAATAAATCAATACTTTTATTTAATCGTAAAATACAACATCAATTGTTTAAGATTGACTACCAACATAGTAATTATTTCCACAACTTCCTGCTTTCATCCTTCAATAAATTCTGAAATCTAAATTGTGTTATATAAAAATCCTAAATGCTTCATATAGTTTTTCCGTTTAAAAGGCAAGAATAGAAAATAAAGTAGAAACAATAAAATCGAAAAAAATAAAAATAAACTGTTTTAAAAAAATAATAAAGGATCTGGATACCTATCAAATATCTTATTTTTCTAGAAATACAGTAAAAATAACGTCAAATCTTTTAGATCGCGAACATGCGAAACAATAATTGGCTCAGTCGTCCATCAATTTTATCTTCGAACGAACTTTCAATCGTTCCATCGGAAGGAGCAGCTTGCCAAAAATAGTCGCAGCCCTCTTTCTCCCACGCTTGGGTTCTTCAAGAGTGGGGATAAAAGGCTGCTTGCTCTTCCCCAATACTTCTTCACAGCCTGTTCCGCAACTTCTCAAGAAATCTAAGTAAACACTTACAAAACAATATTTGTTCGTTCTACGATTCAAAAGTTCTTAACCACAATTTTAAAAAGGATTCTAACAAAAATGGGATTCAAAAAATTGGCGCAGATGTTCTTCACCCGCGGTGTATGCGCCTCGGGGGTGCGAGACGAGCACACAGAAATGAATAAATTAAATTCTTATCAAAGACTTCTCAAAAGCTGACGTCGGCGACATTTTTTTACATATATGGCTCTAAAAAGATCTGGCGAACCGTACTGGATTTCATAAAAGAATAAAATGAAAAACAAAGAAACTGTAGACAGATGAGAAAATACTTAGAAAGTTAAACTTCTATTATAAACAATTGTTAAACTTAAAATTTTCGTTCTTTTTATTATATTCTACGTCTCCTTCGGGTCACATGGGACAATTTGGCGGATTGCCAAGAGAAAATGAGTTTAAATGGATTTCAGCAATGTTGATAGAGATTAACCTTTAAAATTATATTTTAATTGATAATTAAATAACCCTTTTATAATATTTTGCTTAGGTTCCATGAACAATATTTATTTCTGAAATGAACTTCTAACATTTGTATG
Organism: Latrodectus hesperus; assembly: GCA_037975125.1. NCBI lineage: Eukaryota > Metazoa > Arthropoda > Arachnida > Araneae > Theridiidae > Latrodectus > Latrodectus hesperus. The sequence continues at coordinate 74,509,419 of CM075853.1, read as the reverse complement.
GTTATTAACTGAATATGTTATGCCAGGAAATTACCAAACCACGACTGCGGACTACCATGACTAGGGAATGGACAAGCTCTTTCGACACAAATTCACTCCATCAGTCATTCTATTACAGGAATAAAGATTCTATCACTTAATGATCCCAAAAAATAATGAACTTAAAAAAATAGAATTTAAAATGTTTATTTATACCATGAACTAAAAAATTTAAATAAAATTTAAATGTTTTGATTTTTGTTCCCAGTTCTGTCATGATATAATAAAGTTAGTAATTCTGAGGCTTAAACTGTAGCCTTGTTTCTTTCCTGTCTTTTCATGTACCTTACATGTTACAGACTATATTAAATAATATATAAGCACTTTTAAGAGAGAGGGGTTCATAATTTGCTTATTTTTATTGATAAAAGGACGATATCCATCACGAAATTGTTAAATAATTACTTTTAGATAATATTACAATTCCAAACACAAAAAGCAACAACACATTTCTTTTCGATATTTTTTCAAATCTTAAAATATTTTAAATTTACAACTTTGATAAATGTTTGAAAAGTTAGATGAATTATGAAAATCATATAAAATCACATTTCAAATTGATTAGTTGAGAGAAAATCTAATACGAAAAATGGAACAGCAATAAACAGTAGAAAGGAAAGCTATTTTTCTTTATGAATCTTATTTTTTATTATACTATCCCTTCAAAATTACATTTATAACATAGAAATTAGATACTTGAAAATAATTTATTTATACTGAAAGAAGTAAAGAGAGATTAAAAGTTTCATTCCTTCAATTTCTCAAAAAACCTTAACTTCTAAATTAAAAGTTTGACTCTTATAATTTGTTATAAAACTCTTTTTCTCAGAAAAATAATTTTGATCTTTAGAGAATAATACCGTATTTTCACATCCTAATCAAGAAGAAATCAATTTATGAATGTTAATTTATACCATTTTATCTTTACAAATTGTAAAACTAAAATTCTCTTTCTGAAGTTTAAACAATTAGATTCCTCGTTTATTATAATCCTTCATTACTTTTTATAAATTTAAAATATACTATGATATATGAAAAAAAATAGAATATGAAATACTCGATATAATAACAATTTATTAAATATTTTGTTTCATTTTATATTTATTGTTAAAAATGTGCATTGTATATCACGTGTCAATTAAGTATTTATTTTATTTTTTGTGTAAAGAAATCAATATTTTCACTGTATTAAAATTATGGGAAATTCGATTGCACCAGATAAATGTTTTTATAATGTAATAATAATAAGTTTTAACTGGACATCACTGATTTAAAAATAATAATTGTTTATAATTGGGTAATGCTTCATAGAAGAATTGCATAAATATGTTAAATTTGCAATTTTATAGAAATGAATACACCATAATTTATATTCTTAAATTTAAAAATGAAATATCTAGATACGTGAAATATCTGGATACTGAAAAATATCTGGATACGTAATTTCCATAAATAAATTAATGCATTTTCCTCAAGCGTACTTGAACTGATCATCACGCCGTTTCGATAAGATTCGGATGATTATTTCAATTATTAAACTGCGCCATATTTCAGTTTACAACAGATTTAAAACTAAAACTATGTCATATTTCTTTGGAAGCTATGTAGAATTTGAATAAGTATCAGTATTTATCTGACGGATAATCCCCGATGGATAATTTTTTAACCTTGAGCATTTCCATACAGCAATCTTCTATTGCCTATTATTTCAAAAATTAAATTAAATTAAGGTTATATTCATAGTTAAAAAATGTATTTTTCAGAAAATGTTTTCTGTCTAAAGTTAAAATATTCATCAAAATTGGAGTAAAATCAAGTGAGTTAATGTAGCACCTTTAAAGAGAGAATAACGTTCGTAAAATAAAAGGAATAAAATCCTTATTTAGTCTTTTAATGATTTCTGTTTGAAATTTGTTTTAGATGTGTATCAAAAACTTTATACTAGTGATTGTTTCGTACATTTAAATTATGCACGAGAACTTATTAAACGCGCTACACACTTAAAATAAAATAAAATAATATTTTTCTACACTGCATTATGAATGAACTCTTGTAAAATTATATTGCTTTAGGAAATATAGCGCATAATTATGTCACCTTGCATGATAGTATATTCTCAAATATTTTTCTTGAAAACAAAACATTGAGAATTAAAAATGTTGAGTAGTTTATTTACATGTTTTTATTAATATTTTAATTATTCCTTATATTTTCATATAATTTCCAAAAACTTTCATTTAAAATTTTGTATATATATGAAATTAATATAATAAATTTTAAACAAGCAAGTTTTTTTACTAATAAGGTAATTACTTATTTCATACAGTATATATAAGCTCTAATAACTTTCTTTTTTAATTTTCTAAATTTATAGAATTACATTGCGATTTATAATAAAAGAAATTATAAAGTTTCAAGCATTTCAGTGTGTGCGAGTCTTTATAATTGATGATGCGATTCCGATTAAAAGGTGAAAATAATCTTTAAAATATCATTTGACAACAATACATAAACTTTTAATATATTTTCCTAACTTATTCTTTTTACCCCGCAAAGCAAACATTGAAATTTCTTAACCGACTTTTTGAGATTTGCAATTAATTTCTTATTTTTAATTGAGTTTTCAATCTAAATTTTAACTTCAATTCATATAACTATTTCATAAATATTGACTTTTCTAAAATTTTTCAAGCCCTTACTAAATTAAAAGATGATTAAATTTCTTCTCAATCGCAGAAGTACAAATACAAAATAGTAAGACTGCTAACTTTCAAAATAACAACAAAATTAAACCATCAATTTCAGAGGTAATATTAAGCAAGTGGACAGTAATTTTCTCGTTTTTTAATGCGCGTCGATGCAAATAATTCAATTTAAAAATTTTTAATATTTTTAGTACCATTCTTCAATAAAATGATATAAATCAATGAAGTAAGCTGGATAATTAAACTCGTGATTGTATTTGAATTTAACCTCCATTTCATTTGCGTATTTTTAAATATTCCATTTTTAATTGCTAAATATTTAAACAAAAAAAATACGCAGCATTTTTTGAAAAGCTGTACTATTGCAGTTGTTTTACATTGAATTTCGAGTTTTGCTAAAAACTTACCTACCTATATAAATGCTTTATTATCTTAATTTTTATTCTTAAGTAAAGCTTCAAAAGATTATCTGTAATTCACAGGATTCAGATTCTGATGAGAAAAACTTTCAAATATATCTTACCGCTAATATTAAGCATGCATGTTCAATAATGAATGATTATTTTTTGTGACAACGGGGTAACTCAGTTGCTTATTGCTCTCATGTTCGTAAAATAGAACATTCGATACATGATCTATAGGAAAATCATCGTGCTAAAAGAGATGGGCCACTTTAAAATGTCCTTCTGCTTATGCGATATCAACAGGCACATAAAGCTTGAAGAAACTGTCACATAAAGGGACATTCTCTTACAATTATTTTATGGATGCAAACTCAAATATCACCTCATCACTTGGAAGAGGTTTAAAATTATAAGACGGGTGACTATATTTAGCAACATTGGTCTCCAGAAATAGGCAGCAGGAAATGTATCACCTTAACCTACCTTTATGAAGAATATCTGATAAATTTTTCCACAATAATATTACTTTAGAGAAAATATCAAGAACAATTTCCCAATTTTATTAAAAATAATATTTGCTCCCTGAATTAAGAAAAAAATATTAACTTGAACCAAAGTGATCTTTTGTAACTTTGAAAGAGAATACTTTTCTGTTCAGAGTTTCATTCCTAAGTTGGCAGTGATCTTGAAATTACGTAAAACGATCCAAGTGTTATGAGCAAAACGATATTGTTCGGTAACTACATCAGAAGACGATACCGCAAATATTTTTTCTTAAGTCAGCAAAATTTTTTGGTGGGAAGTAACGGAAATGAGACTAATTTATTCCGGCGTAATTATCCCAACAGGGGTATAAAAAATAAATTTTGAGAAACGTTAAATATTCATTATCGCTCCGACCCGCCACAGATCCCTTCTCTAGTTTCAATTTGCTTCGACAAATAGAGGGGAAAGGGGTAGTTTGGTTAGTAACAGTACAGGTAAAATTTTCACATTTTCGATGTATTCTAATAATCGATAGTCTAAAAAGAAAAAAAAAACACAAGAGAAAAAAAAAATAGCAGAACTTTTTTTAAATGTAACTAAAGTGTCGTGGGATTTGATGACTAGTCTGATTTTTTTTATATTTATTTTCGAAGAATAATCGATTTTTCGATTTATTTTAATGTTTTACGCCCCATTACTAGATGGTTATTTAAGCGAAAGTTAGTCGTTCGTTGAGATTGAACAATGAGCTTCGTGTGCAGACATTCGTGCAAACTCATATAAAATGTCTTGGAAAATAAGATTATTAATTAATTAATTTTTTGAATGAGTTTGATATAAAAAAAGAATTAAATTTAGAAAATTACATATTACTTTATAGTCCAGTTGCTTCACCAAAAAAATTATATGTGCATATAAGATGTATTAAAATTTTAAAAACGACATAATAACATAATAAACAAAATCCTTAACATAACGATTTAAAACTAGATGTATCAGAAGGTTAAAAAATGCTTTTTACGCACTTTGAGATGAGTGAATACTTTGAAATTTGATAAAAATAAGAGACATAAAAAAATGCTTAAAGAATGAACTTCTAAAGATAAATTCTGTCAATGCAATTTATTTTCATAATCCCTTTTCTTTTTCTGACCACCATCAATCTTAACTCCCCATCGACGTATGCAGATAAAAGCAGTGGCACCCTTCATAAATAATGCTTTCTAAAATAATCGCGTTGGAGCATTTATAAAAGAATAAAAGATTATTCTAAATTCTTTTCGAGATCGGCTGATTCTAGCCCATATTTTACTTAGTGAGGCCATCCAAGTGGCTCGTAGTCATCAGCAAAGCCACAGCTTTATCGTTAACCTTTGACTTGAAAATGTAAAGAAAAAAATTAGTGTGGGAAATACATCTGAGACACTTTATCAAGAGTCGACGTCATTTAGTGAAGGAGTCGGTCGAGGATAGTACGAAAAAAATCCATTCATTGAAAGGAAAAACATACGCCATTTTCTTTCAGGCAACGTATGCTTCAAATTCAGAGGAAAGCAACACGTCTCATATCTAATACAGTACTATGCAATCAGTGGCACAATAGGAGTATATCCGAAAATGTCACGATAAAATGTATCAAATTTTTCTGCTTTACAATTTAAATAGAGATTTCCAAACCACATAAGCGTCTTGAGAACATTTTCATGATGATAAAGGTTTGCTTTAATAAAAAAAAATAAATAAACAAAAACTGCGGAGGAAAATTACATTATTTAATGTATTTCCAATCGAAATCGACAAAATGGTCAGCTAACGTCAGTAACCAGAAATTATATTCGTTTTATTAAAACAAAAATATTCATTCATAATGTGACCTGTACTTAAGATAATATTTACCTCTACTCCATATTTCTATGTAAAGATAATATTTACATAGGAAATGTGGAGAATAGATAATGGACGATATTATAGCATCTCTCTTTTCTTTTTGGATTACACCAGTGTTACCCGATCACTCCTTTGTAGTAACAACTCATCTTTTGAGTTAGTCCCGAAGTACACAAATATTTGTTTTTTTATTTAATATAACAATACAAGTTAGGATAAGGGAACAAAAACCAATCAAAAACAACGGTGTAATAAGTTGTTATAAGTAGTCAATAAGTAATAATAATAATAAACCATGAATTATTTCATACTGATTAAAATCTAGGAAAATTAAATTATAGAAGATTCGCTCTCATAAAATTATTACAAAAAATTAAATACATGTGATATTAAAAGAAATATATTCAAAGAGAACATTCACAATCACATTTATATGTTGCATAAGAACTGAACTCTACGGACCAACTCGTTACTCGACATGGCAAGTTACATTAAGGCTACCTCTCAAACACGAAGAAATCATGTTACAATATCAAAAAGATAAAAATTAATTCAATGTCTAATTATTTCGAAGACCATCATGATAAATGAGCTTATGAAAGTTAAAATTTCGTAGAGCTAAGGTCTTCCTACTGATGTGTGTGTTTTGTATGCAGACCTACTAATAGGAAAAAATAATCAATAAATAATATACTGAATTAAGTGTTATAAATCTTGAAAATTCATTATAAATTAGCAGGTGAACATTATAAAACAAATCATTACAATATACCTTATTATTCATACATTGTACTCCTACAGAAGAAGTAAATCGAAGTAAGACCAATACTAAAATCTAAGTATGAAATAATATTTTAGCATTACAAAACTAGTTTCAATTGCTATAGCATTATAAAACTAGTTGCAATTGATGCATTTATATATAAAAAAACTGACCGTCAACAACTATTCTTCTCAATTTTACAGTTTGAATTGGAGGTTGTCTATAATAAATATAAAGTAAATGATAAAAATCATCAAATTTGAAAGCAGAAAGTTCGATACCAGATCAAGCAAAAGACCACCGTAGTCAGCAATTCTTAGACATGTTGAAAATTCCTTAGAGTTCACGATAGCTCAGTTAGTGTTACATATTAAACATAAATGTATTTTTATTGTTGCAATGATTTGTACACTTCCATAACTAGGAAATTCTTTGTCAAAAATAATTCTATCAAAATAAGTTCATTTTTATAAATCAGAGTAAATAAAATAAACTTTAAATTCAAAAAAATGCACATTTTCCTAATTACAAAAATAAATCATAAGAAAAAAAATTTTTCCGTACTTTTCAAGAGTTCAACTTTCCTCAATTTAATAAATATGTCATAAAAAGAAAATTTCTGATCATATATTCACTTGATCCAAAGCAAAATAATTACATATTTAACATAAAAAAATTTTACATATATCAATTTGATAATTTTACAAATTAACCATAATTGAAGAAAAAATTCAAATTAGTTATTTTACAATGATTCAAAATAATTACTATGATTAAATTTATTACATCATAAAACTGCTTAATATAACGATTAAGAATGGAAAAATTTAAATAAATAAGATTTTGATGACTGTTATAATAGCTCCAATAAAAAAAAATTTCAGAAAACTATCACTAATATATTGCCATTTTTAATACTACATCTTAATCTAAAACGTAAGCAAAAAATATGGAAACATGGGAGAGATTTACTGTTAAGAATCAATCCGCATGCTTAAGTTGAAATGTGATCACTGCTTTTCAATATTGATTCTCGGAATGTTACGCATGAATTGTTTATAACATACAGCGATAAAGTTTATTTCGTAACTATGGCAACGATGCGGATTGGACATGCTTGAATCGACACGTCCATCGCTGTAAAGTGTCACGATAAAATTGATAAGCAGAATAAGGGGTTAATAGCTTTCCAAAACTAAACTTGAGACGGCCATATATGGACACTAGAATTGACGTTTAGAAATAAGAACATGTTATTCTTTTTCACAACAATTAGTAATGCAGCTCTATATATAAGGTATTAAAATAATTTATCTTATCAATTTAAAATAATTATTAAAATAGTACAAATTTTTACAGTAAATACATACAGTGGAAGTGTCAACTGTGAAGACGTTCATTTTAACTTGCAAAGATTATTCGTTTATAGGATAAAGAAAAAGGAAAAAAGGATACAATATTTGTTTAACTTTACAATTAGTTCATGAATCTTCCGCAAAAAGTTCGCTAAAGTTTCATACAATTTTTTCGCGAGGAACACGCTTTTAATTTAAGTAATTCAACAAATCGTCGAGAGATGCCATTGGCAACAGCTTTGCTCAGTCATGGAGAACAATCAGCATGGAGAAAATAAACTTTTCTTTCCAATTTTCAGTTATTTGGTTAATTGAAATTAACTAAAAAAACACATGGGCCACGGTGGTAAGGCACCGTTCTCATTATCGGAAAGCAGTGAGTTCATACCCGGCTTAACCGAAGATCAGTTGTGTTCGCTAGTGGCAGTTTAGGCACGTAAAAACTGGGAGTGGTTGTTAGTCATCCAAGTGAAATGATACCTTAGGGGGCGGCAAGCCAGAAATTGGAGTCCAGGTATCTGCTGCAACTAACACAAGTCTTTACTACTTTCATACATATTTTTTTTCATTTTTTTATAATTTTGAGAATTGTAAGGGAATTATATATTATGCCAGCGAAAAAACATTTTCGCAACACCATGTATACGAGATTCTCAGTTTCGTGTTTGTTAGGATTCCAAAAATTATGGACAGTTTGAAACCAATGAGATCTCTAATAGGAAACAATGATAAGAAAGTAATTTATCACCCCAGTCACTTAATATTTTAATATTTTCAGTCTGTCATTAAAATGGTTTGTATTTTCTAACATTACGATACAAATTAATTGTTGCAAAAATAATTATAAATTTATTACTAGAAAACGAGGGGAAGAGTGAGAAAATGAATTACAAACTTAATAAATACGAACTAAAATTATAAATATAAAAAGTTTAAAATGTTTCTCCAATTGTTTTACTATATACAGTAGATATTAAATCAAAAATAAAAACAGAAATCAAAATAAAATACTTTAGAAATCTATATTATAATTAAAGCTTATCAATTATTTATAACTTAAAACGGCATTACCACTAAAATATCATCATAAAATTTTATGTTATAAATTGAAAATTCTGCGTTTCAAAATCTGTAAGTTAGGATAGTTTCTCAAGATTTTTCCACAAAGCGCTCTTTAATTCCTTAATTCCGAAACATGAAATTCGCAAGTAATATGTTCACATTTGTTAATATTATAAAAATTTTTATTTGTACAAACGAATTGGAAAACGAATATAAATAAGTTTTCTAAAATAATCACTTGCACATTTTTTTAAAAAATTTGACGTTGTAAAAATAAAAAATTAAACTTACTTCAAATTGTATACTACAATAAACAATAAATTGAATAATTTCTATTGACATTACATGGGAAAACGAAATTTATACATTAACCTTTCTTGAAGCTAGTCATTATCTTTCTGTTGTCATCAAAGATGTTTTTGAAAAAGCGAATAACTACCCTTACATAAATTGTAGTTAGAATTAATACATAAGAAAAATAATTCTTATTTATTGAAGTTAATGGGAGAAACACACACTACAATCCCTAAATTCTTTTATTAGGGTAAAATCGATAAAAAATATTAATCCTGATACTTCAAATGATGCTTTCAATGTGAAAATGGTAAATCAATTTTTTTCCATAACAATAAACTCTGCTATCACCAGCTCAAACATTTTATTTCAATAAAAATATTTTTTAAACTTTAAATAGAATTATCATTATATATAACTGGTATATTTTTAATTTTACATCATAGCTAATGATCCTGAAAATTTATCTTTAAAATTTTGAAAAAATTTAATACTTTAAAATATTTAATCGATTAAGTTTTTAACTGATGTTTAATGTTGTTTTTATTAATCTATTAAGAAACATTTAAACGTTTGTAGAACTTTAAACGAATATGCTCAAATTGTTATTCAAGGCAGTGGAAAATCGGAAACTGCCTGTGTCATTGTCCGGTAAGATATTGCCAAAACTTTGTTATTGTAGGACGTTACGCAACGGTTTCCTGCTGATAGATTAAAAATACATTTTTTGCGAAAAACTGAATATGTGTTACAAGAAATAATTCCTGGATTATTCCTGGAAGCCTTCGAAATAATTCCTGGATTATTTTTTCATATGCTAGATATCATTTAAGACAATCATTATTAAATACTATCATTGAAGGTGTTGTTTGTTGTTTCTAATCCCATATGGTGTAGCTAAGCTAAACCATCTCCTAAAAACCAAAAATCATTAGTCTAAAAATAAAATAGGATTCTCTAAAACCTCGTTCACAGTAAAATTCAGACAGTCAAGAATATGTCTCGGTGAGGGCTGATCACAACCTTGCACCAGTGACACTCCAGAAAGACTTTCTGGCCCATCATTGAAGGTAAAATTAACTAAACAACCCTTTACCACATCACATTCAGTTAATGTAATAGTTAATTCTACTGCTGAATAGTATTATATTTAATTAATGTTAGAACAAACTACAACTCTTAATATTATTTTCAATTAATGTAGAAATCAAATGCATATGTTCTTGTATCTAACATTTAATTAATATAAGAATTAAATATAAAAGTCTGGTGTTTTAGTTAATCAGTATTTCAATTATTTGCTAATTTTGTATTGTTTTTAATAAAAGAGTATAGCTTTTGGCTTATATTTGTCGAATTGCAAGTTGAATCGTTATCAATCTAGCCTTCGATATAAAAATTTGTGTCCGATACCCAATAAGGGAGTTAAGTATATTAGTTGTTCTGAATTCACTTTTAACTTTAGATTTCGGTTTAATTAGCTCTCATGTGCGTAAAGTTAACATTAGACAACCAATAAAGTAAATAAATTAACATAAAACTAGATTACAAGTCTCACACTAATTTTTATATTTAAATTATTATTACAATGCTTAAAATTATCTTTGTGTGTAATATATTTCAATCATAAAATGGAAGTTATGTGTTATTTTTCTGCAACGATTTTCACTTGATAATTAAATTCGATTCATTTAACCAAACTTAAGAGTTCACGCGATTTTTATCAAAAACATTTTAATAAAATGCTCTACATTTCCTATTATAACATCGCTTACCCATAAAAAAATTTCTCTTTCATTTTGGTCGTAAGGCAATCGACTCTACGAAAAAAAAAATGTGAGCCGAAACACAAACGATTCAGAGCGATAAACAAAATAAATAAACGAAGAATATTTACGAAATCCTTAATTCGTTCTCTTTCCGCTTCAAAGTTTCAATTTTCTTGGGGGAAGTGTTTATTCTTTTTTTCATTGCATTTTCCCCATTAAAATCTATTTAGCGTGATATCTTTCCTCGGCGTTATTAAATTCCTCGAGTTACTTGTAAAAATTCGATGCAAAGGAAGAAAAAAAAATTAAACGGGTAAAACCAAAAAAAAAAAAATAGTTTATTTTTTAATGAACAACATGTAAAACCTCGAAACTACCATATAAGGAGATCTGGAAGTCCTGAAAATCGCCGTCACTGATGTTTCTTTTCCTAAAAATGAGAGGAATGCGAGTGGGTAGGGGCAAGGAGGACCATTAGGTAAATTTCCGAAGGGATTCTTCCCGCCTAATGTCCCTCCTACGGTGTCCCTCTCCCTTCCCCCCCTCAACGCTGTGAATAATTAATTAAACGTGAAGAATTCGTTGAGAGTCAGGATTCTCTGCCAGGATGAAGCATTTTTCTGAGCAAATTAGTTTAAATGCTATGGAGCGTTTGATAAGGAGTGTCGTTTCAAAAGGCTCCGGACATTTCGCAAGACTTCGTGAATACCAGAGAATCTTATTTTTTAAACTCCACTGCACTAAAACATGATCACAGTTTCTGAATGATGTCAACAAAAATCATTCCTCCGTAAACTATTTAAAGAAACTTTAGGATATAACGATGAAATGTTTTAAGAATTATAGCATCTATTTCGTTCACAATTTTTTTCTCCATATCTTTTCGATTCATCGAATCTATTTTCAAATAGATTCATAAATAATAAAAAATGTAAACACATAGCAAAAATAACACAGTTTAAAAACTCTTCATAATTATATGTTTTTATACAGCACGTTTGCATTAAAATGAAAATATGAATTATATGAAAATGTAAAGCCTTACTCTGTCAGTTTTGCAATTTATAAAATTTTGCGTTCCTCCACAGATTATAGATAAGGATATAGAAAGATATCAATAGAAGAATATAGAAATAACACACAAAAACAATGATTAAAATATTCCTTATTTGTTGTATTGTAAAACTACACAAAAGGCATTTTATATATCTTACATGTTAGATAACTCTTTGTGTCCATTGATTTTAATTTTGGAAAAATAGATTAAAAGAAATCAGGAAAATAAATGTATCGAATATATCCATAATGTATCTAAAAATAAGTAATCATTCACTGATGTAGAATATTACAAAAAAAGTATTTTTGTAAATAGAGATTAGGTATTTTTGTAAAAGAGTATGGAGTTCCTCAGACAAAAACGGAATTGTCTCAATGATTAATCACTGAACCAATCGTCTCTTTTCAGGCATCAGTCTTGGACATCGGACAATTCTGCGATTCCGTTTTGCACATCCATTCTTTTCTCTCTTCCATTTGCAACAGAAGAATAAAAATTTTCTTTGCAAAGCCTATGGGGAAAAAAGTCACCGTGGAAAAACTTAGAGACATCGATTATTTTAGAGTGAAACAAACTTGTAACGCTGAAATTTTCTAGACTTCAAAAATGAAAAGAAGTTAGAATCTTTATATTAAACGTATTTTATTAAAACAATCCAAAATCTAAGAATCGGCATTTTATTCGTTTTTGGCGCATGTCTTAAATGTTTTGGAAACAATTATCATCGAGTATTATTTTAACGACTGTTGAACAAGTAACTACATTATATAAAAGAAAATAAAATACTCTTTTCTCTATTTTTCTACTCAAGGCTGGCAACACATATGGTTGCAGATATGGCAACAGACGCGGTTTATCACCGCGCAGAGCACAACCTAATGACTTAAGAATATTTAGGGCATTTTTATGTCAACCACACAAGTTGCCTATTGGGGAGACTTTTCATAGATAGTGGACCGCATTAGCAAGTCACATGGAAGGGAATCCGGAATATTTCCAGGCACCCACCCCGACAGATATGCTTGCAGAAGGCGAACGCGCAATATCCATCACCTGTTGTTCAAAAGGGACTTAGATCGAACCTGAGACCTTTCACTCTGAAGAGCGATGTCCGACCACGAGACTGCGATGTGCCATAATAATGTGACTGTTGAAATATTGTTTCTAAATTAAATTCGTTATTTACCATAAATATAGAAGGTTGATAAATAAGAAAAGAGATAAATAAAAGAATGTAATAATACTTCTATAAAAAATCAAGAAAACAATTCGTCTGAAATATATATATATATATATATATATATATAAGTATTTATTTATATATATGTATATACATATATATATATATATATATATATAAATATATATATATATATATATATATATATATATATATATATATATATATATAAGAATCTTTTATTTAATGTAAGAATAACTCATATGTGTGTAGGCAAAACAAATAAAACTTTAAATAATTGCAGAATTCAAAAGTATTACATTGTTTTTGAAAAACAATGTACAGAATAGTTTTTATCAATTATAAATATAACAACAAATTACTTCATCCACGCAACACATTTTCATTAGATAGTTAATTTTATTATATATTATCATTTTTATTCAAGTGAATATCATTAATTTTGATCGACGGTTCGGTATTTGCAATACACATATAACTAAATAAGGACATATAAAAAAGGATGAATAAAGAAAAAATAATATGAATGAAAATGTGAAATTCCAATGTTATTTGAAAAAGAATGATAAGAGAAAAGAATGATTTCATTAGTTGTCACAATTCCACCTCACAAAAAATTTTCTTTTTAACTTACATAAAGATGACTCTAATGAAAATCCTAATACAAAAACATGGAATATTTATTCTGATCTAAATAAGACAGTAAATTTAATGGCGCAATTTTAAAACTTGAATTATATTCTTCACTTACATGAGAATAGTCGAAACTGGCGTCGTCAAGATTTTTCATAAGTGAGACCATAATTTGCATCGAAAAGAAAATTTCGTAACACACATTCGAAGTCCTTTTGTATGAAGTTTACATAAATATGAACACACATGAGCAAATATTTAATATTTATTGAACAACTATGAACTTCCCACTTACTTTTACTATTGCAAGGAACTTAAGTCAGAATCAATTGTTTCTTCATGGTCAAATAGGTTTTCTTCGTGGAATGTTATGCAAAAAGATTAGCAATTTCAGTTGTGTTATTACTTGTGAAATATATTTTAAGAATATATTTTCCCCTTTTCCAAAATTTTAAAATAGAGGAATTCAATTAGGAATCCAGGAAATATTTGGATGATGCCTTATGAGAAATATGGCAAAAATGAGCTAAGAGAAGGTTATTTTTTAAATCTCTCGCATTATCTGTGAGGTCGGACGAATTCTATTCATTTACAATTCATGAAGCAATATTCAAAAATTTTAAGAAGAAATCTATTTATATGAGAACATTGTTCACAATTTTTACTTCAAAAAATGTGTGGGAAAGTGACTGCCGAACAATGGAAATCTCATTTTCTCTTATGGTAAAAGTCTGAATTGGAATCTCAAGAGCAGTCATGAATGTTGATTGGACGTTTTTCATCGTCACGCAAAAAAAAGTCTTTAATGTGCGTTTTTTTTTCCTCAAAAGTAAAAAATAAAATTAGCAAAAAAGGGCACAAAATTGAAACATTTTGTTTTATTTCTTAAAAACATACATTATTAACAAAAAAACAATTATTTTATTCACACTGAAAATAAATATATTTAAAATCTAAAGCTTAATAATTTTTACTATGATAATGTACAAAATACTTAGTATATTAAAGGAATATTTCAAATAAAAAAAATAAATAAAAACATTTCTTAGTTATAAAATTGCCCCAAATTTAAAAAAATTGTAAATCTACTAATTTTAGTTTAAATTTAAAATATTCCAATTCTTCGTAAACAATATTAAAATCTCTTTCTAATATATTACGCTAACTTAAAAGTGACATAATAGTTAAATACCAATAGAAATTTAATGTACAATGTAGTTATAGTGATTAAACACACTAAAGCAATAAAATTTTCAGCTTAAATGCTTTATTAATTAAATTATTTTTCCTGAATTAGTAATCAGAATATAAAATATTGCTAATGTTATTTGGTTCAGTAACAAATTAATATACAGTTTTTACCCATAATTATATGTAAATCCTAATTGAGCAAAAATAAATACATTTAATTAAGATATATTATTTCACTTTTTAAATTAAATATACTTCAACAAATTTCAAATGTGATCTAAAATTTTTCCATTAAATTTTAACAAAGTAAAGTAACAGGTATAGAAAGCTCTTTAATGAAATATGGACACAAATGTTATATTATATAATGATTTTTTCTTGCATCAGCAATCTAGCAAGATTATAAAACGATTATAAGAATGCTTACATAACAAAATCTAAAAATGGAAGCAAATGGATTGAAAAATTTAAGAAAATATTTTCCAGCAGTTCTGTAAATTTAACAATGAAAAATATCTATATGCGGAGCTAATATTTTACTTTAAAAAAAGCATACAGCGTTAACACAGTTGTTTTCTTTAAAGAATTTGCAATAACTTTTAAATTTGAAAATTATAATGAAAAAAATGATGAATATGTGAGTGAAAAACTATCTAAAATATTGGGATTAAATTGATATAAAGCGAATGATCGGAAATTTGGTAAAAATTTAGCTTTAATAACAATGTATCGTTTCAATAAAATCTATATACGTAATAACTTTAAGAGATTCACGCACAGATATTACTTACCTGAAGTGATGTGAAAACATAAAAAAGTGGCATTTATATCCCAGTGATGCAAATATTAAATTAGCAATTACTCATTTGGAATTTTTGTCCACACGCGCAGCTATAGCGAAAAAATATCTTATAAAAATTAATCTATCTTTTTTTTCCTCTTTCTCTCAGTTATCTGCTTTTAGTTTAATGCTGAGGTTGCAAATTTTTCATTATAAGTTGCGAATTCATCAGAATGTTTAAATAAATTTTAAAAAATACTAATAGTAATCTTTGTTCTCACCAAGAATTCCTTTTTTTTATATTTAGTGGAGAGAATAAACACATAAAATTTTGAATCCTAAAATTCAGGAACTGTTGAGAAAAACAAAATTTTTTGCACAAATTTTTTTAATTTATAATGTTAAAGGTGATACTCTACTTTATTTCCAATAACAAATCTGGTTTACCTCAGCATTTCTAGAAAATAATATGAATTTTTATCCTAAAGCGAACTAACTATTCAAGTTTGTTGACATGGCCATTTCGAAAAGAAACTTTTTTTATACTTCAACATAGTTTCTACTTTACTTAAATAATAATAATCAATAATAAAAACAAGTGGAAACAAATAAACACTATTTTTGTAAGCTTTGTAGTAATATGCTTTAAGCAAAACTAGACATTTTAAACCAAGTTATCGATCAACAAATATCAATATTTTTAAACAGCCACCATGAAATCATAATTTTTATTTAGCATAAATATTTTAACCTGAAATCTATGAAATGCAATACATGTTTTATAAATAAACATTAACAACTATTTTTACAGCATATTAGATAAATAGTTCTTCTGTTTTTATTTTAGGGAATACAGAAGAATAAATAAAATCTTATAGCTCATATTTAGTAAAAATATCAATTAAGTGAATAGAGAAAACAAGTCCACACATTTTAATGCGAAAATATTTTCGTACTGAAGGAGAAACTCTTCAAAAGCAATATTATTTTTCAATCACAAATGAGCTCAAATGATTCTGCAACAATGGCTCCAAACCCTGCATTTCTTCATGAAATATGAGAAATGCATCAACAATGCCAATGAAAAGACCACGAATTGGAGAATTCATCGACTCCTCATGAGACACTTTAAAGCAGCTCTTGAGCAAAAGAACTGTCATTGCAAGAGAAAGACAGTAATTCCCTTTCTGAGTGACACGTTGAAACAACGTTCGTATAACAAAATGTATGTTTTTTTATCCTATCTTTTTCATTCTTTGCTGTACGTAACTTGACGCGTGATTGCAGTTGTTAAGCAAACATATAAGTATTAAGTATAAAAATATGATACTTTTACATCTCTTTAAGTATAAGACCACTCCAAATTTCTTCATATTACATATTTTATCGTTATATATCATATTTTAAAAGTAAACATTTTATCAAACTTTTAGTGACAATAAGAATTTAGTGACCACTAAGTGGCAACAAGAACAATAAACAGGAAATTGAACTCCAACTCCCATGAAAATGTGGTATTGAATAGTAGAGTCCCCGAATCATTTGTTAATTCTTGTGTTATGTCCATAAGTCATTCATTTTGTAATTATTCTTGTGCTTTGTTATAAAAGATATTAAAATGAATAATTCTCAGAGCTAGTTAGCATTGTTTTTATTCCAAGTACGGTTACAACATCAACATAATTTTTAACGTGATTAAAAGTTTACTCTTTCATAACAGCAACTTTATCCAACTTTTAATAATGTTCGGGCTAATTATATGCTTTATTTAAGTAATATTTACTAATTTGTTTGTAGAAATACCTATTGAATGAAAAATTTGCATAAAATCAAAGATTAGCATGCATAAATTCTTTACGAGGATTTCTTGTATATGCATAGATTCAAATCTATAACAAATACTCAGTATTTAATTAAATCTTGTTGTGGTATTATGTTTACTTTTTTCAAATCTACATTAAACATATTATTTAATTAAATGCAACACTAGCTCATTTTTTCTGCAATTTCAATTTGAAAAAGTATATTTGATCAGAGCGTATGCAATCATAGAAATTAAATGACAAAAGTATGTAATAATTTAAAATATAACAATAAATAAGATCTTTATTTATACGCAGGGATCATACTGTGATATTTATAAACATTACTTACCTAATCAAAAAACATCTGAATATTTTAATTAAAAATGCATATTTCCTAAAATCTTTCTTATTTTAAACAAATTTTATATTTGATATGAATAAATCCTGTAAGTTCTGCATCAATTATGTAAACATGCTTTGCTACATATGATTCAGCCTCAAATAGTTTGCATTCATTTTTCAATAGTTTTTTTTTTTTCCATTTAATTTACTTTAAATTTTCAAATTATTAATGAAATTTTTATTTTAAAATTTACTAGTGAAAATTTTGACACATTCTTATTAATAATAGGCAGAAAATTTTTCGTATATTATAAATAGTCATATGCGAAAAAAAATTTTTTACAGTACAAGTCAAATTTAATCTATGAATAGACTGGAATTATATTTTGATGAATTGTGTAAGAAAACAACATTTGAATATGTGGTAATTTTTACTGATAAATGCAAACATTAAACGAATTTATACGTAGGTAAGAAAAAAATGGAAATTCTACAATGAAGTTAAAAATCATAAAATGTATGATTCGAGTTCTTCTTTGTAGAATAATCTATATTCATTATATACACAAGTTCCCCGATTTTCTGTAAAATATGATAATCTAAAACGAAGATTTTTTTTCATTTTTAGAAGCTTACATTGACAACCGTGGCCATCGAGTAAATAAAAAAATAAAAAATGAAGTAAAACAACATTCAAATTAGAATGATCTATTCTAAACCCAATGGTTAAAAATTTTTCATTAATCAGTTGTACAGAAAGTCAATGAAAAATTTTCATCGGATCTGAAATGTAACTTCAGCAGATATGACGTTTCAGAAACTACACTCCATAAAAAAGATTAAAACCAGTCAAAAATTTGAAGAATATTTGATCAGATACATTTAAACAACTTCATTTATGCCGTGACTTAAAGTCATGATCACTTAGTACCCCGAGATGTCATCACTTAGAAAAGTCATTATTAGTGAAAACTATCGATTTTCTTCTGCCCAAAATCAGGAGATTCAACTGACAAGATAAAATTGTAAAGGGAGAATGCTGATAACTCAATGACACATCTGATTGCTTAATAAAAAAATAATGTAGTCCATAATTAGTCTCTTATGCTGACATATCAATAAATAAACAATAAAAATAATTGCATATTAATCAGATGTTAATCATGAGACAATTAATGACCAAGTTCATTGAGTGATTTTTTTTATTTTGGATTTTCAAAAGGAAACTAAATAAAATGAAACAAAGAATAGTTTATATTAAAGAAAAAATGACTGATTTTTGGTGTGAGAGTTTCATTATATTTGAGTAAAATTTGGAAACTAAACTAGGAAAAAAATTGCTCTTATTGTATTTGCATGCTATCGCATAGATGGAGATGACAGCTAAGTGATCAATCAACAAAAGTTGCTTTGATACAAAAATTGATTACATAAAATGCAATATAAAAGTAATTATGAAATCAAATAGTGGCATCGGAAAATTATGCCTGACATTGAAATGCTTAATAATTAATTACTAATGCTCTAAAATGGGAAAGAAGAATTCTATTATGTTACATGGAAAAGTAAATTAAAGTAATTAAGAATGAAATTTTTAATTTTTATTCCATGACAAATAAATATTTGGTAACATAAAAAATGAATCATTAAATAAAAACAACTCGTCGAATTTTCTCATATGTAGAGTTAAAAACTTTCAGCCATAAAAATATAGTGCACATTAATTGTGAAAAAGTTAATTATATTTATCATTTCCATAATAGTTACAGCATTCCAATTTGAAATATGGCATTGAAATTATATGTGAAAGAATTCCACTCGCATAACTTGCTATCTGTTTCCGACACAAAATTTTTAAATGTAATATTAGTGCAAGCAATAAACAAATTTATAAGCATTTGTCATTAAAGATTTACTGTAACTTAGTGGTAAGATAACACTTCCCGTTGCAGATTAGTTCCAGACTGAATAACCGAGAGATAGCTTTTGGATTTCTACTTTCTAAATTAACATGTGTAGGATGAAATGATTGGAAGTGCATGAGATACTTCACTTGCGATAAATGATAATATGGCTCACTATGAAGTTTTCTGTGAACCATAAAATAAGTCTTCCAGTATCTAATTTAATTTTATCAACTATATGCATTGTCAAGGAATGTATTACTAATGCAAATCAAACATGTTGGTTATATAATACCTGATATATTTATAGTTCTTATATTAAGTGATGTATAATTTTTCCCGATAATGAGCCCTTCATGCTGGATAAATATTTTTTTTAAATATTTATCTAGCATGAATTATTGTACTAAACATTCTATGTAATAACGAATAAATTATTTTTATTAATGACTTTGAAACGCTTTTAGTCTTCTCATTCGTTATTTTTTCTTTTATTACAGTTATTTAGTGATAAATTATTCTGTTGTTTGTAAGACGAGTTCCATTAACTTTCAACTTTTATGTATATTTTTGTTTAGTTTCATTAAATATGAACACTTACTTTTACATACAAATGGCTCTTAAAACTGTTAATATAAATTTAACATCATAACAGCTTGTTTTCAAATTAAATTTTAACGGCTTTCTTTCCAAAAAAAATTTAAGATAGGAAACGTCAACGATACACTTATCATTTCTCTAAAAATCATAAAACCTTTTGGTGAAAAGGTTCATCTTCACATTCTTAGAATATACCTTTTCATCCAATGACAAAACAATTGAAATTAGGATATTTGTTTCTACTCTATGTTATTTTATTGTACTATAAGTTAATTCATTATATATATAATAAACTAATTTGTTATATATAATATTATTTAATGTAATTTTAAGTATTTATTCACAGAACAAAAATACGAACGTGTATTTTTTCTAAATATGGTATTCATTACAATCTCTCTCATTCCTACCTTAATACAGACTGTGAAATTTAACATTTTATTTGTTATTGAATATAGAGAATTTTCTGAAGATAATGAGAAATAAAAAGGATATTTTACTTTCTAAGATATTTTGCATTTTTTATTTTCCTTTTCTATTGCTAACTGAAATTTGGAAAGGCTTAATTTGTTCCCTCGCTCAGAGTGAAGAATTCCAAATTTGTCACAACCTTTGCATGATCAGTCTAAATCATCCTCTCTGTAATAAAACTATACATGACCTTTATAATTATTTTGCCTTTGTTTCGCTTTTTTTTAGATATTTTATAAAATGGCACATTACGTAATAAATTCCTGTTTTATAACTACACTGCATTTCTGATTCATTCATTTATTTCCTTATTAATTACTAAATTTATTTTTTCTTATTGTTTTTAAAAATAATTTCAAATGATCATACATTTGAAGATCATAAACTGAAGATTGATCATGTATATATTGAAAAAAATCATACATTTAAAGAATACCAAATTTTAAGCTAATTAAAAATATTAATAAAATTACTTAGTTTGAACGATCTAAAAAAACGTATCATAAAACTGTTTTCTAGACAGGATATTTTTAAGGGCACACATGTATTTGCTTTTGAGAAAAGGAAAGAGAAACTATAAGAAAGTTTGTATATAATTTATTTTTATTATCTTTTTAAAAGTGCTTCTACTGTTTTCAAAATCTGAAATTATAATTAATTCAACTTTACCGATCGGACTTCTTTTTTCAAGATATGAGTAAATATATGCTCAAACGTTATCTAATAATTTATTTTTCTGCTTGACATAATATAGTCTGTTAAGTCTTGAAGTTTGTAAGAAATCAACAAAATATTTTAAGAAAACAAGAAAAGCGAGTCATATTTTTAAATAGCATACATCCCTAACTGTTAGAGTCCAACTCTGTGTCAGTACACGGAAGTATGCTGGTGCAATAACATGTATATTATGATTGAACTTATATATTTATACCTTTTATGATGGTTTAAATATCTTTTTTAATGATAAAATTAAAATTAGCAACCAAATAACCCATGCTACAAAATTTCAATAAAAAATAGAAAAGCAAGCATAAGTTTTCTTTTTCATTGATAATCACGTATTTTGCCACATAATAAATTGACAGTGAGAAAATCAAAGGCCGAATAAATCAGATGAGTATTCTTGATGCCTCTAAATATTTGCTTATAATTATTTTAAAAGAAAGTCAAGACAATTTTTTTTATTGTTATATCTACAGAAGAAACTGACACCGCATTTAAAATGTGCATATTTGGAGTGGACATGGTTACAGAAACACTGCAATGTATTCAGAACAAATGTCTCATACCATGAGCGACCATATTTGCCAAGTGTCCAAACTGCCCTGGGCCATGAAACTTTCTTCCTAATGTAGATTATTTACCTTCTTCAAACCATCATTTAAGTATATTTTGAGAGCATCTTTACTAGACGTCTTGAATAACCAAACGAATGCCCAGAAGGTTTCTTATCGATTTCAAGTGACATGATTTTTATATGATTGTCATAAGTAAATACATTTCCTAAAAATACATGTATGATATATTTTCTTATTAAAGCTTTGTTTAAGTTTCCGAAAGCTTCATACTAATTTTGAATCTCAATATTAAGTAATTCATATAATTTTTAATTTTAATTCGAAACTAAATAGCAATATATTTCAAAAATGAAATTCCGTTGAGTTTTATATAAAATGATTTATAACTGCTGACTTTAAAATTATGAATTTTTATAGTTTCAAAAACAAAATCATGTATTTCGTTTTAATACAAAAATTACATTCTTCTGTATTTACAAAAAACACTTCATTCTTAATTCCAAATTTTGCATTTTCCCATTTAGTTCGTGCTGAAAATCGCAAAAACAAAATGTTTTTTATGTGACTATTTCTATTCTTAACATTCAATAAATATTCAAAACTTACATCAAGTTTATTCTTTTAAAAAGAGTATTTATAAATACTTAAGACTTAAATGCTAAAAAAAGACAACAAAGCATTATATTTTCAAACATTTAGGCAATATTAACGATAACGAAAAATTATGTTACTAATTTTACTTAAAGCAGGCACAATTTAATAAACAAATAATAAAGTTATAAATCGAATAAATAATAACTTTACTAAAATTCAAAATAAATTTCTTTTCATTAAAACTTAATATTTTTCATTAATTTTTTACGATAAATTAGAGAATTAATACATGAATTTTGCATCGGATTCATTTTGATATTTTTATGATAAAATATTTATTTTATTTTAATTTATTTTACAATAATTATAAATAGAAAATGATCTGAGTAACTTATTTTACTTTGATTCATCAGGACTGATAAAACTGTAAATCTGAGTTGAACTTGAGTCTGTTCTTTGAACTGAAACGAAGAACCTTTAGAGTCTATGAGCATTATCAGAAATGTAAAATTTATTAAAAATTATATAAGAAAACTATCGTCAAAAGAACTAACAGATTCATTATTTCAAGTGTAAGTCTTTGTTAAATGCTTTTCGATATCCATTCCAGAATTAAATTATAATTGCTTATAGCCTACAATTATAATTTCTATAAATTATTTCTGATAAACATTTCGTTTTTTGATGTATGAAATAAGATCGTAAGGGAAATTCGTTCCAGTTTTAGGTCAAACAGTATGAGAAAGGTCTCAATATTTCATTATGATTAAAACAAATGACATATATAAATCTAGCAAATACTTTAGGGATAATTAGTGTAAAATTTTGGTTATATAATAAGTTAATTTTTGTTAAGTTTTAACAGCTTTAAATATGGTATCTGACAATCTGCATTCTAGACATTCAAGGCTTTAATTTCATTCGATAAACAAAAAAGCAAAACAAGCGATAAGCAAAATTAGCGTTTTTAACATAGAAAGCACAGTGATTAAAAGAACTAGATATGATTTTTTAGGTTTAAAACTAGTAATTTAACCTTGAAGATCGGGAACACCTTGTAAGTATTTTTCTGCAAATGAAGATCAGATTCAAACACTGTTTGAGAGAATAATCCAGGCATTAGACACGCAAATTAGCAAAACTTAAAAATATTGAAAACGAATATCCACGAGTATTTTGTAAAACTCGGGGATATTCATAAACTGTTTTGATGTTTAGATTCCCAATTGCTTAATTGAGGATTTCCTCAATTAAGCAATTGGGAATCATCTTTTTGGATGGAGAGCAATCTAAGTGCCTGACATTTCGACAAAAGTTGGAGCTAATTCATCAGACTTCGCGTTTAAGAGACTTTAATTTAATTTTGATCATTATAAAATACTTTTAGTCGGGAAAAATTCAACTTTATTATACATATAAAAAGAGGTAAAAAATAGTTTTTCGCCGAAAGACTGAAAGCTTTCTCGGCGGATAGAATTTCCAGATTGGCAAAGAAAATAAAGGTAATGAAACAGGATTCTACCTAATTAATTTAATAATGCAAAAAAATTTTAAATGTCCTTTTCAAATTATTTAAAAATTGGTTGTAAATACATATGGATAGATAAAAAAAAAGATCATTCAAGTTCATTTCCTAAATTAGTTGTTACTTTTAAACATATAAAAAAAAACACTTGGCCTTGAGTACATCCCTTTGGAAGTACAAGACATCTGGACCCCGAATCGTGTTTCAGTAGGGATTCTTCTTGGAAAGTTTCCTGTTTTCTCTCTGCAAGACGGGAATTTCAACCTTATGTTGATAAGGTTGAAATTCCCGCCGGGAAGAAAGAAGGACAATGAGACCCACAAACGAAAGTCACTCATTAACGGACATAGTGATATATATATAACCCTGAAGTTTTCTCTCTCCAAGTTCTCAGTCCTCTGGCTGCATCAATTAAAATTGATTCGAAAAGAATGAAACCACAAAAATATCTTGCCTAACCTATTTTTTGCGAAGGAAAAATTTTATTTTTAATATGATTATGCGACCAAAAATGTCAAATCTTGATCAATCATCACGACTTAATTGAAAAAAGAAATTTAAACTTCTGTTCTGACATCATCAGGTAAATAACAAATGACTAAGTAATTGAGGGCAGAGATCAACTAAAGAATAAAAATATAAGGATGTTTTTTGATAAAAAAAATTTATAAGAATATAAAACACATTTTGTACAATAATTCATTTTAAAGGTACTACAGGATATCGTTTTATTCTGAATATTTATTTATTGCAATGATATACAGTAAACTGTATTCTTCATTCGGATACTTGTGATATATCATAAAGGTGCATGAATTATAATTAGTATAAAAAAACTGAAAGTCAAATACATATTAAATATATCATATAATTAAATATTTTATATTTGGTTTTAAAACTCTTATTAAAGTATTCTATAGTGATACAGAGTTTATTGGAACTAAATTTATTTCTACGAAAATTTTTTACTATTGTTCTATTCTTTTAATATTTTTTTTAAATCTTACAGTATATGTTAATGTTTAGAAAGGTCAAATACATAGAATTTATAAGGTATAAAAAGAAATCCATCTAGGTTTTTAAATATTGGACACATTTTCGCTTATTTATTATTTAGATTTTATACACATTTCTGTTTATTAAGATAATAGATTTTTGATAATTTGAAAATAGTAATGCAATTAATTTATACCGTATTATAAATTCTTCGTAGAAATTTTGAATAATTTATTCAAATTTTTTTTAATTTTTATTCTAGTAATCATTTACAAAATGGTTTGGTATTTTTCCATTAAAGTTCTGATAAATAGTGTTATTGCTGACGACTTATCACGTGGAAGCTGATTCATTAATTCCCAAAACACCCACTTATAAAAAAATAACAACTTGCTCAAAAAAGAATATTTAATCATAACAAAATCTGCATTCATTATAAAAACAATTAATCAAAATAAATGAAATAGTCATCTTGATTCAAACTGTAAACGGAAATTACATAGACAAAATCACAAAACTTTTAAAAACAATTAATACGGTGCACGGTAACACAAACTTTAAAAGAAAAGCATCATTTGGACTCTGGCTAATATTTTACTGTTAATAAATTGAATGCATTTTAATTGTACACATATATTTTTAATTAATATTTATTTTTGTGACAAAATTTTTCAAAACAATCATGAACAATGTAAAAAATTTTGGACAGTGACAAAACAGTCATTTTTTTCGATTTCTTTCTCGCTATATCAATGGACATCAAGTAAATTTTTCAATGCTGAGCTACAAAAAAACTACAATTTACTTTGATACTAAAATATTTTACAAAATGTACTAAAAATGAGGTAGAAAAGAGAATATTAATGATACTTAAAAAGTAAGCAAAGGATAAAACAGAATAAAATAGTTTAATAAAAAATATTATGATTATCGTTCACTTCTAGAAGAATTTTTAATAATAAATTAGAGGAGATAAAATGGGACTGATTCACAAATTTATAACATACTGAATGCAAGTAATATTTTGAAATTTTAGAAAATATTTTTAATTAAGGTTATTCTCTCTCTTGTGCAAGACATTTTTCAAGAAATAAATTGTTTTAAATATTTGTTAACAAAATGGTGGTTGAGAAAGAGATTTTAACCTTAAGAAAATACAGTAATGTAATAAACAACTTTTTTTAATCTCAGATGTTCATTAAAAGATCATCGCCAAGAGACAATGTTTATTTTTTTCTTTTAAATCATCAAATGCTGCTTTATAATACAGCATATGCTTTGCAACACATCCCATTTATAATTCATACAGGTCTGATGATTTCAAAATCATAAAAAATTAGTTGTTACTCTGAAAACACGTGTATTAAAATTTTCTTTGAAGTAATATTCAAATACTTAATTTCCTACAAAAAGAAATGCATTTATATTATTTATTTTTTATCTCCATTATTTTCTATTAAAACCACAATATTTAACAAATAAGTTGAAAAAAATAATTTTAAATATCTTCTCAGATACTGAAAAAATAAATAATAATATAATTAAAAAATGAAGCATATAAAATTAGATACGTCATCTATTTGCAAATACATAATAATAATCAAATACTATGATAATAATATCGATGTAATTTTTTTTAATACTAAAAAAATCAATTAAAGATTGGTCTCACTAAGCTTTAGTTATGGATGATAAATAATTAAATTTATTTTAACCAATTAAGGAGTTTCTTCTGTTTATCTAACGATTAATTAAAGCTTAACTAATTAGCTTTTAGGAAAAAATAAACTTGAGATACACTTTAAATATTTTTTTAACATTTTACTAGAAACGCTTTATTATTTTTTCCCCTTTTGAAAAAGAAAAATAAAAAATTAAGCAACATTTAATAAAAAAAATTAATTTAATTTGCTTATAAATATTCTGAGTTACATGTACATAGTATTAAAACTTAAGAAAGGTAAATATTCCAAATCAGTATGATCTTCGAAACGAAATACTTCACATATATTACAAATTTAAATAAATAGCACGGAATTATTATTCGATTTTATGAAATATTATGTATATTGAATATTAAAGCATTAGAATTTAGAACTTATTTATAAACAAAAAAATAAAGAAACACATTTGAAATGAGTTTATAATAAAATAGGAGTATATAGGGATTGTTATAATAAAGGAATATGTTAATTGTGTTAGTGTCAATTAATGAGGACAACCTATGATATGATTCCCCATTACGTTTATTCTTTCCGAAAAAACCTTAATGAATACCGTTTTTTGCGAGTTTATTTAATTAATAAATAAATAACTTCTTTTTTTTCAATGCGTAATAAGCCATCTTAATTAAAAACTCCAGTTTTCGAGATTAACAACACAAAATATTTTAAGAGATACGATTACTGGCTTGAATTTTTAAAAACACATCATACGAGAAAAATACTTCTATTCTCATATAAATTGTGATTATTTATATAAGCAAGCCGGATGCAACATTTTATAGAATTCCCACTCTTATATTAAATATAGTATATTAAAAGCATTATTATAGTTTAATTATATTAGCTTGATCATTTTCTTTGATATCATTTCAAGATACACACATAATAATTTCAAAATAAAAAGATTAATTTTGGTGCAAAAATATATTTAACGTTTTCCGCCGACGTCTGTGACAAATCAGCAACATCTTACGTAATTTCTTCCTTTCGTCTCTTTCTTTTCCGGAAATGAAGCGATGTTTTTCCGTTATGGAGTGTTTTTTGGCGCCAAATATAATCTTCGATTCAAATTTAAAAAATAGCAAGTTTCGTAGAAATTATCATTTTCTACACGAAAAGGAAATTACATGTATAAAAAAAAAATCCAAACAAAGAGCATAAAAGTCGAGAAGTTAACAAAAAAAAATACGCACTCTCTGAAATATTTACAAAAACAGAAAGAATAAAATAATAAAAAAGATTTGAATACATTACAAGGTACTAAAGAAGAAAATCATGTTAAGTAATCCAGTAACCAGAGTCACAGTTAACTTAATTCTTATAGTAATTAAGAAATTAAAAATCAATAAAGAAGGATTAAGAAATTAAAGAATTGTAAAAAAAAATTATTAAGAATTTTTTTTTAAAAAATGCGATCAATTCTTAACTTAAAAAAAGCAATATTTTCATTTTTAAAAAAATGCTGTCCTATCAATGCAAAAGAAAATTACGTGAAAATAAGAAAAATAAACTGACAAATATGAAGGAAACAACTTAACGAAACTAAATAATAAAATAAAATCCAAAGTAGTCGAAAAGAAGCAAATCAAATTTAAATATTCATTTAAATCGAATTTAGGAAACATTTTAAGAATGTTGGTTCCAATCCTAATTTGAAAACGAGAGCGCACTTTCACTGAGCCGAAAGAAAGGACGGGAAATGGTGATTTATAGCGCCTTAACTTCCTGCCCAAACTCCTAGCACATAAAATTGTCAGCCAGCAACATAAACACACTTATTCGCCTAACAAATACCATCTGCGGCACGTGGCGTCCATATGTAAGTCCTCCGTTTTCACACATAAAGCACTTGGCACGAAAAACACCTATCATCAAAAAGTAAACACACATCAAATGAATAAATAATTTTACTCACCCAGAATATAAGATTGAAAATCACTACCAGATATTTCATACAAGCGTAGCATCCTGTAAGACCCATGTTTGAAAAGTTTTACTTTACGACCCTTCCGCCTGAGAAAGCAACATAAACACACAACCAGATAGGGAGAAAAAGATTCAAACGAGCCTCCTCCGAAGAAGTAATCCTCCCTTACTCTTCAGTTCTCTTGATTTTCTTCATTTCACGAGGAACGGACAGATTCGAAATAGAAACGTTTCCCGCGCATGCGCAGAGGAAGTCTCCGCTTCCTGTAAAATGTGGCGCCGTAAGGCGGAATCTTGAAACAACAAAACGAACTTGTGTGTTTAAATTTTTAAATTTTGGTCAAAGCTCGTTTCTACCTCATAGCTTTTCAGAAATAATAATTTGCAGCTCTTCATTGATTTGAAAATAAAATTATATCATTTTTTAATATAAAATCAGTGTTTCATGTAAATCAGTTCGAAATTACTTTTCGAAGTTTAATTACCACTATGTACAAAGCCTGATTAAGGAAGTACCATATAGAGCAGTTGTTCCGGCCCCCACATTATAGGAGCCCCCCCAAATCGAACGGAAAGTTTATTTTACGTTGTGAATCAAATAAAATCGTTTTCAAAATATAATAGAAAGTTGTTGCAAAACAGAGGGTAGCCCTCAAATAATTATTTGCTCCAACTAAGTTAAATCGATCCCTAACTATGCACTAAATAAAAGGAACAATTTAATGATACATTTACGTATTATAAAATCAATTTTATGCAATAATTTAATAAACAATTCGATTAATGATTTTCAAATAATATTTATCTAAATAAAGTAGTTCCAAAAGCGCTAAGCTAATCAGGAATATTTTTCAAGGTTCAAATGATACTCGAATTGTCCAGTATTGAACTAGGATAAAAGAAGTTCATCTGTCCATTTATATTATTTTCTTTTCAAAAAATAAAAGGTAAGCGACATAATTTTTGTAATAAATACTGTTTTATTAAATATATGTAAAATATAAAAGTTCACTTACAGCAATATAAAAATTTTATTCCGTTTTTTCTGAGTTTGAATTGAGAATGAGTACCCGGAATGTAGGAGAATTTAAATCAATTTGCTAGTTTCTGGCTAACTTCAAAATTTCAATTGCAGCCTCTATAATGTATTAAAACCTAAAGTAACTCTGATCTATATTCACTGCAACGCGTTGACTATGCTGCGATGCTTTTCGTTACGGAACTGTGCTCGCTTTAAGAATGGTAGCTTTTGGTTCTTTCCCTCTTTTGAGATTGTCATCTTTGCATAACCACTAGGGATAGAGAAAACACATGTATGGTATCGGCTATCCCCTTTTTTCTACATTCCCAAAACATTTTAAAAATAAACGATCTTTACTAATTTAAAAAAAAGAATTCTTTTAGCACTATTTTTACTTTGAATGTGTTTTCGATTTTCCCGATTTGCTACTGATCGGAAAGCATTGGAATATGGATGAAAGGAGTTCCGACTTCAATCCTGTAGTCATAAATTAACTGTAAATAAAAATAATTTTTAAGGATTTATTTTGTGATTTATTTTTAGCAAATCTGCTCCCTCATTTCGTAATGTAAAATAATAATTTGAACAAGGCTAAATAAATAATAATAATTGTTAAAAAGTAATAAAGTCCACTATATTTTTAAATAGTTCTCTTTTTTTTCTTTATTTCTATCTTCAAAAGCTAGTTTTACGTTTTCTGGGGAACTGGCTTATAAAAAAGCTAATTGGCTGTCTCGCTATAATCTCACATAAAAATTAATTTTTGAGCGAGGGAGTAAAATGAGATTATTTTAATTAGAACTATTTTTGTTTCATTTATTATCAATGGAATTTATTCATTCGTAATAATAAACAAAGATGTAATTAAGCTTAAATGAAAGATTATGCTTACTTGTGCCATTATATTGTAACTATGAATTGGACGTCTTCCGACACAATAAATGGAAAAAACTTATCTTCAAATACAATTAAAGTGATATTTAATGTTGTGACAATCATCATAATTTTTTATTTGAAGAAAGAATAGTAATAATACTGTAGACTAACAATGCATAGTATGGATTATTTCTGTAAACTGATATTGCAAAGTACAAAATACTTTTGAATCAGATATTTAGCTTTCAGAATTACATAAATTTTTTTCTTTTATTATGATACGATATCGTGGATGAAAAATACGAGGATGAAGCATAAAAGTATCATTTTTTAGTTGAAGAGTACAGATTTCTACCCCAGTATCTTACCTGGTTACGATACCTGTTTTGGAGCTCCCCTCCTCCACAAAAAGTGGTATAATATATAGAATACGCTCACAATGAGAATATATAGATACAGACAACAATAAAAAATTACCTACTTTATAATAATATAAAATATAGATCACTTTAAGGGATCATGTTATATTTTAAATTTGAGACAAAAAAATCATAACTAGAACCGGATTCGCAAATGTGTCAGAGAATAACACCGAAATTCCGAATTAATTAAAAATATATTTATTTTATATATTAATGTAATTGTTGTAACAATTTTTAAGCAACGAAAATATGTTAAAATATATTACAGACATAAATAGATCCTTACTACAATTTAGAAGATACTATGAATGGCAATAGTAGTCTGTTATATTAATTACAGTGCATACACACACAACACACACATTTTCCTTAGTTTTGATGAAACAAATTGATTAAAAACTTCTTCAGTTTTGATAGCTTCAAAATTTTCTTACACTACACTTGAAAATGCTTAAGCGATCTTGTCCTATGATTGATTGTAAATGTCAGAATTAATTTTAATTTACTAAATGAATGCTCACAACCAGCAAACAGTGAGGATTATTTGAAGTGCGATTCTCATATTTAGAAAAACATTACTACACGAGGGATAAAAAAAAAACTTTTATGGAGTTTAAGGTTTAATTTCTACAAGGAAAATTATCTTCTCAGATATTTTTAAAATAAAATCAGAAATATTCTTTGCTAAACATTACAAATTTATAATATACTATCAGTTTTTTCAAAACTTTGATATATTTATTATATTTTTCATGTTTTTCATAGATTCAAATTATTGCCAGGAATTATATTTAAAACTAGATCCCCGTCTAAATAGCTCTCGCGTGAAAAAATGACCATTAAGTGATATATAAACTAAACCAGAAATTACAGGTATTCAGTAAAAAAAATTCCAACATTTATATCTCATGATTTTATTTTCTGAGACGTTTTTTTCAATCGATTACTATATCGGTTGATAAAAAACTTTACTTTTTTTCATAATATTTTTAATATAACTAATTCCTAAGATTTTGAAATATATTTCTTTTAATAAGTGATTGTTTTTATTCAGAGTTTTTTTGAAGATAGTTATACTTATATTTTTTTCATCCAATAAATTTATAACACTCAAAGATATTTTTAATTTTTTGCAATACAGAATAGTAATTATGTCAGGTTTTTCATTATATTCCTCAGATGGATTTTTTTTTAAATTAAAATATATTTTATTATATAAAGTGAAATAACTAGATAAAAATAATTATCAAGAAACATTTTATATGAGTACTCAAACATATAAAAAAATATTTTATACATGTGAATTTTAACTTTCGAAAAAAATAATGTTTCAACACAAGCTGTTAGTATAAAGGTAACAAAGTTACAAGTCAAACAAACACAAATAAAAATTATTTCTGAAAACGCTTAAACGTTAAATAACTTTATTTCAAATAAATGATTTTTAGTAATAAGCAATTTGATATTAAATTTCAAAATTATACATGTTAATAAATATTTATACCAGCTAAAATGTCTGTGTTAAATAAGGAAATGTAAAGAATACGTGATAGAATGAAAGTAAAATTTATACAAAATTTTTTTTAGTGTCAAAGTAAAGATTTTTTAAAAAGCAAATATTTTAATCAAAGTCCATTATTTTTAACGAAAAAAAATCATTGACCAAACACAAAAATTTGTGAAAGTTAAACTAGCAATGTTTGAGAAATAATGATATACTAACCGTGTAAATGGTTACAAGAAAATGAAAACTATGCATTTTCCAAGAATTTGGAAGTAATTACTTTTCGATTCTCACCGTTGTATGACGGTTCAGTTCCAGGATGGCAGTTTTCTACCCTGGAAGTGGCAGTGCTGTTTTGAGAAGAAATTCACCCCCCCTTCGTTGAAGGTCAGTCTGCCACTGGACACAAATATTATGAAAACCGTTAATGAGAAACCCGTTTTAGAGGGAATTTTCTCACGAGTATAACACAGCTTGAGAAAAAAAAAGCATATAACCTTTATTTTCTGTGGGGAATTTAAAATGAATTTATGATTTCTCTTATACTTTCAGCAAAAGAATTTTAGAAAATTAAATTGACATAAGAAGTGATATTTTTAAGTTACTCGGTCAGTCTTGATATTTTCCTTTTTTCATCATCGTAAGGTTTCTTCTTTACTTGTTGATGGAGGATCCAAGTACAATTAATTTAATGAGCAGATGAAAAATTTAGAGTAGAAATCATTAGAATGTTTTCATTCAACATTATTATTTTTCTTTACAATGAAGGTTTTCAAAGTTTGTCTCACTATCAACCAGATTTAAAATTATCTAGGTGTTCCGCAAAAGGGTAAACACTGACATATAGCGTATTTGTTTGACAAAGTTCACGCTACTATAATTCCATTCTTATATATTCATGTTTGCCTTATTGAAATTATATTGAGTTAAATATGATCTAATTTATGTATTTATAATAATAATAATAATAGTAATTATAGAAATTATTCATTAAAAAATGTGATATAAAATACTTTACACACATTTAATCATTTTATTCGAAAAGAAAATTTTTGTAAGTCCTTCATGTTTCCGATTGATTATTAACGATGCGCAAATTTTAAAGACTTCTAAAGAATTATTTTTTATCACTATATTTTGACAAGTTTTCATGGATAATATTTCAGTTTTATGAAGTTTCTCTTTTCTGGGAGGGATTTTCATTATGCTATTATTGTATCCAAAAAATAATATTAAAATTTCATATTTTTTATTTATAAGAAATTATAAAATATTACAGAATGATATTAGTTAAATAAAATGATTTAATCGCTATCAAAAAATATCATATTGAAAATATTAAAATTTCTTCAGTGAATTTTTTCAGTGAACGCGAAGTGTGAAACATCAGTTTTGAAAATCAAAATCAAATTATATATATATATATATATATATATATATATATATATATATATATATATATATATATATATATATATATATATATATATATATATATATATATATATATATATATATATATATATATATATATATATATATATATATATATATATATATATATATATATATATATATATATATATATATATATATATATATATACTAGCTGACCCAGCAACGCGTTGATGTGCCTCAGTAATTATAATACATTGAATAAATTTTTTACTAATTCTTTGGTACAATCAAATTAATATTTTTTAAAAAAATTTTAAATAAATTCATTCATATGAGATTGAAAATAAAACGTTTCGCCAGAATTTAAAGTAAAAGGTAAAGTATCGAAATGTTAAAATTAAGCAGAAACCAACATATATTTTCTGAATTTACATTTTATTCATCTTATATTAAATTATAGTTTGTAATCAGTGACTTACTTACAAAATATACTACATAAATTAAAAACATACAAAAATAAATTGCTTTAAATGAGGTAGATAACATTGACATCGAACTATTATTTTTTTAATTTTAAATTATTTAAACTAAAAATTATCTAAGTACTACTTTGTGTACAACATTCCTGGTTAACCTGTCTTTCGCTAACACGAAGAGATTTAATGGTTTTCCTACACGTGAGCAGGCAACATATAGCAGTCCATGTGAGAAACGTGTTTTCCAAATCCAAACCGCAAATAGACATTGTTTGGCTTTGAGATTTATTTATGGTCATCGCAAAAGCTAAACAAATCGGAAATTGGAGACTTTTAAACGGTATTGGAGATTCTGACGCTATCAGTGGAATACGTGGCAACAGGATGATACCTCCTTTAAATTTTCCCGTCAAAATTGTTGCTTCGAGAATATTTTCGGTCATTTTTTTATGACTAAACGTGTATCGTTACATAATTGTGGTGAGTTTAAATTTCGTAGAAGAATAATTGGTTGAACAACTTTCAATTGAAGAATGTGTGGTGGCATTCCTGGCCATATCCAGAGAATTCAAAAATTCAGTTGGAAAGTTTTCGGCTTCGTTTTCATCAATAACTGTGTCGATTGATCTAAAAGACATCAAATCACCGGGCAACATCTGTTGTATATGGAAGTTAAATTCGTTCACATCAACGTTTCTTGCTGCCAAAATAGCACGATTACAGAGCCAATTGTGATCTAAATAATTATTCAATATATCCGTAAAGACACTCTCAATTAGTTCATTTCTCGTTTCAACTACAGTGCAGAAATTATCTGGTAATTTTATGTATTGTGTATTTTGATGCAACTCAATTTCACCATTTCCAATATCCAGCAATTGGTTAGAAAATACTTGTGCCGATAAATCATTTTGCAATTTTACTCGCATATTCATAGTCAATCGAAGTGTCTCAACACTTGTCATAAAAACGATTGTTTTAAGCATGCGTTAATCTCATCGGCAAAAGTAGAGTGAGGAATAACTGGTAAAGTCTGCCGGAATCACCAGACACTAGTAAAACAGTACCACCGAAAAGTTTATTGTTGCCTTTCAAATCTTGCATAGTTCTATAAATTGCTGCAAGTGAATGTTTATGAGTCTTGGTACACTCATCCCAAATTATAATTGCACTCTTTTGCAACACTGTAGCCATTCCGCTTTTTTAATGTTACACATTGCGTTTGGTTTGTTATGAATGTCTAATGGCAACTTCAATGCTGAATGTGTTGTTTGTCCACCATCTAAAAAAGTTGCAGCAATGCCTGACGATGTAATTGCCAGAGCAATTTTTTTTTTTTTTGGAATCGTATCTTTGGAAGAATTAATGATATTAAGAATGTCTTACCGGTTCCACCTGGTGAGTCTAAGAAAAAAAACACCTTGGTCAGAATCAACGGTCAGCATTATCTGATTATAAATATTTTTTTGTTCGGCTGTCAGTAATGGCTCATTATTCACAATAATTGTATCTAAGTCAACGTCATTGTACTGTTTTTCTCATTGCAAATCAGTGTTAACTAAGTCGGCAGCCGGGCGATCAGGTGATGGCATTCCATAATGACTAAGTGGCAAATTTGAAATTAAAATACATAAATTTTCGATCAACACTAATGTTTCATTATACATCTCTGGTATGAAATCTAAATTTGGACATTGATTTGCTCATCTAATTCGATGCAGTATATCTTCAGTCATATAATTCTTATATTTTTGCCACAGAGTCGATCATTATGTTGGAAAACATGTTGTTAAAATTATTGCAAACAGTTAAAGAATATTATTCGGTGTGGATGTCAACACTGCATCAGCAAGTGTTAACCCAATGATTATCTAATTCCAGTAGTTGCAACTCGCAATATGCATCTTGATATGTATTGAACACTCGACCGTTCACTGTTCGCAAATATTCGAAAGATGTTGCTGCGGGAATATTCACCAGCAATAAACGCAAAAAGAAGCATTCACGTTGTTTAGAATGTACAGTGTAAAGTCGTCCTAATGTCTTA
The DNA here is from genome assembly GCA_037975125.1 of Latrodectus hesperus. Taxonomy (NCBI): domain Eukaryota; kingdom Metazoa; phylum Arthropoda; class Arachnida; order Araneae; family Theridiidae; genus Latrodectus; species Latrodectus hesperus. The sequence goes on along the minus strand of CM075853.1, from coordinate 74,472,863 downwards.
GCTTTAATTATGCCTGTGATCGATGAATGTGGTTTTCCTTGCTTACGCGGCTCCCACTTTTTCCCTATTTTATTCCATGTGAAAGAGCAGGGAACATTGATATACAATAATGTTTTTGTGAATTGGCCGAATACATCAGATTTTTGACATAATGTAAAGAATTCTATTAGTGCTGTTTTCGGTGTCTCGAATGCTCTTTGGAGAATATTTTCTTCGGTAAAATATACTCGTTGACCATTTTCAAGATGTACTGCAAGATGCTGAACAGAAGGTTCTCTTTCGAGTATGGGAAAATTGAAAATACGCCAGATAGCTTCGCTGCTGCTTATATATCTACCCATCTGAGATTTTGCAATTTCGTCATTTGTTTATATTTTGTACTTCAAATACGGCCAAATCACTACCTTTATTAACATAATTACAAATGTAATTAATGGATTTGACGAAACTGTAAAACTCGACATTAATATGAGCCTTATACGCTTTTGACAGCAATGTTAAGTATGGAACTACCCACCGATTATCAATTTCAACTTCATTTCTAGAATTCGACATTCGCATTGTAAATGTGTGACCATCATTCTCAGGTCTCTGCGGTGATACAATGGATAACTATCGATATCCGTAATAGTATCATTGGTAAAGGGTTTCGTGAAACGTTTCTTACACCTTTCTTCTTCCATGCATGGTGATGTCATGTTAAAAACACCGCATGGTCAGTGGATCATGTGACTGGTAACAATATCAAACAATTCTGAGTCAGTTAGTGGATCCGGAATTTCGGCAGAAATTATTTGGTCAATTTCTTCTGGACGGATTTTATTTTCAAGCCAAACAAAAATATGAGAATGAGACAAACCTCGCTTTAGCCACTCAATAGAATACAGCCAGCAACGTGTGTTACCAAAAACTGAATATCTTACGATTAAATCAATTAAAGATTTTAACTTTTGTTTGAACACACGTGCAACGATATCGTGACTATATATTGATTGTTGGCCTGGTAATAACAAACTTTTTATTTCTTCCCAATTTGGATTACATGTAAATGTAATAAACAAATCAGGTCGACCGTAATGACGTACATAAGTCATCGCATCTTGTATGTATTTCTGCATGCTCCGTGGACTGCCAATGTAACTTGAAGGTAAAATACATGCAGTTCCGATGTCATTGGCGTTTAAATTTTCATCGATGTTTCCGATGATAGCATCTCGTAAATGGATATATTCCTCTGATATTAATTTGGTCTGGTTGTATCTAATATACCGTAAACGTTCACTTTCGATCTTAGCGTACATATCCACAATGTATTGATAGAATAGTTGACGATATCGAAGGATATAATTATCTTGATTAAGTCTAATCATCAATCGATGCGCGTAGTAGTTCCTTGAACTAACTTTTTTATTGATTTCATTACCTAAAATATGAATTATTAAATGGTTAGAAAAATTAAGAGTAAGAAATTAAAATCACCAAAATAAGGAATTAAATAGTATAGATTATTAAACGTACCAGTGATTGGATCACGCTGTTTGATGTTGATGTGATATTCATCCTGTCCTTGCCAGAATATTAGAGGATACTGAAGTCTGGTGGTACTTTGTCGGCTTTGATGACGATTTGATAATTATCATTTCTTAATTGAGGCGATACTCTTTAAATAATTGGATAAGTTGATTAAAATTTTCAAAAAAGTTTTCCAAAGATTCCACAATTGCTTTCTTTTCGGCTTGTTCGATGAAATTATGCAGGCACCGAGTTGTCACACGTTCCTCACAACTGCTCATAAAATAAATTTGGAGAAACTTTGGATCATCATTAGGCAATGACCCAATCTTGTGGTACACTTGGCCTTGGATTTTGAATGTAGTTTCAAAATTATTTCCATCAGATGTGAGATAGCAAATTTTAGTTGCGCCAAAGGACGCCATTCGGAAGCAAGAATTGAATTTGCGTATCTTACGTAAAAATAATTTCGAATCGTCTGATTTGCCAGCAAGAAATGATTTTAAAGGTTCTGATGGAATATAGGAAGAGGTGCCAGTACAACTTTTCCGGATGCACAACACATACCGGTTGTTTCATTGTGGAATTTCAACGCTTGACAATATTGGCATACTTTATCCATTGCACCAATTATAATTTTAGGATGTGCAGAGTAATTGATGTTTGGTGCATATTCAAACGCAAGGCGAACGAATGATGCACGTGTTAATGCACGATTGGTTTGTTGTCGCTCTCTGTCGCATTCTCTAAATGTGGCTATGTGCCGTTCTCGCGCCGATCTTGTTCTCAATATCTTTTGTCATAGACGTTCATCACGCTGTTCTCGAGACTCTTGTCTGCGAATTTCTGTTGTTCTGATTCGTTGAACTGCGTTTCTTGCTGCAATTTGTTCTTCCGATTCATGAGCTCTATTAGCAAGCATACGTCGAGCATTTTTACTATACTGATTGTTAAGGTTAGATTTTTTCAGCGGCATTATACTGAAATAAAAAAACTAAAAGAATTTATCATTTAAATAAATAAATTAGATCAAAATGTACGGCTGAATAAATTAATAATTATCAAATTATAAAAAAAAATAATAATTACGAAATTATAAAATAAAAATAAAAGGCTATCAAGAAATACTAACATGTTTTCGAGGTGGTATGAAAATTAGTAGAGAAAAACAGTAATAAATAAAATTTTATTTTATTATTTATAATATTAAAAATATTCAAACGGAACTCTGCACAATAATAACACAATACAAAGTATAATTATGAAAATGATTCACGAAAAATTGTTATAGTATGATTATGTTGAGAATATGAACGAAAATGACGCATGATTATGTTGAGAACATAAACAAAAATGATTTGGAATCAAACAAATACTGTAATTCAGATGAAAAATATGTGAACCCAAACTGTTCGTGGTATGATTGGTCAAATACATCATGAAAATATATGTAAATTCTATATTCAACCACGCGCTTGCACGCGCATGTTAATTCTCGAAGATTGTATAATCTAGAAATATAAACATGACTCCATCTGCCGAATATTTGTGCAACTTAGATGCTAAACCACCATCTATTAGAAATTTATAGAACTAACTGATAAATGCACACTAATATCGTATAATAAACATTTAATTTTTAATAATAAATATTCAGATCAATAATTAAGATAAAAAACTATTCTATCTTTTAAGTTGGACCATATTATAAATGGTTACAAATTTTTATCAAAATCCGTTGAGTAGTTTCGGAGTTTATCGCGAACATACATCGTGACACGAAATTTATATATATATAAGATATATTATTTAATATCTCAAGTTGCTTAAATGTTTTACTAAATAAGTTACAAGATAAAAGTCAATTACAACAAAATAATTGTAATTTACTAGCAAGTGTTTTACCAACTGAAAATAAAATGCAGACAAAACGAATTGGTTAAGTGCACTTGTCCAATATTGTTACATACGAGAATGCACCAGGAAACAGATACTTTTTCCTTCAGTAAAACATTTAAGCAATTTGAGGACCAACATCATTAAATGTTCCTCATATGCGATAAGCCTTTGATTCGACATTTCGTAACTATGTGATATCCCAAAATCATAAGGACTTGTTTCTTCCCATTCAAGAACCGCAGTATTTTCAAGCGACTACTACTTTAACATTTATTTAGTTTACGCTTTATTTTTGAGCTAGTGGGGAGCGTAAATACAAAACAAAGCATAAAAAGATATTCTGATCAGACATGCATGTTACAAGAATAAATATGCCATTGCTCAAAAGTGTATCACCCAAGTTTTTGGACAACTTCTTGCAATGACAAAAGAAGAAAGTTCGATTTTAATATGCAACTCACAATCAACAACTATATCCACTGCAAATTTCTAGCGGTATCCTGTCAAGTTTTCAATCGAAACATTATCGATTAAGCTGGTTACACGGAATGGTTATAAAACATAGGTCGACAAAACATTGGACTTTTTTGTGTTTGATAAAAAACAAATATGCATGAAACTTCCTCGACAAAGTTAACATATCCTTAGCAACGGAGAATGGATGCTTGTTTAGTTTATAACAGAACATGCTAAAAATACATAACTTGAGATTCATTTCAGGATTCAGATGTGAATTATGGTTGAATATAATTAATGTTTATCTGACCGAAATATAATTATGATTTCAACAGATCGTATTTTCTTTGAGAGTCCACAGAGTACTACAATTTCCTAATACAATTTCCATATATTTAATGTACTTATTTGCGTATATTTGCAATATCAATAAACAGAGCTATGTTGATCAAGAATTTAAAAAACACTCATCGAATATTGTTATTATTCAGATTCATGTGGTATTTATCTACTAAGCTAAAAAGATTTACTGAAAGAAATTGGTTGAAACAACATAAATTATTTATAAAATTGTAAGTTCGTTAAAGGGAAAAAAACGTGGATCATATATTTCTATTCTAAGCAATAGTGTTGATATAAAAATTCTATGAAACCAGTCAACTATGGAAATAGAGATATAAAAGTTTGAATTGTTTTATTGCATTTTTATTTCAAACTCTTGTTTAAATAATTTACTTGAAATAAAATGTTTACCTATATAAAAAAAATTCTTAATGATAATGTGTCCTATGATTTTTAAATAAATCGAATTAAACTACATTACACTCAACACATGCCATGAAATGTAATAAATTCATATTTAAAAAGATTCATTTATATTGCAACTCATTTCAAAAGTTATCCTATTATTAAGTTCCTAGTTGCTAGTCAGACAGTTATTGCTAGTTACTATATTAGACAAAGAAATCAGCAAAATTTATATTGCCTTAAAATTATTTCTCATTTAAATTTTTTCATTGAAGTAAAGAAGCATTTCTGTAACTTATTAATTATCGTGATTCATATATACCTTTTTCAATCGTTGGATTTATTTATATCCCGAGAGAGGATACAATTAAAAATACTGTTTTCTTTGAGAATATAATGCAATTAGGATGTTGTATTACTTCCTTCTCATACTACGCTTTAAATAAGGAAGAATAAATAAGAGAACTGGTGATTTATATAAATTTGTTAAGTAGGTTAAAATATTCATTTAATATCTTTATTTATAAAAAAATATTGTAAATTTTAAAATTTAATATATGAATCTTTAATATTCATATATTGAATCTTTAATATTCAATATATGAATATTAAAGAATTTCTAATATATCTTTTAAGTTAGAACTTGATTAAAATTAAATAATTTTTTTCTACTTTCATATTTATTTTATTTTCTTTTTAGAAAATATAATAACGTTGATATCTAATAACGTTAAGTAACAAAAAAATTTATTTTATTGAAAAAATAAGCTTTCTTGTTAATTTTCAAATGCCAAATGAAAACGTTGAATTTTTTTAAAGATGAATCGAAACATTATATATGAAGTAATAAATAGAAGTACACCTGAATCATTAACACAAACTTCTTTTCACAAAAATTCAAACTGTTATGCCAAGATAGTTTCCATGATTATATTTTTTATGCACATCGATGATTAGGCATTTTCTCTCATGTTTCACAAAAAAAGCATTCTCAACAAAGAGCGTGAAAATACACTCGCAAACCCTTCAAGGTTATTAGAATAATTAACATAAAACCAGTTTACAATAATATTTTACTCTGTCTTTATACTGTTCAAATTAATTTTAGAAAATTAAGAATGCTTAAAACACTTTTAAATTACAAAATAAATAGAGATGAATTTCATAACAATTTTATAACTAGTAAAAGTTTGTCAATGAAACAAGTGATGTTAATCATAATTTGTCTTCAGCTAAGAAATCGTACATTAAATACTTTTGAAGTTATTAAACTGAGAGAATGTTTCAGAATGTTTGCTCATCATGCAAGTACAGAAGCGTTTTTTTTATTTAAAAATTCTGATTTTAATAAAAATAATCCCTTAATCAATTGCAAAACTAAAGCATAAAATTGAAATTGAATTTTTTGTCAGATTTCTGAAAACGAAATTCAGTTTTTATTTGGATTTATTGGTATCGAACTTATTTTCATATGCATGTCATTTTCATATGCATTCAATAAGGATATAAGCAAGCGATTAAAATTCCATATAAAAAATTTATACCCAAAATTTAACAAATGAAATGATTGATTCTACAGTTTTGCTTCACCAATTTTAACTCTGATACTAGATGCAGTGCATTCTGTGATAATAGCTTCCAACATCTACAGAAATCCTTGTAGTCATAAATGAAAAATGAATTTTTAAGCCAATAAAATGAATATAGGAGATAGAATTCAATTTCCTCGGTAATCTTTAAATGAAGGCAATTTAAATCTTGGTGAAAAGGATAATTCTGTTCCTCTCTCGCTGATTTTCTGTAACATTGAGAGTTTGTAAAATCACTTCCCGTGAAACAAATGTTATCCGGAAGAATAAAAATAATCAGTTTGGTTTCAATGGAAGTTATTTCTGTTAACATATCATTTATAATAAAATTAAAAGCATATTTTGCACAAAATTTCTGATTTATAAATTTATTTACAGATTTTTCAGACTGTCAAATTTACTTTAAAGATACATTTTTATGAAATTTCCATAACAGTCAAATAAAAATAGTTTCTTTTGCCTAACAGCGTGAATTTTTAAATTATTTCTTGTTGTGCCAAGAAGCTTTAGTCGAATCTAAGAATTTCAAATACAAAAAAAGCCACTATTTTTGAAAGCTTCTTGATTGTAAAAGTCGTGATGGTAAATAAATTATCATCATAGCAAACTGAATTCTGCAAAATTTTATACACACAATATATTGTATAAAACACCAAATACGATGTCAAGACATTAATTTAACATTGTATTTTGTGAAATATTATGGCTGCCGATATGAAATCAAACAAAACATTAGAACTTAATCAAGTTCAGTTTGTATACAACGAATTTCAGTTTATATATTTATTTCAGCGTTCTTCAATTGATTTCGCATCAGCAGGTGTGGCATTTCATACTATACATAAATAAATAAAAGAAATAAGAAGCAAAAGTTGAAGATATTACACAAAGTAAATAGAAACATATTCTAGAGATAAAATATTAGGAATCACTACTTAGAATAGCAAATATCTGGAAGCACCCTATGATTTATATTATCAAATTCGTATAAACTTAGGATGTTCAGTTTCAGAGATTTCTATCGGATTGATTAATTCTAAGACTGAAAAATAATCTAATAAAGATTCAACAATGTATAATAATTTCATTCAAAAATCCCGTAATGCCTCAATACCTTATCTTTCTCAGCTTTTGATCCAAAACAGACTCCCCTAAAGCTTTCTCACGAGGCACAATTTCTTTCTTCTCGTTACCTTTAACAATAAAAATAAAAATTTATTCAAAATTGTTTTTCAAAAATTGTACTACTTTTTCAATAAAACCCAACCTTCTCATTGTGATAAGAAACTAATAAAGCTAGTTCCAAGAGCCTTTATAAAGATTTTTTGGAGGTAGTTAATATATTCCCATATAGGGCATGGCACAAAAACGCTGAACAATATTTTACCACCAACAGCATTGAGCTGCTCCTCTGATTCCGAAGGATTATGTAAATTTGAAAAGAATCAATAATCTTCGACTTTCATCCATATTGCAAGTCATGAAAAAATGAGATTTTAGCACTCATTAGGTTTTCCTGATATCGTTCTGTTTACTATTTCTCGAGCGCATTATTTGTATTTGTGGAGTACATGTTCTTTCTACTTCCTTTATGCTTCAGACAACTAAATTTAATTTAGAGTATAAGCGTGTTATTTCGAATAAATTATTATTTTTTACTCGAACCTGAACCTAAGCAAAACAATAACATTTTATTTTGAAAGCGTGTTGAAATATTTCTTGGAACTAATCATATAGGAAAAATTAACATTAAATATAACCAGTAATATACTTTCCTTATAATATTACTTCCTTTAGTTACATCTCATTTTTGAAATTAATTAAATGTTATATTTTGATTGTTTTAAACAACCAAAATAGTTGCAAAATTGTAAATCAAAATGATTCATAATCAAGGAATTATTTGTAGTATTTTATGACTATATTTTATATTAAAATGAGCCTCATTCTTCATAATTTTATGATTTTAATTTTTGCAAACTGTAATGTAAAACAATATCTATTTACAAATTACTCATTTTTGGAGCATATTTAAATAAATATTTTATTAATTTATCAGCCTGTTCACATTTCTCTTTTTGGTAAAACACTATGACTTGGGGCTCATTTGTTGCTATCTCCTGTTCTCACAGCTATTGATTTTCTAGAAAAAAAGGAAGGTAAAAAATTTTCTTTCTAGGAGATTACATGATTCTGTGCAATTTATGACTAGGCAACTATCCTGGTTTGCCACATTTTCCAATATTCGTGCAAGCGTTACATAGTTACCTAAATTTTTTCATTATGCGTTATATTTCCAAACACCGATTGTGGTAAAAGTTCAACTCTGCATTTTAAATTTCAAGTATCAAAATTTCAAATACTTCACTATAATTACCTTCTACAGATATATTAAAAGGCTAATAACTAGAAACTAATAACCAGATCTAATTAATATAAGCAGCTGTGATCTTTTGACTGTGTCTCAACATTAATTAGTAATATTTTCTAAATTTATAAATATATTTTAAAGTATTCAGTCATTTGAAGTAAATATATGTCAATGTATTTATTAATAAAAATAAGTTAACTTTTATTTTCTTGTTTTGCATCCAAATATATTGTTAATAAAGAAGCTGTGTTATTTTATCAACATTAGAAAATTTATGTTTATTATAATATAGCAATATTTAAAATAAAGTAAATTAAATAATAAAAAGCTAATAAATAACGTAGTAAATATTAAAATATACAAAAATCATTCTTGAAGGTAATTACAATTAAATGGCCTGCCTATTCTTTGACTGATTAATTTCTTTCTTACTGAATTTTTTTGCTTCTTATAAAGGTAGCAAAATATACTTATTTCTGTAAATTTTATTATGAACAATTATCTGCTTTATTAATTAAAAATAATATAAGCATATTTTTATTTGGAGAAAGTTTACCCATTTGCACAGAGTTGAATCTATTTTCAATTTTTTTTGCCAATTGCCAATATTTCCTTTCAAATACTATTATTCAGGACATTTTACCTCAGCATCTCTATTTAAAGAGAAATTCATAAAATTGTACTTAAAAAGGAATTTTTATTTTTGTAATTTATTAAAAAATGTTTTAGAAAATATAATAAATAAATTGCAATAATACACAGTTGCTTATAAGCTTTAAAACAATATAATCATTTTATTTTTTATAAGTTTTTAATGAATCAGGTAGTAATTTTAGTTTTAAAGAAACATTCTATGTTATACCATTAAATAATAGAGCTAAATTAATATTATTAATAATATTCTTGTATTATTTGTTTCTAATATATTTTAGAGTATTAATAATTAGATTTATTGATATATATGTATTCACGCATTATTGATATGACATTTATCAATTATGAATAAAATCATTTTATGATTATATGTTCTTAATTACTAAAATTGAAAATTCATGGTTTAAAAAGTGATTTTACTCCACCACATTTAAATACTAATGGAACTTATTGAATAGAACTTATTATATTAGCATCATTAAAAGTATTTTGTAACTATTAATTAATATTTTACTTTATATTAATAGACTTTAACTTTATATTAATATATATATAAAGTAACTTTTATAATGTTACAATAAAATTTTCTTTGGAAAATATTTAGAAATATCTAAATATTTTATTCAATAATTATTTAAACTGTAACAATTATAAAAGAATAACATTATTAAATGTGACCTACAAAATATTTACCTGCTTAATTTATTAGAAGTTTTTACTCATTGCAGAACATACTAGAAGACTACTAATTTGATTTTAGGGCAAACTACTCCACTATTGACCAAATTCATATGTTTAGAAACATTGTTGAAAGGATTTTATGAATATAATATATCAATCTGTTTTTCTTGTGGTTTTCAAATAAAGTTTTGATTAGGTGGATAGTTCCAAAATGATTGAAACTTAAACTGCGCTAAAAATACCAATAAAATTAGTGAAACTAATTCAAACTACTTTATGAAAATCTGAAGCCACCACTTTAATCCAGAATTATTTTTCAGTAATTTTTGATATCAGTGCTAGTGTTTGACAGCGTGATGTATTATTGCCCTTTGATGTATTATTGCCCTTATTTTTAAATTTAATTTTTGAATTTGTTATAAGAAAATTGGATCTTAGAGGCCTTATTACTGATAAAGCAACTCAAAGTTGTGCATTTGAAGACTTAATGACTTTCAAGTACTTTGTAATCATGAGTTGAAACAAAGATAAATTAATGCAACCAAAAATTTATAGAAGTAACAGGCATTGATAGTCATTTATTCAATGAACAAAACAGAAAATATGTGGAAAACATTTAATTTATCAGCATTTGTAGTGATTATCTGATAGTTAACATCTTTAAATTCAAAATTATAAATAATTTTACATATTTAAAAACAATTATAAATTTTTCAAATACTATTTCAAAAGAAATTTATTGCAAATTATTGAAGGGAAACCACTGTAATTTTTTATGAGTACCATTTGAAAAATAAATTGACTGCGGGGTTAATTAAACTAAAGTGTCTAAGACCATTATTCATTCTATGGTGACATATGCTTGCAAGACTCAAACTTAGACACAAAAAGACATAACTTACTAATTTTTTAATGGAAAATACTTAAAAAAGTTATTGGTCCATTACCGTTAAATAATTATTGAAGAATTTGAACTAATGATAAATTGGAAACTCTTATCACTAATAAAAGTATAGTAAGACTCATCAAAGCACACAGATATTTGTGGCCTGGCAGCATTGAGAGATTACCTGATAACTAGGAGCTCTGTAACTCTCCAGAGAGAGATCAGGAACAGAGCTGTTTGGAAAAACATTGTGCAGCAAATTAAGGCCCACACTGGGCTGTAATGTGAATAAAGAATTATGTATATATATATATTGAAATTATGCATATATGATTTATTATGGTAAAAACAGTTAAGAGTATTTGGGAGAACTTATATTCTTTTAAAAGTTTAGAATCTAATTTTAATTTATGTTTTTTATCATTGCTTATAATAATATAAAATTCACTTACTTGGTTTGTTTTACCTCTTAATACATATGTTTCATAAATATATGATTTTATATTGTAGAGTTTTATAAATTATATTGTTATATTATAGGTTCTGCATGCTGCAAAGATAGCAAAACTTGAAAAATATGTGGAACAACTTAGAACTGACAGCTCCACTTCAAGATATGTGTGAATATGGCGCAAAAGATAAGGCAACATTACGTAAGTTCTTTTTTATTTTCTTAAAATTATAATTTAGTTTCTTGATATCATGTTTTAATAAATACTGATAATGTATTTGGAAATTTTTTTAATAAAATTCATAATTAACTTATAGTTTGACTTATTTTTTATTTTGGTTTTTGTTCTTTTTACTTAATGAAACGTAAGAGGTTATTTTAAAACCATTTATATGAATGTCTTTTTATTATTTTAGAAGAATTGCCAAACCTAATTAGTCTTCTCACAAATTCAGCTCAAGCAATGACGGAAGATCATCCTATCTGGAAAGAAATAAAAATTTTTAGAAACATTCAAGCAAAATACAGACGAATTTTGCATTGTGATAAGTGTTTACAATTGTTACAGAGAGTAAATTGTATTTTACTTATTATATTTTTATTAAATATATATGTCCATAGTGATACTTAGGCTTAGATTTAAATAAAGATATACTTAATTAATGACAAATGGATGTCGGGAAAATTTTTTAATAGTATTTAATGTGAATAACTTAACTATCTGGATGAAAAATTTTCTACTCTGAGCAGTGATTTTTTTTAATGTAAACCTAACTACTTCATTAATAAAAAACACTACTTGCTTGTAATGGTGTTGGAAATGAAATCATGCTTTGATTTTTTTTTTCATTCTATAACTGCATTAGAGAAATTGACAGGATATCATTATTTTTACATTTTCTAATTGATCAAAATCTTTTGAATAAAATTTCTTGAACAAGGTGATAAGCCAAATATTTCATTTTTTCTGGCCTACTTTACCAATCTAAGCACTGTCATTTTTTTGTTAGTGGATTTTTTAAAATAACAATGTCTATAAAATGCTATTTTTATTTTAATATTAAAAGTATCAGTTACCTGTATAATGATATTGAGAAAGTTTTTCGATAATTTTTAAATGTTATGAAGAATTAGTTGAATTATTATTTTTATGTGATTTAAAGTATGATTTTAATAAAATGGTCTCCCATGAATTTTATTTTATGTTTATTATGACTATTTTTAATTTTTATTTTATATATTGTAAAAATACTACATATTATTTTACTGTCTTAGTTTCTTTTTTTTCTTGGTACGGCTATTATTTAGACTTAGGCACATCTGCTTTTTTATATTATTTTGTATTTAAGTGCTAAATTTTATAACTGATTAAAAAGAAGAGAATGTTTTTGATTTTAAAATTCTATTCCCATGTATTAGTATTAATTTATATTCTGTCCATAAAAACTATTGAACAGTTCATTTAAGTTTATAAAATTTAATTAAAACTAATATATTTGTTAACATATGTTTTGATGGAAATAAGAGTTAGTAAATGCAATCCATCTGTAATATTTAAATTTTTGAAGTATTTTGTTGGAAATACTATTGTAAAAAATTTACAATAAAGTTAAAATTTATTTTGCAAACTGGATTCAGAATTTATGCATGATTGCAACTTGAGTTTTATTCAAAAGTAAAATTTTTTATAGTAATATTAATGGAAACAATTATCTGTTTTTCAGTTCGAATTATTTTTACAAATAAATGCTCTATATAATTTGCACACTTTAAAATTTTAATCCTTTATTGCATTTTAGATTTACAAAAAATGTGTTTATAATTTTTATGCAATACATTCAATTTCACTGATACAATAAACAAATATTAATTCAGAAATAACAAGAATATTTAAACTCTGTCCAGGAATTATATCAGGGTTATATTTTTTGTACATAAATTTTTTATGAACAAGGAATTTGATGGTTAAAAATTTCACTTAATTAAGACACATCAATAGTAGCTGAGCATGTTCTACTGTCTATATCACAAAAAAATTCAGTTATGTTTAGATGAACATAAGGGAACAGAAAGGAAAACTTATATCATTATGGCAGAGCTCTACTGAATGAAATTTAAATTCTTAATAAATTAAGAAATACTGGGTTGATGATATGAATGAGCTTGAAAATTATGATTATTCTGATGAAATGGAAGTACACTAACAAATTAGCATTAATTAAAAAATTAAAAGTGTTCATTTTTAGCTTCCAAAAAGCAAAAATTACAATCAATAATGTTTTAAAATGTAAAAATGTATTGAAAAACAAGTATGATTGGAATATATTTTTGCAACAATCGAATAACTTGAATTATTAAGATTCAAACAAAGTTTGAAACTAAATGGCAAAAAACTTTTTGTAATTAAATTAAAAATAGTGGTTAAGAGAAAGATAAATCATTTAAAGGAAAATAATTGCATTTATTTAGTGTCCATTTTTTGTCCTTTTAGTTTTTTTAAGTATTTTTATTTTAACAGAAATTATTTTTTTTATCCATCTTTGAAGCTCAATGTTGATTAGCAGAAAGGAGAGCTATATATAAACCTCAGTTTTAAATATATAATTACATTTTTTAACATAAGTAACATAGTAAAGAATTTTAACTACGAAAATAAAATCAGTTTTATGTATTTCTTTTGAAATAATCATTAATTTTTAATTTAAATAAAAAAATTTCATATTTAGTTTTTATAAGTATTGCTAACATCATTTGAAATATTATGTAAACATTGTTGCGCGTGCACACACACACACACACTTATACAATGTATAAATGCCTGCTCCTTTTGCAAACATTTAGTAGAATTCTTGATTTATTTGTGTGTGTGAGAGAGAGAGAGAATTTCTATAAACCCTGCTTTATTATTTAACACTTTTATAAACATGATATAAATGTATCAAATATTTTAAAACTAATCACTTTAAAAATTAAACATTATGAAGTGAAAGTTAATGCTTTTATGTATTTTGAACTATGTTTTGATGCATTATCACGTGCGGTATATATTTTTAAAACTACCAATAAACCTTATGAAATGTACAAAAAAAATTTTTTAAATTGTATTACGATACAGATTTTCACTATAAATTCTATCTAATAATATAGCTTCAAACTTGTATTGTAATCTAAGAATGTGTAATCTAAATATGTTTTCATGATTCCTTGTAAATATAAAAATTGATAGTCAAAGACATTTTTGGATTTTCCTATTAATTAAAGAAATTAAAAGTTGTATCATTAATTAAATTATTTATAAATTCCTAAAAATAACTTTGTTAAATTACATAAAAATTTATTATCATCTTCTTAGTGATATAATTTTTTGAAGTCTGGTGCCTTAGTGATAGCACTTTGCTCTCCTAAGACACAGATGCTAAGGTGGCAGCCGAATGGTTAGCACTCTCGCCTTCAGTTTAACAGATCATGGGTTTGAATCCCACCATGGGCATGGATATTTGTAGTGGCTCGGAATCCACTTTAAACCGTAGGTCCCGGTCTAATTAGCCCTCGTGTGCGAAAAAATACCATTGAGTGAGAAACAAACCAAACCTAAGGCACAGGTCCGAGGTTCAATTCTCGGGCTGGGCAAGGTTGACTCTGTCTTTCTTTCCTTCAGTGTGTCGATAAACTGAGTAATGATCATGCCTGGGATCTAAGTGCTGGGAGTTTTGCATTAAACTGAGCATCTAACCGGGACATATTTTTCATACCCCACAATACTTGGTCAGGAAAACTGATATTAGGACTG
The DNA here is from genome assembly GCA_037975125.1 of Latrodectus hesperus. Classification (NCBI taxonomy): domain Eukaryota; kingdom Metazoa; phylum Arthropoda; class Arachnida; order Araneae; family Theridiidae; genus Latrodectus; species Latrodectus hesperus. The sequence goes on along the minus strand of CM075853.1, from coordinate 74,457,827 downwards.
TAGGCTTTGGCTCAGATTTGGTTGCCGTGCTGCAGATTTTGTTTTAGATATTAATTTTTTATTTTATTAACTTCTTAATATTTTATTGCCTCAGGTATTATTTTACAACTAAAATAATATTTGAGACAGTAAAATTTAAAGATGAAATAAATTATATATGAATTACATATAAATTATATATCCTTGTTTCTAATTTTTTTTAATGAAATATTAAATCTACAATAATGTACAAATTTTACAGGTTGGTAGCTGTCTGAGAAAAATGGTTATAATGAATCTTTCTCAAGTATATTTAAATCTTGCTGAAAAATTATTAACGTAAGTTTAAAAATCTATATTTTTGTTTAGTTAAATTTCATGTTTTTTAAGTAAATATAAAATGTTGTCTTGCATTCTGATTTTTAAATTTGGTTGATTCCCAAAAATTCAACTGTGGTTATGTCTCTTAAATTATTGCAAAAGATAGTAAAAGATAAGCATGATATAATTTTTATCACCTTAACATTGAATTTTTATCAAATTGTGCTTAGTTATGCTTATATATTTTTTTTCATTTATTTTTGTTCTCATTGTTAGTTATGTGAAGTTTCAAATTTGTGTGAATAAAATTTATTTTATAAAATCCATTTTAAAACAATTAATCATTGAAAATTATTTAATATTTAAGAGGAAAAAAATTAATTACTTGTGTGTGTGTGTGGAATTTTTTTTCTATGTATTATGCTATAAATTGTAATTTATCTGAATTGTGTTCAATAGTTGAGTATTTATAATTAAAATTCTTAATACATTTTTATTTTTCTTGATTAAAAACAGCTTATTATAAATTATGTTACACATAAGCTACATGTATGAGCTGCTAAAAAAGTATTGAATAATGCTTTGTTTTTTTATTTACGATTTTAAGAACTGCATTATATTGTAAGTTTTTTCTTTTTTTAGAGAACTGAGGGGTACAAGCTCATCTTGGTTTTTACCTTCACGGCAACAATTAGAATATGTACTTATTCGAACTCAAACAGCAGCAAAACTCATTTGTGAATGTCTCCATTACTCTAGAGAAACATTTTGGTATCCTTTTAACACAGTAAAATTAAACTATAATTTTCCTAAATTTTGTGTAACATGAATGATTTTGATTTAATATGCTGTTTTTATTTTAAAGCTTAGTATTTTAATGCAAAGGAAATTAAGTTTTTTTTATTAGTTCTGTAAGAATAATTACTATTATTTTTGTAAAAATAAAGTGTAAGAATCTGTAAAGTAAAAACCAAGGACTTAAAAAAATCTTTGTGTATTTTCTCACATATTCTGCTTAGTTATAATCTGAAAGTAAATTTTTTATATATATGTGTGTTTATTGTTATGAACATCCTTTTTACTTGTGTCTATATAGTTTATTTTACATTTTTATCCTTAAATATTCTTAGCTATTTAATTCAAAAATTAAAAGTTGGACATTTAATTTTACATTTAATGATGGCAACATCTGTTACCGCTCGACTAAAGTAAGTACGATAAACTTATCTATTATTTAGAGTAAAAAAAAATCTAGCATGATATTAGACTGTATTTTTTATATTATTTAGAATATCTAATGTACTAAAAAGAATGAGATTTGACTTTAATAACATTATCTATTTTTTTTTATATACATTCATTTTGAAAAGTTATTTCCTTAATTGTTTCATGAATATTCTTTTTAAGATTTTATTCTAAAAAATGTCTATTTCATTCAAAAATATTTGAAAGCATTCTGAATTGAAAAAGAATCTAAAATGCCAAAATGTACTTCCAAAAATTTACGAAATTGACATTTTTATAATTTAAATAATTTCAATTAAATTTATTGTAATATTTTTTAAACAAACTAATTAATTCACTTTATTTGTTGTGAAAAATCACTGAAATATTTTTATTAGAAAGTATTATTTATATAATTTAAAATGTTTCTTACTAGTAGATACAGACATTTTTAATTATAATGAGTATGTAATCTTTGAATTATAAATTTATGCCATAACTAATTACATTGCTATAATATTTGACTTATTTTTAATTTTTTAGTCATCTTAGGATTAAAATCTATAGATTTTTAAACCTTTTTTGTTTGTTTAATTACTTAAGTACTTATATTTTAATTTATATTGTAGTTATATTGAATAATAAAAGTTATATTTTAATTCATTCTCTACCTCATGACTAAACATAAAAGTCATTATTTAAATATTTAAATACTTTTTTTGGATATCTTTGTTTTAGTAGGATACTTTACACTTTATTTTAGTTAGATTCTCAGTTTTTAGAATGTTTTTTCTACTGCATATGCATTTGTCATTAATTTTCTTCTTTGTGGAAAAATGCTCCAATTCCATTGTATTCTTTCAGCTTTGGAAATTCAAAATTTTCAATATGTCATATCTTAGAAAAACAAAAATTAAAAACAATGATATTCCCTCTTTTAGGTAACATTTAGTTTCATATGAAAAACAATTAACAAATCAAAAATTTAATCTTGGAATGAGTGCAAACTTTTGAGCTCTGTAATTGAGAATCATTATAAGTGATCTCAAAAAAATTTAAAATAAAACTTAATAAACCAGATGGGGTTAATGGAAGCTATCCTTATATGATCAAGCTAATGAAAATCTATACTTTGTTAAATTAATTATGTAAAATTGTACAGGCTAGTCCCAGACTATACCTTAAGGTTAATTGTTTTGGATACTTCTTCTTCTTCTTTATAAGCTCAACAGCCTATTGTAGGCCAAGGCTGACTTGCTGATCTTTTTCCAGCTGACTCTATTAGCCGCAACAGCCCTCCATCGGTTGACTCCCATTATTTTGAGGTCTTTTTCAACATCGTCCAGCCACCGTGTGAGTGGACGTCCTCTACGACTAATCCCTTCGATTTTTGAGAATGTCACTTTTTTGGTGGGAAAAGCATCGGTGCATCTGTACAGGTGGCCCAACCACCTTATTCGTGATGCCTTTATAGTTCTTACAATATCGGTCCCACTGTATTTGCTATATTTTCTATTGATTTCATGATTGAATAAAATCCTCCACTCATTATTCACTTGGATGGGTCCAAAAATCTTCCTCAAAATATTTCTTTAAAAGATCAATAGCTTTTCCTCCTCTGTCTTAATGAGGGTCCAGCATTCACTACCATACAGAACAATTGATCTGATTAGGGTTTTATATAGGTTCAATTTTGTATTTATAGAAATTAACCCAGATTTGAATTGGCTTCTGAGGCCATAAAAGCATCTATTAGCAAGAAAGATTCTATTATTAATTTGGATTTTTAAATCATTGTTACATGAGATTAAAGTTCCTAAGTAACTAAACTGTTTTACTGAATTAAAAGTATAATCACCTATCCTCAAAGGTGTTGGGTCAAAAGTTTTATTTGTTGCAATCAGAAATTTTGTTTTGTGTGCGTTAATAATAAGTCCCATTTCCTTTGTCGCATTCTCAAGCGCTACAAAAGCCTCAATGATAGATCTCTTTGATCTTCCTATGATATCAATGTCATCGGCAAAGGCAAGAAGTTGAATTGTTATATATAGGATTGTACCACTGGTCTTTAAACCAGAGTCTCTGATAGCCTTCTCCAAAGCAATGTTAAACAATAGACAGGACAGGGAATCTCCTGTCTAAGGCCTTTTTCAGTAAAGAAAGGCCCCGAGAGACTTGACAAGATTTTTACTCTACAGGAGACTCTTTTTAGAGTCATCCTGGTAAGGCTAACCAGCTTCATTGGGATGTCAAATTCTAGCATTGCTTCTAATAATTTGTCGTGAAAAACACTATCATAGGCAGCTTTAAAATCAATAAAAAGATGGTACGTATCAATATTATATTCCTTGGTTTTTTCCAGGATCTGCCTTATAGTGTGTAGTTGGTCGGTCGTTGTTCTTCCCCTCTGAAATAAGCACTGGTAATTTCCAATAATATTGGAAGTGTAGTATGTTAGCCGATTGAATAGAATAAGGGAGAAGATTTTGTAAGCCGTGTTAAGTAAGGATATTTCTCTATAGTTTTTGCATTCCAATTTGTCATCTTTTTTGTGAATAGGGCAGACAAAAGCTTCTTCCCACTCAGTGGGCATTTTTCACTGTGTCCAGATGCAACAGATCAAATTATGAATTGCTTTGTTTAGACTCCTTTCATTGGTTTTGAAGGGTTCGGCTTTAATACCATCGGGTCCAGCCGACCTATTGTTATTTAGCTTTTTCATAGCTGCTTCAACTTCATGTATAGATGGTATATTATGTTCCAAGTCCTCATCATTTGAGGACAAGGATGGCAGCACAGCAAGAGTGGTCAGGTCTTACACTTTATCTTTACCCGTCAAAAGTTCCATAAAATATTCACACCAACGAGCCAAAACTTCATCTGGGTCATGGGTGAGATAACCATTTTTCTTTTTACAGGTGGTAGTAATGGGATTATAATCAGCCCTCACATTATTTACAAGTTGATAAAACTTTCTAGCCTCCTTCTGAGACTTCAAGTGTTCAATGTCTCTAGAGATATTCTAAATATTCCCTAATAATCACCTAAATAAAATAGGTGGGACATTGCTATTTGTACCATAAGGACTCGAGTTTAATTCCAGCTTCTGTTCAACAACAGGAGATGGATATTACGTATCAGTTTGGGTGGGTGCTTAAGAGTTTTCTGGCTTTCCCTCTTTGTGACATGTGAATTCAAAATACTATCTGTGAAAATCTTCTCGGAAGATAGTTATGCAGTGGATATTAAAATATCTAACAATGATCTATGGTCATTAGTTTGTCCATGATGTAGTGTCAAAGAATATAATGATAAGTAAGTGATACAGCTATTTTCTTCCTTTGTGATACGGGAATTTTATCATTTCTGAAAAATCCTCCCAGTAAGCAAAATATAAAATATGTTCAAATGTTTTTCACTAGCCTTCAATTACAAGATCAAATAAATGTTTCTTATTACATATGGGTCTATTGATTAACTGGCAATTATTCAAAATTAAGTATTTAAGTTTGAATAATGTTTATAATGATGAATTGTTATTCTTTTATCATAGTAATGTGTAAATTTAATATATAATTTCAATTCACAACAACAGGGTCTTCTGAAAAATCTGATTTTCAATATGCCAAAATAATACCAATTAATGCCAGTCTGCAGTGTGTAATATTTTGTAAAGTATTATAGATATTAATTAATTAATAGTCATAAAGTATTATAGATACTAATTTTTTGGGGAAAAGTGTTCACTTTTACTATGTGAAATTCTGTTTTCTTTTGTAAGTTTTTGTGAATTTAAATTTGGCTTTATCTTATTCAGTTTTTGAATGTACTCCTCAGTGCCTTTTTCCTATACCTTATTAAAAACTAGTTTCCTTGTGTGTTCAACATTTCACCAAATCATTGTCACATGCATGATGATATAGGTAATGCAAAGTATACTCATTTTTGACCTTTTGAGGATTGCCATTATAAATTTCAAATACAAAATGCATATTTGTATTCCCCTCATTTTTAAAGATGTTATCAAGTGATTATAATTAAAGAAAAAAAAACAAATGAAAAAGATTAAAAATTTAACATTAATTTACTAAAATATGAATAAAATATAGCGTACTTGATTAATTTATAAAAATATAGATTAACCAATAAAATATGAGCTAAAAATAAAAAGTGGGAATCAGGATGGGTTGGAATGAATCGGCTGAGATGTCAATTCTAAAAAATATTATAACATCAGTAATTGGTGTTGGTAGATTAACGATGTTATCAATTGGATGTTCTCAACTTTTGCATTTAGGAATGCTTACTTGTTTTTTTGTGTTGTACATAAGTCCTTTTGTTTCAATGATTAGATTCTTTATATATGTTTTATTTATAAAATTTTCAATTTTATATAAACAATGTAGTTTTAGATTTATTTATTTGTTTTTGCATCAAATAAAACTACCGTATGCTTATGGTAACTGCTGTAAGCTTACTCAGTATGGAACTTTATGTTTCTTTTTTTCTTGTTAGGGTATTAAGTTATTTCTTATCGAATATTGTTTTTTGAATTGTTTTTGTATATCAACAATTTATAACCATTATAATTGTTAACTATTGCAAAACCCGTGTTTTTAATTACTGTAGAAATGTAGGATTTAATGTATTACTTTTGTGTGATAGTTTCTTCTATTTCAGTATCGTATTAAAGGCTCTTCTAATTCAAATTTTCGAAGTGTACAAAAAACTGTATTCATGGAGAAAGAAGCTGAGAAAAGGAGGTTGGGAATGGGTAAAATTTGCATATATTACAATGTTTTATTGTTTTTAAATAAACACTACCTCATTCAGAATATTTGAGACTGAACAAATGCAGAAGGAAAACATAATGAAAAAACCTATGTTATATTTTAATCATCTACTACTCTTAAATTATTCATTGTTAATTTAATATAGTTACTTATTCTATTCTCATTAAATAAACCTCTAATTTATTAAATAATCAAAATTTGATTTTTTCCATTTTTCTTTATTTTAATATTAATTATGATTCTGTTTTAAGATTTTGCTATCACTTAAATATGCATAGCATTTAACATCTTTGTGATACTGAACTTTTGGTTCAGTTTGTTTCTTATATTGATATTATGTATTTTATTCAATATTTTCTATGAGTATCATGTTATTAGAAATCTGTAATTTAATTATGAGTTATTCTATGTAATTTAATATTTTCTTAAATTGTAGTATTAACTCATTTCCTGTGATTAGAAAATGTGAAGAAATCTGACATGCATACTAAATTAATTAATTGAGTCATAAAAAAATAAAGCTTAAAAATTTACCTTTCTTTTTCCCTCATCTAAAAGTTAATCTATTTTTTAAAAATTACATTGTCTTTTAAAATGAAATGTAAATCATTTATGACTATTGCAAATATATTTGCCTGTGAGTTGTATTGGATAAAAATTATAATTTCTCTAAAAACGAATGTTGAATTGGGGGAAAAAAAGCGAATGTTTATCAGAAAAAGCTTATGCATTAGAAATGAAAGTTTAAAGAAAAAATAATACAATTGGCTTAGTTCATCATTCCATTGTCAAATCTGGTATTGGTAAACAAAAAGAAAGTGTACTTTTATACTTAGATACTTTTATACAAATGATACAAATTAAGTTATTTTACGACCATTATTAATTAATTATTCTCTGCTTTATTTCATGTTATAGTTAGAAAATGTACAATATTTCATAAAGAAACTCAATATATAAACGAATTCCTTTTATCTACTGTATTCTTTAGATTTATATCTCCTGCTTTGACTTTTTAAAGAATTTGAATATTTTGATAGATAAAACTTTAAACTTGCTACAAGCATTTAAAAACATTCTAGCATTTTATTAAGTCCTTGGAGGCTGAATTCTACACAAAATCAGTGACTTATTCTTGAGACAATTTTATTTCATTTAAAAAGATGAAAAAATATTCATACATTTAAAATTGTTTTATTAATGCTGTTATTTTATGTTGAGCAAAGTAATTCATTTCTTCAATATTTTAAAGGATTAAGTTTACTATGGTACTGAATAATGTTATTTTATTTTTGGATATTCTGGAATAATTTAAAATATTCTATTAAAATTGAATGAAATGTAATGGCATACTTGTTTTTGTGAGCTTTTTGTATTTTTGAGCAGTTGTAGATTTTTATTGAAACTTTTTAGAGAGTTTAAATTGAAATGCTTTTTGGTCCCATGGAAGTACAACAGCTTCTTGAATGTACTACTAGTATACTTTTTGATTTATTTAAATTCTCTTGTCTATAAAAGCCAGAGATATTTTGCTATTTGTACAAATTCTACCTTTGACCATGATTGACCTCTGCACTTTGATATTCAACAATTAGTGAGGTATTTTGAAGTTTTTACAAACTAGATCCTATCATTCTGGGAGTTATGAGCTTGTTAGACAGTAAAGCACTTCTCTCATTAGTGAAAAGGAATTTCCCAAATCTGACTTTTGCTCCATTTTAAAACTTTTTGCTATCTTTGAGCTGTGTTAATTTGTTTTCTATAGTGAGAAACATAACTTTTTGGAGCATGTAAGGCTTGTCCAAGCTTTGTTTTTGCCAACTGCTGCACTGATCAGTCACTTATTCCTATTTCATAAGCAGTCTTTTTCATGGAAACCTTCGGATTTATGAAACTTACTCTTTGATTTCCTAATTATTAAAAATATTCACCAGATATCTTGGTTTGCTTTATGGAAATCGACTGTCATTGCCAAGCTCTTAGAAGTGTTAGATTGCAATAGACATTTGCTAAAGTGCAATTAAGCAAAGGAACATTTTCGTACTGTTGTTTTTCTTGTTTAAACTTCTCCAAAATAGCAGATCATTTTTATTATTGTAAAAAAGCTAAAAAACAGAACATAAGCAGATATATATTAGAAAATATTTTAATTAAAATGGTAAACAAAAAGAAATACACAAATTTAAAATTAAATTCCTTAACTACTATATGGTGCAATAACTGTCTGAGTTAGTCAACATACTTCGTTCTTAGGGCTAGAAAATATTCTAGTGCAATTACAACAATCATACTCTGTGAATATCTTAAAATCATAAATTAATTTGCACAGCTAGGACTTTAAGATATTTTTAAAGTACATTGTAAAATACTTCTTTAAAAATTAAACTAATTACTTTAGAAATATACTTTGCAAAACTATGAATTTTAAACTTTGCATTAAACTTTTTATTTTAGACTTAAGCAAATATTAATGTATGTAATGATAGAAGAACAAAAATGAATTTATAATTTCAACATCATGAATTAAAATATTTAAATATTATCTCTGCTTATTTTTAAAGGAAATAAGAAATTATTTTTACTTAACAAATTCATAATTTAGAAGAACATATTAAATGTTTTATGGAAAGCTTTTTAATAATCTTAATATTTTGTTTTAATTTATATTGGTAAGTTTTTTTAAAAAAAATTGTTTTAAAATGAAAGAATTGATAATAAGTACCTCATGTGAATTTTGATATCAATTAAATTTGATTAGTACTTTGTTTAATGTTTATAAATCTCTTCCTTCTGAGAATCTTTTATTTTAAAGAATGTTCTAAATAATATTTTTCTTATAAGTTTCTTGATTTATTTTCAGCCTCAACCTCTAGATTTACCTGAAGATCTTGAATCGTGGATAAATCTTGAAGAATCTGATCATTTAAAGTAAGAACTTCAGTGTCTAAACATAGTTTGTAGTGTTCTTAAATAATGATTTATTTAACATCTTGAATTAAAACTATTTTTTTTTCTTTTCATAGACCCAAGCATCTTCCCAGAGAACAATTGGATTTCTTAACGAGCATATTTGAAGCAAAAGGGAATGATAATTCTAATCTTCAAAATGAAATTGAAATATTACCAATGGAAGAGTCAGATGAAAATGCTAATGTTTCTTTAGAAAAAGAAAATGAGTGTGTTGTTATTGAAAATAATGCTGATGAAAATGCCGATGAAGGAGGTTTGTATCTTTCACAATTTTATTAATATTTTTTTAATATTATTTGCTTTATGTGAAATAAGAGATATTTGAATTTCATCTCAACAATTAGTATTTTATACTTTTCACTTTATGAGGAATTTTTTAAAAGTTATATTTCAGTCTCTCTTTTAAATGTGTTTTGTTTAAAAATTTGCATAAAGTTTGTTATATGAGATGTTATTTCTAGTGATTCTTTTAGTACAGCATTTAATGCAATTAAACACTCTGTAATTTTTTACTATACTATTTTTTCACTCTGTTTATGGTATGCAAAATAAAATTACCTCAATTAAAAATCAGAAAAAGTAAAACTTTTTTTTTACCATAATTTTAAAATTTCTGATAATTTAATAATTGATAAAGATATCTAAAAATTATTACTACATCTTTTTTTGTAGAAAAAATGTAATTTTAGTTTTATAAATTTTTGGTTATTTTTCTGAGTTTATATTCTGAAAACTATAATATATAATTAAATCTTAAAACTAAAAGAAATTTTCATTTAATATTTATCTTTTATTTAAAGAAAACTTAAAATTGTAATCTTTATTTCTTCATATTATATAAATAAATGTTATATTCCCAATTGAAAAAAACATTCTGTTTTACTGTGATAAAAACTGCATTGATTAAGATTTTGATTTTTTGACTATGTAATTATTTAGTTTGAGTGCATATTGATATATGAAACAATAATATTTGACACAGCAAATTCATTTAATTTAAATTTAGCAGTCCTTTGTTTTTTATTTTGAATTTGGCATTTTAATATTTTTCTCAAAAAATTTAAGCACAATTACAAAATATAGAACTCAACTAATAAATAAAAAACTTTTATTACAGACATTTGATTTAAATTTTTGTGCCATTTAATTTTTTTATTTGTACTTTTCTTTAATACTATAATTACATTATTTTTAAATGTCTTTAATTTAACATGGTTATATTGAACAGATAAATAATTGAACATGAGTGGTTAGCATTGAAGCATCAGTAGCTCATGGGTCCAATTACCATCTTCAGTTTGGATGTTTGTAATGGTTGCAACCCATTTTAAATTGTAGGTCCTTATCTGATTAGCTCTCATGTACAAAATGTGAAAATTGACTAACAAACTTAGAGTGGGATTAAATTTTTAAAATCTTGTATAACTATCACAGATTCTTAGCACAATATCCCAATGAAATCCTGAATACTTAAGAGTGTCTAATAGATAATAAAGTTCTGTGGTTGATTGTGTTTGCTGTCTAGTTTCTTACAGACTTGTTTTCAAATGCAGATCAAACCTCAGCACATTTTCCAATATAATTTTGTCAGACACAACCCAACTGACATAATTTTGACATGATTACATCATGCCTTTCTGGGTTTTATAGATAAGGGTACATAAATTTATTATACCTAGGTTACTGTATAATCTTTAGTGTGCTGTAGTATCAAGTCTCATCTTATTAATTTCGACAGTAATCATCAATGTTAGATGAAAGGAGGCCATTTTTAAGTTTGATTTAGATAATATGGCTATATATCAATCTTTTGTGATGGTTCTAACCTCAATCTTTATCTTTCTTGTAGGGTGGGTTACTATTAGACACTTCTTTCTTTATAGTAACATTTTGTTTTGTGAAAATGCTACTATAACTCATGTAACTTTAAAAACCCAATTCATTGCACTACATTATGACTCATATTATCATAATCAACATGTAATTTCAGTTATTTGCTTCAGTCCCCTACTCTCTCAATATATAGTATCTGCAGATGACTACTTTATAGAGCTGAGGTAGTGACTTTTATAATTAGGAAACAAGGAACAAAGTAAAAGATCCTCAGACTTTCCTTAATACTCTCAGTGAAATTGTTTCACTTTGAAAACATTGTAATTAAGACTTGGTTTACATACTTCTAATATCATTCATTACTTAAATGAATTTTTTGCTGCGTTAGAAATATAACTCACTACTTTAAAATAATAAGAAAGCCATCTTTGATCCTTGCTAATTAGGCTATTATGATTCTATAACCTTATGGTGATTAGGCAAAGATCTTCAAATAATTGTTTGGCTGATGTTCGAAAATGTGTCCAATAACATATTAGTATATTAGATTTCATTCATTTTCTGGAAACTAAGAAATTTTTTTTAAAGTTTTAAGGTCATCACAAATTTTAAACATTTGCTATAAGATAGAAAATACAAATAGTAATAAAATGATAGTTTGAAGTGAATGTTAAAGAGAAATAAATAAATGTTAACTAAAAATTTGTTGGAAAAAAATTATGTTAGAAAGTTATTTCAAAACCACAAATTTGAAGAGAAATATGCTTATGATTGTTAAAAAATGTATAAATAAAAAAAATTGAGATTTTATTTTATTTATTTTACTGCATTCAATTTAATTTTTAATTGTGATTTATATGGGAATGTTATGTATAAGAGGATAGTAATGTCTTAATTCTTTCCCATAACTTGTGAGATTCAAAATTTCATTATCTTTAGAAAATATCAAAAATGAGGTAATGAGTCACAAAACATCACTTCTCTGAAGAATTTTAAGTATATTGATTCATGAGGTAATAACTCAAATTTTTAAACATATATTTGCATTAATAATTTGGGCTGAAAAACTTTTTTAAACATTTTTTACAACTTAATCAAATACATTATCAATATTCAATTTTGAATGTGTTGCTGATTTTATTTTTTAAATCTGTGTAAAGTAATGAATAGTAAAGATTTTGGTTACAATTTGTGAATAATTTGCATTTCTCAATATTTTTTATTTTAATAAAAATCCTTTATTAAACGGAATGTATAATGTCTATTTTGGATAATATATAATGTTATTATATCTGGATTTTTTTTTTTCAGTTCCAATTGCAAGATTACACACAGAAAACCAGGAGGACTTACAAAATTCTGTAATACTTTTATTTTATATATTTTTATATAGATTTATTTTAGGACAAATAATTTTTTACTTTAATGTATTTGAAATAAACTTTGATTAGTGATATGATTAATGATACTACCTATTAGATTAGAGATATTTAAGATAGTGATTAGATTATAAATAATAAAAATGTTAATCTTTGCACTGCAATTAACACATTATTCTGCAAAAAATATACATCATCATTCGTATGTTAAATGCTATTTCCCACTTGCAGAATGAAACAGAAGAGGAAAATCAACTACTAACTAAACCTGTAAGTGATTTTTTTCTTTCAAATTTAAATTATTCAGACAATTTATTTTTAGAAATTTTTTACAATTAGTAAAACATTTTGTTCTTAATTTCTGTATTTCACTTTTATCAGAATAGCATTCTTAAGAATAATATTAGCAATTTTAATTATGTATTGGAAAAATGGAATAAACTTTTAGCTGTTGTACACACCAAAAAACCCATTTTCATCTAAAATTGTCTGGCCTACGCTGAAAAACAAATGTATTAGAATGCTCGAAATGATATTTTTTCATGAATTACTGCATTATGATTTAGTTAATTGTTGAATGCTGATGAATTCTATGTGTATCCAGAATGGATAAAAATGTTCTTTTTGAAACTGAGAATTTTTAATGGAAATTATGGTTTTGAAGTAAATACATTTAAATGAACTAGCACATTTGTGCTTTATTATAAATTATATTTCTAAAGAAAATCTCTAAAATTTTCTAAAAAAAAAAAAAAGATTTCCTAAAGATTTAAAGATACATTAACGCATTGTTATAAAAAAGTATGTACTTCTACTTTCTTTTATTTTGTGCAAAACTTATTGTTGAATGAATGTTGCTTAACATTTTATTAAAATTTTTTAATATAAGAGTTTAATAGGAAATTATGAGATTAAAATTAAATTTTATGAAATTCTTCTTTTTTTCATTACATTAAAAAAATATTAACTTAACAATTTTAAATGAAATACATTTTGTAAATTGAATTTTTTTAATCACATGTATTAAAATTGTATATAACTAATAAAAACAACTTTGATTATTTTAGCAAAAAATACTACTAAAGAAAATTAAGGAAGCTGACAGTTTGAAAAAATTAAAAGTTATTTGGGATAATATTGATGTAACTTCTCAAAGTTTACTTCCTAGACCTCTTACTCCATTGAAAATTAGACAAATAGATAAAGTTTTTATCCAAACGAAGCATAGAATATCAGAGTTATGTATAACAGGAAGAAGATACAAAGATGATGTGCGATTTCTCATCAAAATAGCTGGTTTAAAATTCGCCAAGCATTTAGGAATATTGCCAACTATGGTAGGAAAAGTAGCTCAAGAGAAACAAGCTGAACTTCTGCTGAAACCTGTTAAAACTTTTAAGGAATTAAAAAAACTTTATGAGATTATCTATCAGAAATTACAAAGTGCACAAGAATATGAAAAATGCGATAAGTTAAAGAAAAACTTCAAAAGTGGAAAAGCCGATATAAAATTATTGGCCTCAAATAATGAAAGGGCAGCAGCAAAAAAGCTTATATTAAGTACATCTAAATTCTTTTTATCAGAATTTTACAAAGATTGAAAACTTGCTTAATGAAAGAATCTTGTTTACTTTTTATTCAATTATTTTCTCTTTATGGATAAATGTTATTTGTCTTAACTATTACTCAGCTTATGCTATTTTACAGCTTCATTAACATGTGAATGGGAAATGTTTACATTTTTTTTTTCTAAAAGTGATTTCATTGTAATAATAAACATTATTTTGAACTATTCTTATTTATTGTTTGTAAATGTTACTAAAGTCTATATATTCTATGTAATATGTGTATTCTATGTAAACAAATATTGCATTTTGAACTTTGATTAATAGTATTAAATTGTTTTAAAATGAATTTTTAATGTTTCTTTATGACTTAAATCTCCATTTATGCCATTTGAATTTTCTTGGACAATGTGCCTAATAAGGTACAAATATTTTGCTCATGTGTGCAAATTATTCTTTTCAGCAAACATTTTTTTTTAAAATGACTTAGTACCGAGTAAAAGAAGTTCAGGATTTGCGATAATTCAAACTGTGTTTTGCAGTTAATCAATATTATTTTCAAAATAGTATATAAAATTTTAACTGCACTCAAACATTTTTATTTTACAAATAATATTAAAAGTTAGTTTTATATTAAATAATTTTTGATAAGCATGCAACCTATTTGATTCATTAATTTTATTTCTAATGTAGATTTGGCCTACAGATGGAATGAATGATCACAAAAATATTACTGTAATTAACAAATCCAAAAAATTAATTATTATTCTTTGAAGTATTTTCCATTTTACATAATGTAATTCTGTCATTGTATACAGTTAACGAAAAGAGATTTGTATTGAGACGTAATGTTTCCCATGAGGAAATGTTAGCCTTGGTTTTAAATCAAACCTTGATTATGGATGTCTTGCTTCATAACGCACTTGAAACTATGTGTCCTAGTTTAATTAGCTTGTGTCAATATAGCATTCCTCGCAAACTTTCATGTTGGCTGAATGACAACTGGAGTGGACAAGCAGGAAGGTGGAGCTATGTTCAGATGCTGATGTCTTGCACTGAGCGTATTTCCTTTCTGATGTGACTTATTAATAATCGGGTGTCGGAATGTTTTCTAATTAATGCTTTAATAAATATTTTAAAGGCAAACTTCTGTGTGTTGTAATGTTATATTAAAGATCATTATGGGCAGGTAAATACAATTGTAACAGTAGTGACCTTAACATGATTTTTTGTGCCGGTAGTTGAAGTACAGCATGAGCGTCATGGTTCGCAATCTGAATATATCCTTCTTCAACCAAGAACTGATATAATGAAAACAAGATAATTTTTTTTATTTGCTCCTCATATCAGCAATTACTGGAAGCATATATATGTTGGGTGTCAAAATTCACATGCTGCCAAATTAAAATCAGGTGCGCGGCTAAAAGTGTGTTTTTGTTCCATGTTTTAAAGGTTCCATAACCGTTTCTAATTTGGATATAGCGCTCTGCACGAAGCCAGCAATTGCATGTACGCTATTTATTTATTTATACATGTGAGCTGTATGAATTGTTTGTTTAAAACTATACTATGGTGGCTATTACCTTCTAACGACTTGTGCATATCGGAATGCTTCCCAGTATCCGATACGGTTTGAATGATGAATAGAGTTTTTTTCGCCTGTGTGTGTCAGTAAACGAATATTAGTTTTTTTTAATTAAGTTCATCATTTTGTATGTATATATGTGTATTTAATTGCTCTTTATCTACATTAAATTATAGATCATATAATTTTTTGTCTTGAGCCAAATTGCAAAGAGTATAAAATAAATCAGCCCACTCTAGTGAATACACAATCAATCCAACAACAATCACCCTCCATTTTTTCTTGCCAACCCGAAACGTTGGTTTTGTCTGTTAAAATCCCAATTTACATTATCGGGTATCACGAGAAATGTTACCCAGTTTCATCATTTGATAGCTGTATTACAGCCCGAAGAATTCCCCACGTGGTTTTAAAAAAGCCCATTTAGTTAATCAATATACAGACAGTGAAGATCAGCGTCTTCCGTGAGCTTATCTCCGGCATGCAATCAGGAGATAGAAAACCGTCTCGGCTGTTATTTTACTAGTAGAATGCGGCATAAGCTGGGAAAGAGGATAGTGGATGATTTGCTTAAAACACTATTCCTTCAAGGACTGATCACCCATGTGCAGAAAATTGTAGCTATTTCTGGTGACACGCTGGACAAAAATGCCGAGATTGCGTAGTGGCCACACTGCAAATTTCAGTAGTGTCCAGGGCGATAACGCGGACTTTAAAACTTTTACTCGACATTTCTTCGCGATTACAGCGTTTGCAAAAATGTGGCAAAAAGTCACCTGAGCATAAACAATTTAGGTCACGTTGTGGTCGTTTGTGAAGCCGTAACCAGTCGTGGGGCAGAGACAATAATTCTGAAACAAGTTTTCCCTTTGCTGTACCATCAAACATTTGTCGAAAAAGCTCAGTGATGTAAGTCACCCTGTAGTTGGTCAGGTAACCACTAAAGCTGTCGCTTACGGATGGGAGTGACAACAAGGCTCAAATTAACCGACTTTACCTAGACGACAGGTCAATGTGGCTGATATTTCTATTTGATACCAGTGCGGATGCTTCGGTTCTGCAGTATTCGGACAATGAGGTACGCACCGGTTAAATTACTTTTAGCTGCTAATTGAACGGTTATTAAAATCATTAGCCAGAAGATGTTGAAATTAGATCTAGGACTAAG
The DNA here is from genome assembly GCA_037975125.1 of Latrodectus hesperus. Lineage (NCBI taxonomy): Eukaryota > Metazoa > Arthropoda > Arachnida > Araneae > Theridiidae > Latrodectus > Latrodectus hesperus. The sequence continues at coordinate 74,441,010 of CM075853.1, read as the reverse complement.
TCCCGAGTTTCATTGGCTTTTCATTTTGGCAGAAATTTCTTAACCTATTATTGGGGTCAATTTTCTTACATTTTGGTCTTCTTGTTGAAGTTTGGCAAAGAAAACTGCCTGGTCCTTTGATTATTTGGCAACAAAGGGATCTATTCTAGTGAAGTCGGGAGATAAGGTTAGAACAATTTGGGATATCTATGCTTAGTTCCATTCTTAGTCTGACAAAAGTATCGTCTTCTCTGACTGTGCCCAAACACGAGGTGCAGCACATTTTTGAGACAAAAGCTTCTGTGTTTACAAAGCCTCGAAGACTGCCACCGATAAATTACAGGCTGCCAAACATTAATTTTAATTCATGGTGTACGCAAGTATTTGCAGACCATCCAGCAATTCTTGGGGAACTCGTTACACATATTACCTAAATCTAATGGAGATGGCGTCCATGTCCTAACTGCAGGAGATTGAATGCGGTCATTATTCCTGACCGATATCCTGTTGGGCACATTCAAGATTGTATGCAAGTACTGTATGGAAAAAATATTTTCTACACTAGATTTTGAGAGAGCTTACAATTAGATTTCCGTATGTCATGAAGTTGTACCAAAGACTGCTGTAACAATTCCCTTCGGGTTATTTTGAGTTTCTTATCTTGTCGTTCGGTTTAACTAATGCTGCGTCAGCTTTCCGGTAATTTATACAGAAAGTTTTGCATTTGCAAATAGTGTTTGAACGCTTCTTTGAATACGGAATACGCATGAATGCATCTAAGTGTATTTTTGGGCAGCCCTGTATTAAATTTCTGGATACAACATTTCTGCGGAACTTATTCAGCCCCTCAAAGGCAAAATCGAGGCAATCCTTGATTTCCCACGGCCTGTAATTATAAAAGATATGATTTCTAAGATAAATTTCTATCGACGTTTTGTTCCTCACGGAGCACACATGTGGTTTTAAACAAATATTTGCAAGATCCAAAGAAAAATGACAAAAATCCAGTGGTATGGATGGAAGAGAGAAGAAAAACTTTTTTGCAGAGTAAAGAGAAACTTGCTCACTCGGCTACTTTAGCTTATTTTGTGCCATCAGCTCATTTGTGTCTTGCGGCAGATGCAGTGGATTTTGTTAGGAAGGGAGGGGGCGCTGTGTCTTGCAATGAATTTGCATTGATCGGATGAATTGTGACTGACAACCATGGGTCTTTTATTCGAAGTCTCTTACATCAGCTCAGTGAATATATATCGCGCATGAGCATGAACTTTTTGTGACTTACTCAGCTGCAAAATGTTTCCGTCATATGGTTGAGGATTGAACTTTCACAATTTTCACTGACAATACCCATTTCATATGCATTTGAGGCAAACACAACAGCTGGACTGCATCGGTTAGTTAACTATGGACATTTAACATGCTAACGGAATATAGATAATATAGGTAACACATTATTCCACATTATAGATATCTCTATTCCTTTTACCACTGACTTTCCAGTTTTGGAAGAGGCTCAATAGTATGACACCTAGCTACAAATTCCAGCGGAAATTTTAGGCTTCAACCTCATAAGTTTAACGAAAACGCATCAGTTTACAGTGACATCTCGAAAGAGACAGTTCGTCTTTATTTGGCTGCATTCTTTTGTAGATTCGCGTTTGAACAGCTGCACAATTACCACACACTAGGCCAGTGGTCGGCAAACTTATTAGCCAAAATGCCAAATATGAACGTTACAACAATTAAAAAAAATGGAAGCCAAATCTGTGTTTGTTTATTAAATTTTTATTACACTAAATAAAACTAAATTTCATACTTAATAGATATCCATTAATGCGAACAAGGTACTTGCATCTCTGTGGAAAGGTTGAGTAAGTCAGGTGTTTTTGTTTTTAGGCATGATTCCAAGTTCTCATCAATAAGACAACTTCTCAGTTATTTCTTGATGATATTCATGCTTGAAAAAGATTTTTCTCATGTATATGTAGAACCGAAAAAGAAAACAGCAAACGCGAGCTTCTTTAGCTGATCATAAGAGACAAGAATACTATTCCAAGCGTCGAAAATGATCAGGTCTTCCTTCTCCAGGTCATTCAAAGCAGACCACTTGTGTTGTGAACTATAAAATCACATTTCTTCTTCTCCAATATTTCCTAGTCAACACAATGACGTTCGAATTTAGAGCGCCATATTCCCTTGTTTTTTAAATCCAGCAATTGTATTTCAAAGCTACCAATGTCAAATTCAAAAGGAGAAAATTTCTACTCTGTTATCGAAGCATTAAGAGGATTTTTGACAAATGTTAAAGTTGCTCTGCTGTTTTTAAATTCCTTAAACATGGTGAGAAATGCTTCCCTCATATTTAAAATTATTGTTTTAAAATGATATTTATCAATGAAAGGAATAATTCTCTTGGTGATTCTTCAGCAGGCTCGGAAAGTGAAACAATGTTTCCTTTTCAAAATTCTGATCAAAAATGGATAATTTATTTTTGAATGTTATTACTTTAACATCGAAAAAGTTAAGTTCCCTTGTAGTTTACTATTAAGCTGATTTAAATGAGACGTATCGTCTATCAGGAAATAAAAGTTTTAAATCCACTAATCATCTGTTAATTCTGGATAGTGAACGCCCTTCTCAAGGAGAAATGCTTTAATTTCCGAAAAAAGGGCCGCGAAACTTTACCTCTCGATAACTAACGTACCTTGTTATGAATCGATCGGCGTTTCAGATAAAAATTCTTTGAATTGGCAATGATAAGAGTTTTATCTAAAATGGAGTTGATAATGGTAATCACTAATTCCACATCTTTACAAATTTTATCCGGAAATGTTTCCGCACAAAGAATTTCCTGGTGAATGATACAATGGTAAAAAAGTATCTCGGGATTTATTTTTTCTTTCAAAATAGCAACAAACCCTCTTATGCTGGTCATACTTTTGGTCCCATCTGTTGAATTCGATACAATCATAGAATAATGGGAATATAACGTCCACGCGCCTGACCTTTGAGTAGCAATAATTCTAAAAGCTCTTCTTTGGGGCCTGAATGAGACATGAATCTTACAAGTGAAACTTGCACTGTATTATCTATGTCACAATACTCGTCAACTGCTATTGATAAAGCCGAAACTAATTTCAGATCTTCGATATGCTAGGTGGTTATATTGGAACACATTTTAATTGTTTTTTCTTTAATGGTTTTGATAGACAATGGTAACTCTTTAATTATTTTCAGAATATCTGCTTTGTTCTTAAAATCTCGAAATAGCATTTTGAATGTATTTAAAGAACAATTTCCTATATATTCGTCGTCTCTGTACGGTTTCCCTCTCTTGGCTAAAAACAAAATTTGCCATATTAATATTGGAAGATTGCATCCAAATTATAAACACAGAAGTTGACGATTTCTCTGAAGTTCAACTTCTTTCTTCCTTGCATCACCGGTAGGATATTTAGTGCTTAAATAAAAATTTGACTTCTTGTTATGCGCGAATTTCTCCTAACAAATAAGACATGTCGGATATCCATCAAGTTTTGAATAAATGTAAAATTTTCGGTCTACTCAACTTTAAATTCGAGATTTTCATCTTCCGTTTTTCTTTGCATTTTGGTAGCCATATTAATTGGGGTGCCTATAAAAATATTCCAAATATATTTTTTCTAAAGCCCCCAGTACAAAACTGTTATCATTATTAAATTGATAAAAATTAAATTTTTAAAAAATACAATTTTATTAATATATGTAACTACACAAAAAAGAAATAATAATTTTTTCCATCATCAGAATAACAAAACTTTTAATATGATCAAAAATGGAGAAAAACTTTCAACATTTGAAAAATCGATTACAGATTTTGTACCGGAACCACTAACATCTATAGCGCGCACACACACACACAGATGTAATAAAATCGTAAAAATGCCAGTAAGATGTGCAGCTAGATTGAAAAATACAACTTTTTCATAAGACAGGACAACGGCAGACGATACAAAACTGTTTACACTACAACTGCTGGTCTGTGATGCCAATTTGTACCCCCTCTCCACTCGGTACCTTTGCATCACAGCAGAGTACACCGAAAACATACGAACAATTTCAGCCGATAGCTTATACATGGTTTGTGTTTACGTTTACGAAAAACAATAAAATGAAGCTCGATGTTCGTTACATATTTTTACAATATAAAATTTTAATTACCAATTTATCTTTTAACTTAAACAAAAATTTATACATGTTCTCGATTTATAACAGAATTTTAATTTATCAAAATAAGATGTAATTTTTTTTTCTCACCAAGTTTTTTTTAAAGTATATATTTTTGCGCCAGAGCCGCACTTTGCCGATCCGATCACTGTGCTACTTAAAATCCGGTTCAACAATGATATGTATGGCCATCAATGCTCATGGATATCAAAGCATGGGTGCGATCATGCATATATGCCAAAAATACAAAGTTCAGCGTCATACTAAGAGTCTACTTCAACAATTTCCGGTTTTAGTCAAAAGGTTTGTTAATATTCATCTAGATCTTGTCGGGCCTTTGCCACCGCCAGAAGGGGCAACCGATCTCTTAACGCAATGGTCAGAACCCATTGTTTTATCGGGTATCATTGCTGATAATATTACCCGAGATTTCTACAATAACAAAGTTGCTCGTTTTAGTGTTCCCGAAACGGTCACGACTGATCAATGGCAGCATTTCTAATTCAATTTGTTTAATGCACTTACCGATCTCTTGGGTATTCAGCATATCAGTACAACACTGTACCATTCATCGTTTAATAGACTCGTGGAGAGATGGCACTGGAGTCTATTCTGGCACACACGACAAACAAAATCGGACGAAAGTTTTGACAGCCGTGCTTCTTTGCTTGCGCTGTTTTTAAAACTGGAAAAAGAAGAGACAAGTGTAGCGGTGTATGGTATTGTTCTTCGTTTACCAGGAGATTAACTCAAACTAAATATCATGATCACATCGTCTTACATCACAGACACCTCAGTTCTCCATTCTTTAAAACATCACATGGAAAACGTTTGGAGTGTTTATGTAGCCTCCAAAATTACGTTTAAAAAGATAGAAAAAAAAAAGATTTTATTTTCAACTTCAACAACAACGACTTGCGCCGCGACTTTTACAATCCGTGTGACTGAGAGGAGTGCATTTATACTTCTCTCTCCGCAGTCAGAAAAACTACCTTCGCGCATGCGCAGCCTCCAAGCTCACAGGAGAAAATCCAGCTTGTACTGCCATCTTGTGAGGCTTAAAAGTATTATTTATATTGTTAACCACAATAGTATCCCCCAGTGAGGGACAAACGATAACATAAAAAAATATGTGTGCAAATAGGTAACATTAAAAAAATAAATGTACCAACAATAGGTAACATTAGAAAAATTTTTTTTTGTTAGACGTATGTGCTAGTCTATTTCAGTTACGAGTCTTTTAGGAAATTGAACTCTCCGACCAGATTTTTTTACACACTGGACTGTCCCTTTGGGTGTGACACTAATACAGTTGAGTCAGAATTTGGCACAGTCATAACGAAGGCTGGTTTAACTCTGTCTAGAGAAACACAACGTTTCTTACCATTGATATTAATGGTGATTGTTTTCTGATCCCTTTGAAAAACCTCGTGAGGATCAGTATATGGTTGGGAAAGTGGTGGTGTTACTTTATCCACCCTAAGAAGCACATGTGTACAGGAATTTAGTTCTGGGTGTACAAATATCCTGGATTTTGTATGTGCTTTCAGATGTGGAACATGGTTTGATGCTGTTCATCTTACTCATCAGTTCACGCACAAAGTCATTTCCAGAAGGATGTTGTGATGGAGTACCTGTACACAGATCAGCCGGTAATCTCAATGAAGTACCATACACCAGTTCGGCACTGGAAGAGTTGATGTCAGGCTTGACTGCTGATCTGATTCCCAAGAGGACATGAGGCAAGGTTTCAGTCCATCTGGTATGAGTATGGGCCATGAGTGCACTTTTCAGTACTCGGTGGAAACGTTCTACCAAACCGTTGGATTGAGGGTGAAATGATGTGGTTCGAATCCTGTTGGTGCCCAATAAATTGGACATTTCCCTGAACAAGGAAGACTCAAATTGGCGTCCCTGATCAGTAGTTATCGTAGAAGGACATCCAAACCGTGAAATCCAACCGCTGAACAAGGCTCGACAAACGGTTTCAGCAGTGATGTCCCGAAGAGGTATCACTTCAGGCCATCTGGTGAATCTATCGATGATTGTTAGACAGTAGGTTTTACCTTCTGATGGAGGCCAAGGACCCACCAGGTCGACATGAATGTGTGCAAACCTTGCATATGGCACTGTGAACGTTCCATGAGGAGTTTTGTTATGTCGGTTAATTTTAGATCTTTGGCACGAATTGCAACTCCTGACCCAAGATTTGAGGTGCTTCTTCATAGCAGGCCACACATTTCTTGCAGTTATTAGTAGTGTTGTGGCGGTTATTCCTGAGTGGGACAGAGAATGAAAATGTTCGAACACAATTCTGCGGAAACTTTCTGGAACGAAAGGTCCTGGTGTGCCTGTTGACACATCACAGATTAGTTCCGTAGATGTTAGAGGACAAGGCATTCTTTTCATTTCCAGAGAAGTGGTGTTATTTTGCATTAATTCTTTCAGTTCGGTGTCGCTATGCTGTGCTGCTGCCAAGGCACTGAAGTCTAGGAAAAGTGATGCTGAAATTTTGCAGGTTTCAACTCTTGAGAGAGTATCAGCCACTGTATTCTTGAATCCACTGATATGGCGGATATCTGTGCTGAACTGAGAGATGAAATCCAGATGTCGCCATTGACGTGGGCTGCACTTATCAGGGTTTTGCTTGAAGGCATAAATGAGTGGCTTTTGGTCAGTGTAAATACTGAACACTCGACCCTCAAGCATGTGTCTGAACTTCTTCACAGCGGTATACATTGCCAACAACTCCCTATCATAAGTTGAGAACTTTTGTTTTGGCTTTTCGTTAGCTTCACTGAAAAAAAGGCAATTGGTTCCCAATTGTGTTCGTTCAGCTGCATTAGGGAACCTCCAACCACAAAATCACTTGTGTCGACGAACTCACTCAGCTTAGCGCCTGGAATTGGGTGTCGAATCAAAGTTGCATTGGCTAGAGCGCTCTTTGCCTGTTGAAATGCTTCTCCTGCCACTTCAGAGCATTGTATTTTCTCTGTATCGTTTTTCCCACCTTTCCTGTTATTTTTAATCCCTTCTAAAAATTTCGTTAGGGGTGATAAAATATGGGCTGCTTTCGGAATAAAACGTCTGTAAAAATTGAACAGATCAAGAAAACGCCTTAATTGAGTTAAAGTTTCTGGTTGGGGAAAATTTAGTATGCAATTTACTTTTTCCGTTAAGGGTTCAAGACCAGCTTCAGATCCTTTGAAACCTAGAAAGTTTACTGACGATTTACCGAATATACATTTAGAGAGTTTTAAGCTGAGACCATAAGTCTGTAATCTACCAAACAATGTTTTAAGGTGTTCGGTATGACCTTCAGGTGATTTTGATGCCACTAAGATGTCATCCACGAATGCAAAGACAAACGGCAGATCCCGAGTGACTTCATCAATGAACCTTTGAAAGGTTGCTGCAGCATTGCAAAGGCCAAATTGCATGCGTGTGCTCTCGTATAATCCAAAAGGTATTATTGCACTTTTGTGAATATCAGCCAGATTTATGGGAATCTGGTGATTGGTTTTTACTAGATCTATATGTGAAAATATTTTTGTGCCATGTAAATTTGATGTGAAATCCAAAATATTTGGCACGCCAAAATTATCGTTGATGGTTTGAGAATTTAGTGCTCGGTAGTCACCAACCGGTTTCCTTCTTTGGGACCATGTGCAATGGTGATGCGTAATTGCTTTTAGAGGGGCGCATATGTCCTAATTGAATCATGGTTTGAAATTCCTCCATAGCAATACGCAAGCGGTCAGGTGCAAGTCTACGAGCTTTGGCCGTTACTGCACAGTCTCCATTCTAGCCAAACTTCCATCCTGCAATCATGCTTTGCTCAAGTGTGATGCGGGAAAGCGTCCTATTCAACAGCCATATGATGGATCTTTTAAATTGCCTCAGCAAGAAAAAACTTTCACGTTTAACCCAGGAATTGTCATCGGACAGGGTGAAACCAGTGTTTCCTTCAAAATGGACTCAGGCTTTCAGTGAATGACAGTTCGAATGGCAACTGTTTGTTTCTTCGCCAATCCAAACAGATACTGCACCAGTCACATCTTCCTAAAGTTCCTTTTCAAAGGTTCAGAAAACTACAGCTTACACCACACGTTCAGGCTGTTGTGTGAGAAATAATCTACAATATTCATAGACGTTTTTTTAGCTCTGTAACAACTTAGTATCCCCCCCCCCAAATAAATTGTCTGAATGACAACTGGAACGGACTAATTATGTTCAGATGCTGATACCTCGCGCTTGGCATATTTTCTTTTTGATGTGTCTCGTTAATACTCAGGTGTCGTCACAGTATTTTCTAGTTCATCTTTAAATAAATATTTTGAAGGCAAACTCCAGTGTGTCATAAAAAAGTAATAATTGGTAGGCAAATAGAATTGCAACAAGCTCTTGTATGCAAAAAATAACTTAACAATGTGTTGAATGCCAATAACAAACTAAGACAACCATGAAAAAGTTGATAAGTAAATCGTGGATGAAGCTACTAAGGCTTTACAGGTTTTCAGTGTAGAAAAATCATGATTTTTAATATTCCAAATGTAGTTAACCAATGGAAGACTAACATTTTCTATACACGTATATTTGCTAATGTGGATAGGAGATTACGAATTTTCTTGACACAAGAATATCCATTTTTAAGAAAAATCTTAGGAGGTATTCCATGATGAAATTTCAATTGCCGAACAAGGTTACACATTAACTTTACGTGTGTATACATTGGAACATTCGAAATGCGAACTAATTGTGGGACCGAACCCTGTTAGGATTTCGAAAGTTCCAATTTATATGTTGGCCTATTTAAACTCTTGTTATTAGCTAAATTGTGATCTGAAAGTCTTTAAGTTAATAATAAAGAGTGTTTTTATTTATCCTGATAAAGTATGAGCGTTTAATAAGTCATCCACGTTTCAATTCGTATCATCAAATTTTCGATCATGATGTACACTGCATAACACGCTATCCTATAACGTGACCTTGCAGATTGTCCAGGCTGTCAATTAAGTTATCGAAATAGGGAAACTAAGTCGACACAAAGCAAGCTGTTTTCCAGCGTTCACAGATTCTCTATTGGATTCAGGTTTGGAGATTGAGCAGGTAATTCCATTTTTTCCAAACCAAGACTCTTAAAGATATTTTTCAACAACTATATGTCGATGAGGTCGTGCATTATCATCCATCAGAATGAAATTATTGCAAACTGTACCATCACATGTGAATCAAAGATCTCATCCCGATATTTCACACCAGTCACAGACCTCCCTGGAGCAAATGTTGGTCATCGAGCAAGATCCTCGCCCAAATTGATATTCCACAACATCGGTAACTATCTTTCTACAGTATTGGATTGATAGTATTTGTTACCTTGTATCCTCCAGATCAGCTCACACGTTCTGAAACACTCTCCCATATGAATCTGGACTCGTCTGTAAGGACAGCTGGTCCGGGAAATGTGTTCCTATTCAATATAAGCGGGCCCTTTTCTTTCGCCCGGTGAAGGGGTTACACAAATGGTCGCCTTGTTTAGAGACCTGAATGGTGAAAGCGACTTCGCACCGTACAAGCAGATATTTTCTCAAATACTACATTTATCTGCAACAAGTTGCAGCATAAAAATGCTTCATCTCCTTCGCACTAAAATATATGAAACTGTCTTCTACAAGTGATGTAGCTTGAGGTCAGGTGGAAACAAGTCTTCTGGACACAAAAGCTTCGGTTTGATATTGATTCCAGAGACAGTGAACCACACTGCGAGACACATTAAGGCATCCAGCAGCAACAACCTGTGACACTCCCATTGCCATCCACCCGATTGTTTGAATCGAGAAAACGATCTCACATGAATCTGTTATCAAAAGTTACATGCGTATTTACGAAAGTTTGACTATATTTTTCTTACTCATATATATATATATATTCCTGTTTTTTTCTATCAAAATAAAAGGGATTTTTTTTTACATTTTTATCATTTACATTTTGTTATAAATATTTTTTAAGGTGAATTTCGAAAAACATGTTTCTAATACAGGTCAGTGTCGTTCAGATCAGATGGAGACGAATAAGAAAAATTAGTAAATGCATTCCCACAATAAAAAATCTAAACACTAGCAATGATTAAATCTTAATTTTACATTATAAGTTTGGAAAATAAAAAAAAAAATTAGTTCACTAGAAATAATTCACAAAAAATAGAAAGGCACTCTAGGTCGTAATTAAAACGAAAAGTTGTCCAATTAAATATTAACTGACATTATCTGGATTTTCATAATAAAAATAATTTCTTAAATATATCCAGCAAATTATTTTTCCAATGATATATAATTTTACAGTATTATTAAAAACAAATTTAGTTTTATAAACATTAAGATAAAGAAAAAAAAATCATTCAAAAAGTTTCTAAAATTTTAGTCACTATCATGGTTTAATATAATATTATTTAAAAAATTATTATATATAATATATTTTTTCCTTGAAATTGCTGGGATGACTGTTCTTCAATTATGAAATTGTTATAATTCAAACCTCATGTAGTAAAAAATTATGCTTATTAATTTATCTAAAAATATTTATGTATGTAATGTAAAATTGTAAAGAAGAAAGCAAACAAGATACACAATTTATTTTTTTATAATGAATTTTTTCTATTGCTTTCTATAATACATTGTCACTGTAAGACAGGCTCTTGTCTTATTTGTACAACAAAGATGACTGTGATGATGAAGCACTTGGTCAATAGTTAGGAAAGAAGGCGAGCCTTATCACACAACATACGTACAAATAATTAGCTTTAAATGATAGGCGCAGATTTCTTTCTTTCACAATGAAGGTGATTAACTTTCATGCACTTCTAATAAACAAAGTTGCTTCTTTGAACAGTTGCCAATAAAGTATGCTTACTTTGATGGTTCTCACAAGAGAACAGAAAATGGCAATGATTCCCTTGATAAAAAAGATTAATATAAAAAGACTTTCTCTTGTTTAAGAAAATCATGCTACTTGATGATAAAATTAAATATCTGGCTTGTAATAATCGAGAGAAGCATAAGCAATCATACTAAAATTCTGAGTAATGGCAGAAATGCTTTTTTTTTTTTTTAACAATATTGAAGATCTCAGAATATAAAACCAGTGAGGAGAGTAAAAAATTTTTTTTTATAAATCTTTAAATAATATAAATATGTTGATGCCAAAAACATGGTAATTGTATTAATTAACATACTTATTTAACAAAAAACAATATGTACGAATTTTATTTGAATTATATTTAAATTCACAGGGTTCATACAGATTTTTTGGAAACTAAATTATAGGCTGAAAATCACATATTAAAATATAACTATATTTATTTTTGACTAAATACATCTTTAATTATGCACACAACACATTTTTAAATAATGGGAAAAATATTTGTAGAAATTATTATTTAATTAATTAGAATAAAAACTAATATTTATTTAAATAAATAACAATTACATTGGAATCTATTTTCATTAAATATTCATTCTTAACATTAATTACTTTACATAATTATGTAAAAACTGATAATTTCAATGCTTTGAATTTTACTTTTCGTTCATTTTGCACCCATGATTCTAAGCATTCCTTTGTAATCATTATTATTTTATAAACAAAGTAAAAATTAACAGAAAAAAACAAGCTTTTCATTAAACATCCCAATAAGTACATATATAATAGATACCAAATTCAAGTAATTTTTTAGTGCTATAATACATTAATTTTAAATTTTTGTTTGCTACAGCCCCATGAAAATATGATTTTTTTCCAATTAATGTTAATTTCCAAATTCCTTCAGTTTCTTTGGCATAAACTATTGTAAGTTTTAGGCTCTTATATAACTTAGTCCTAACATTTTTTTTTTTTTTAGTTGTTCATTCTTTTTTAATTTCTTTAACATTTCTTTTTTAGTTTTTTAGTAATTACACTGAATTGGTTTTCATTAATTTTATTCAGTAGTCTTGACTTATTTCATTATTATATGGAATTTTTCCCCTGTCTTTTAGTCATTTAAATCCTGTCTAGTACCAAAAGCAGAAAAGTAGATCTTTACTAATTATAAGATTGCAGACACTTATGTTTTCGAATGTAGTAGGAATAATGTGCTTAACCATGACTGACTTAGAAAAAATCTACAATCAGATTTTTATTTATAAAAAACGGAATTCAACAAAAGCTTGACCCCGAGAGAATAGTAATAATTTCAACCGATGGGAATAGTTTTGTCTATTTGACTCAATGAAAATAAAATCAATAATGATGTCTCTTGCAGAATTGAAAGCACCTTCAATACAATTTTGAAATTGTACAGATGGTTCCAATGATTTAAACACTAACATGAAGCCACAGAGTTCTTTTAAAAGTCATGCTACAACCATTAGTCAATTACAAACCTTAAGTTTCATTAATTATTTGAGTCACTATTTATTGAAATTTATGTATCTAAATATGAAATGTTTTGTGCAATAGAATATTACAATTGACAGTTTCTATTAATTTCTTTGCCAATGATATTAAAAGCAAGTCACAAAGTTTCTGTTCCTGAAATAGTCTTGCTTATATTTTTTTATTATAATCTTATATTTAATTAACAGGAACAAAAAAATAAACTACTTTTGGTCCATTAATGGCAAAATAAAATGGAAAAATATTTAACTTCAGAATATTTTCTAAAAAATATGTAACACTAAAAGAAATAAAATTTTTTTAGGAATATTTAACAGAATATGAACTCAAAATTTTATTACCCTGAAGAAGCTATTTCTTGAGCTGTATGAACCCTGATTATAGAAATGAATTACTTTTAGTTTAATTGACATAATTAGTAAAATCTAAGAAACGGAATTATAACAATGAATGAAATGTCCATATGATCTATTAAGCATAAAGTTTTAACATTCTACATTCCAGATAACATGTTTTAAACATCCCTAATCTAACAATAACAAATGCAATTAAGAAATGTTACATTAAATTGACAAGCTGTTCAAAGGCAACCTGAGCAATCAAACTATAACTACTGTTTCTCTTTCGAGGTATAAAGGCAACAAACAGAGCATGATATGCTTAAAATGAAGTTTGTGCAACATGTTTTTCAAGGGAATGACAAGAAAAGCGTACAGTACTTTTGTCCCTTGGGGAATGTGGACTTTTATTTTATATATAAACATTGCCATTCAATGATCTTACAGACATGAGTATTTGGCAGTGGGTATTTATGTATATTAAAGACAGGTTCTCTAGATTGACAAGTCAGGGTGCAGAATCACATCTTAAAGAGAACAGATGGTACACCACAATTTATTAACATGAAAATATATTAAAATTATGGGAAACAATTTTGCAATGAAGTATGACATGATACTAATTAAAAAATATGAAGTTCAATATTGGTCATGTTTTAGTCTTTCTATATTTTCTTCAATGCTTTGATAACAGAATGAAAATGAAATATTCGAGACCTCAACAGCACATTAAAATACTTAAACTTGTAATTAAATTTAAAAAATCTGGCAAGGAGGTAAAAACAAAACAATTAATAGAATTATACCTGTAAAAGTATTTAGTGAGGCCGTGATAGTTTGTAATTTAAATGTTTATATATTTTGAGACATTACAGGCATTAATTAAATATTAACAATGAATAACTTACACTTCTTTATAACATGAAATGTGTTTTTAGGTTGTAAAAATAACACATTAAATAAATTTTAATAAACTTATAAAATAATTTTTTTTAATAATTCGTTGAAACAAAATGAAATTTATAAAAATAATTTTGTAAATGATGGATCAGAAAGGTAATATGAATTCAAACGAATATTTTTTTCTTTAATCAAAATAACATTTGAATAGTATTTAGAAGAGAAAATTAAGTTTTATACACATATTATGATCTCATTTCTATTTGCCAAATAATTCAGAGAATAAATTCAGAATTGAATGTTGTGAACTTGACCAAATTTCCTTATAAATTGGAGACATATTTTCAAATTACTATTTTTTCAGAGAGAAAAAAAAGATGCAATAGAAAATATTGTTAGAATAAAAACACTAAAATCTTGCACAACTTTTTACGTCAATATCTCAAGCATATATTATTATACTAATAATTGCCATACCATATGCATGCACACAGGGCAAAATAGAGAAAGAGTTAAAAAGAAAACAAAACTGTAAGTAGGTGTGCAATGATGAATAATCACAAGTTTGGAGAAATTCTTTCGAAGAAAGCTCTAAACTACAGGTGAGAAAATGAGGCCCAATGTGACCACATGAAGATGAAACTTGCATCCTTTTTAGCAATGTTAAAAGTAAAACATTTAACACTTTATGAATATTATCACCAGGAAAAAGGAAATGTTTCATAGAGTGAATTCTACATTTGCTCATATATACAAGCATAATAAGTTTGTTCTACCGCAGACTCCATTTGAAGAGCTGTGTATTGAATGAGGCTACCTAGTCATGGATTTTGATCGATAATGCTCTTACCTTTATTTATTTATTTTTTTGACAAATTTTAAAACTGTTAAGAGAAATCTGAAGAATAATAAGTAATTTAAATTAGATTCCAAGTTTTAAATAAAGTAATGAAAATACTTTTTGTATGACAATTACTTTTAAATTCAAAGAAATAATACTACAAGAATAACATAGCCTTATAAATATTTTTTCAAGCTGAAAATAAATAGATAATTAATGTTAAAAATTTAAATTAACATACAGCAAACTCAAGTTTTTGTTAAAAACAAAACAAATTTTGATTTAAATTTTTTTTAAAACACCAAAATTAAGTTTTGAAATTAAAGTTTCAGACAGGAAAATGGGAATACATTTTACACTACAATAATTTAAATTATATAACCACGACCTCACTGAATAAGCATTTAACACTTTTAAATTAACACAGAAACTTATGAAATACTATACCAAATTCAGCACTTTTTTACAAAGCAAATTATGTTTAATATACAAAAAGGGAAATACATTGGAATAACAATATTAATAGGAAAAGCAATTTATTTGAAAGATAATTTCACTATAGAAAAAATTTTAAATTTTTGTTTATGTATATATGATGAATTATCATAAGCATTTAGTTCATTTATTATATCAAATATATTATCCAATTTTTAACAGAAAAACATCATGCAATTACAAAAAGTTGTTAAGTTATAAAAAGAGAACATATACATTATGCACACATTTTTATAAATTATATTGATATTGGAAGATTAGAACACACATTGTTATTGAAATATGATGGTAATAAGATATTTGAAATAGGAATTTTTATATTCAGGACTAATAATTTATGTCATTAAAAGAATTTTTGCATTTCAGTGTATGACTTGTAATATCTTAAAGATACATCTAACAAAATAAGTAAACTCATTTCTCACACGAATTGTAAGTAAACATAAAACAAAATAATGAACCAATTTTTAGAAAATAAAAAATTATTATTGCCAAAATAAAAAAAAGTTTTTCATTTACCACAATACAAAGTGGCAAAAATTAATTAAAAACAATCTTTTCTTGAAATATCTTGACTAGTATTGACTTTATATTAAAGATAAAGAAATTTTATATGGAATCAGTTTTATATTGCACATTTATATAGCAATGTTTCTATTCAATGCTTCAATTTTTCCCCACAATAATTAATCAAAAATAATTTAGATTCTGATTAAATTTCAAATTCTATTAAAATTGGTTTTATAAATCCATTTGCCAATAGCTGAATTCAACATTTTAAACAAATATCATTAATCTAAATACTTACCAAATTAAAAAATAGAGAAATTTAATCACCTGTTTGGGCACAATTCTCAAAAAGAAATGATTGAGAAGTGATATTATGTAATTATGCAATATAGTTTACCACATGAATTATTATGATTATGGGAATAATTTAGCGCTTTAAAGTAAATATAAATTGTGGTAAAAATTGAAAACTTTAGCAACACTTATATTCCATATAAGCTAACAATAACAAAAATGTATAATTAAATGGGGAAAAAATTGATACATAAAAAATCTAGATTACAGAAATATAATATATATTCTTATACATTTTTTTAAAAACCAATAAATACACAAGCACACTGATACATAAAATATATAAGAAACTTGTTCAGAAGTTTAATCCTCATAAAATCTAGAATGACTAACATTAAGATGTATGTACATTTGATACATAATTTTGTGGAACTAAAATATACCTGTATTAATAGATTTTTCTTCATATATTATAGCTGCACTTTTTTCACTGATTAATTTAAGAAAATTAAAGATTCATTTGAATATTGAATTAAAACATGTTTTTGTTTTTTCTACAAATAAATGCATTAATAAATATAAACCACATAAAGGGAACTTTAATATTTCAGAGGTATTTTATCTTTGCTGTCTTCTTTGGTTTTCTTTTGGCATATTTTAAGGATCCTGCAGGCATCACAAATAAGTAAATAAACATTCTTCCACTCATCCTCATCACATGCTTTGAATGCCGGCATCCTGCACAGTCAAGCAGAAACTGCACAATAGCTGTGCAGCTTCTTTTATGCATAAAAAAGTATAGCAGCCTGCTGCTCAGTTCATTTCTTGACCAGGATATAATTTACACACACAATGTATCTTCAGACAAGCCTGTCACCTTGAACACTGTGATGAACTGCCACTGTATGAGTTGGATGTTTGGCTGCCTGCAAATGTTAACAGGGCCATCACATAACATAAGCTTTTGATCTGAGGCACAACATGCATGCGGATGCAAGCTGAACTAAATGCAGTCCAGAATGAGACATCAATAGAAGTTACAGCTAAATATCAAGAATATGCAAGTTGTCTTTCCTAGAATAAGAAAAGGATGCAAAGCCATGCAACACAGAATTGATATAAAAATCTAAATTAACATAGTTGCCTTAAATTGAATATTGTTTTATTTTAAAAATATTTCAAATTAAGTGGTCAGTTTAGAAGTAGAAAGACACAATAATAACTTAACTAGATGATATTCACAAAACTAAATAACAGTTCATATGCCTTCTGATAATCTTAAACATACATCTTTAACTTATTAACTGATGTTTCCACATAAAAATAATACAGTTGCTTTGATATTAAAGAACAATTAAATAAAAAATATTTTTCATAAACAAAATACTTCTTTGTTTGCATCATATTTTGACATTAATTTTAACCATTAATTTTTGGTAAACACAACAAAAGCTTAATTTTAATAAGCTTAAATAATTGCTAACTTAATTTTTCATAAGAAATGTATGTGTCAGAATATCATACTAATGGAAATGTAAAATAATTTTCTTTTCAATTATATTTAAAAATAGAACCCATATTTGAATTTTTTTTAAATAAAACAGTAAATTAAATTCTAAATTTTATAACTGATGAAAAGAAAATATCCAGAAATCAGTATAAGTATGCAATAAAACTTTTTAATAACTATAAGTTCACATTAATAGCAATATTTTTTAAATGGCAACTATGTAAAGTATAACAAGAATAAGCAAATGTAAAAACTATGTGGTTGCAAGGAAAGGTTAATACATAAGCACATTTATTTTCAGCCATATTTTGGAAATATAAAAATCTACGGACTTACAAACATGAAAAGGTTGGCCTAAGAGCAAGCTAGAGACAAAGGAATTAAAAAATTTACATCTACACTGGCTAACACACAATAATAATGTAACTTACCTCATCTGGTCGTCTTTCTGTACCTTTCAGCAAAAGGTTATTAAATTCCCTTTGTAAAATTTGCCTAACCTAGAACCGAATGAAGATACTGTTGTAATATAAACAAAAGATTTAAATTGCTTAGCTTAATTTTATAATAACTGAAGCCTGGAATTAATTCTTAAATTAAAAATCTTATCCCATATGTACACAAAAATGGGTTAAATTAGATGTCTAAAACAAGAAATAAATTAAATATATGAAGGTCAAACATTTCTAAGACATTTTAAAAATGTGAAATGATATAACATTTAATTGATATTTTTCCAAAATATACCCAACTTTTTGGAACAATTAAGAACTATAATATTCAGAAATTACATATAAGGCATACATATTTTAACAAAAAATATTTGGTATTAAATGTAAAACAAAATCCTATATTGGCACTTACATGAATGAATAGCATTATCATAAATTCAGTATTGATTTTTAAGATTATGTTATTATTTCATCACTTATATTTCACAAATGGTTTGCATAATACTTCAACATCATTCTTGAATTCAAGCCTATTTTGGTTCTTTTGTAAAAACGCTTTTAATGGCAAAATTGTAAAAGCCAATACTAAAATACACACAATGTCTTTTGAAAAAATATAAAACTTATCTAGTAAAGATTTACTTTACATATAATAATATACAACTACTTTATTGAGATAGAACTCTCTATATCCCTAGAACAGCCAATGTAAAGATATCATTTCGGCTATAAAGGAGGATATACTTCATACTAATATAGATTAATCAGTCTACTTAACATATTTAAAGATTAAAACCTCAGAAAATTGTTTTTATTAAAATTCATTTTGAAGCTGTTTTTGTAAAACACAAGTTTCAGATGATGCACAGTTAAAAAAGGGTTTCTATCTTTGAAAATCTTAAATTCTTAGTGATAATCAAAAATTTAATTTCCTCTACAATCAATAACTGTCTACAACCACTGAAATGTTAAAACTTGATTTTTTATAACAAACGCAAAATAATCGCTTAACAGATAGGTAATTTCACAAGTGACTTTAAATTTCATTATGTTGAAAGTTTATTAAATAATTTTTTTATGTAGAATTTATTAAAAAAAAAAAGACTAATGTTAAAATGATTGCCACTAGAGTGCAAGCTATTAACTTTAACTTCTATTACTTTTAAAAGATATATACTGTATTAAGATATGACTAGGTTTCATATTAAATTAATAATCACAATAAAATCTACAAATCTTTTTAACACATTTAAGAAATCCAAGGAATTAAGAACAAACCTGAGTGTTTTGAGTAGGTATTTGCAGAGCCAACGCCAATGCTGCATGGTCAAAACTTTCATCTAAGGCTATCACAGATCCATGAACTCCACTATCTATCAAATAAACTGAATAGTCTCGAAGTCCTATACTGTCAAGCCATTTTATTACTCTGTCATTTGACCAGACTAGGACATCTGAAATTTCATCAAAATGATTAAATGAAAAATCAATTATAAATATATATCCATGTATTTTATGTCAACAGTAAGATAATTAAATATAATTCCTAACAATTATTTCCAATGTATATTAACGAAGTTTTCTCTTAATATTCCAAGTTGCACAAGTTTTATTAATAAAAAAATGTGAGAAATAACAGCTATGTAAAATACAAGTAATCTTCATAATTAATATTTGGAGAATAAATTATCACCTTTGATTTCATGCTCACTAAGTTTTCTTCTTTCTTCTAAAGCTTCTCTATTATAATTTAACCGTTTTAAGCAATTTATACCATACTGTAAACTTGTTCTACAAATAAAAAATATACAATCAATAAAAAAATATAAGCAAAAAATTGTAAAAAAAATGAAATAAAATTTTTTGTTAACAGCTATTTAAATACTAGTTGTGTGCCATTTAAAACTGTTACACAATGTCGAAGGAGAACATTTAAAAATATGTAGTGATTTTGTAAAGTTTGGTTTCAGTAAGATACTTTCATTCAACAATATTAAGTTTAATTTTCTCAATTGAGTAAGTTTTGAATAAAGAATTTCAGTAAATTTACTCCAAGAAACATTATTGCAGGGCAGAAGTTTATTTTGTTTCTATGTTGTTAAATTTTTTCCCCCACAAAATATATTAACAAAATAAGATCTTAAAATAGAAGGGCAAAATTTATAAATTAATAATTTAAAAAATTAATATGTTGCAATAAACTTCCAATTTTCTACAGAAATGAGTTGTGCATCTATTGTTGATCATTCACAAAATTGTTTTTATTATACCAATATTTAATATGCATTTGAATAATTTATGTACACAGTAGGCAATATAAACATAATTATTTCTTTAGAAAATCATTCAAAATTTTCTATTTCATTGCATTAAAACATTTTTTTTGGTAAATGTATTTTTCTTTGAAATGTAGGCAACAGAAATAACCAGGAGTTTATCCCGCACTTCAATCACAAAAAAAAAAAAACAAAAAACAAAGGGAAATGTTATAGCTAATTATAGAGATGTGATATAAAAACATACAAATTCTCGTTCTAAATATATTTATATAAGAAATGAAATTAGTTCAATGCATAAAAATATATGTAATTACTGGTAATAAGTTTCTTTTGTAAAATTTTTCAATCAAGAAAATTTTATTCTTTTTCATGAATATTTTATATATATTTTGTTGCATATTTTAGTTAATTTAAATGGTTCTCAACTTCAAAAAATAATTTACATAAAAATATTGATTTGAACAAATTAAACACAAATGAAATTAAAATATACGCTAACTTAATCTTAGATGCACAAACATTCAAAAGTGAAGGAATGTAACGACACAAGAAATTCGTACCTATGGAAGCCATCAACCATTTTCAAATGTTGTCGCAAGTCTCTTTTTGTTAAATGATCTAACATTCTAGCATCTACTAAACATTCCATAAATGTTGAACGATATTGTGCCAATCCCAGACTAGGTAACCATTCATTTCCTATCCATTCATGATTCATTTCCCCAAATGCTAAACTCTGAAAATAATTTATAGAGAAAATTTATATTATTTAAAAAATGAAAGAATAAAAATAACTTGTGTTTTTATACAAAATAATCATAAACAAAATACACATGTAAACTATTATTTATAATTAAGTGTTAAATCAGACATAAAAATAAAGAAACATTTTGCATAACATTAATATATATTTTATTATTCTACAAGAAGATATGAAACTGGTAGTTAGATCAACAGTATTTTTAATTAAAAAATCAATAAATTTAGATTTTTGTTAATTTTTTTCTGGAAAAAAAAATCCCAGAGCATTCAGAGAAAAATCCCAGAATCCCATATCATTTAACTGGAAAAGAAACTCATAAAATACAACTTACAAGATTGTGTTTACACATATAAATTATTTCTTTTATTAAATTCCTACACACTTCTTCTTAGCTTTAAAAATATATATATAAAATATTTTCTCATAAGTTTTAAGTCTTCATTGTTTTGTTGCATTTTGTGGCACTAAGTACAAAAGAGGATATGATGCACAGATATAACATTCACAGCAATATTTCAAGTTAAATGGCATTCAATTGCAAAAGAAATTTATAACTTTTAGTAATTTAATAAAAAAAAAAAACATGTATCTTATATTTAGCGCAATATGGAGAACATTTCAAAATTATGGATCAGTCGACTTATTTATATTTGACAGTTAAAAATTTTATGTAAGTTATCAAGACAAAACTGCTAAAATATTTTAAGGGTATATTTTACATGTCATGAAATTTATTCTATAAATTAATGTAAACTTACTGTTCTAGAAGGTTTAGGAGCAGAAGGACTAGTAAGAGCAACCATTTCTTGGATGGCTAACCGCAGTTTAAGGCGATGTAATGGATTACTTATTCCTATTTCCCTTTGTATTTCTGAATCTGATAAGGCAGACATAATGGCACCACTTTTTACATTTGCTCGGCAGGCAGCAACATACCATGCAGGCATACCAACCCACAGCTATACAGTAAATAACAAAAAAAGACAAAGAATTAAATAATATTTTAAGTGGATATATATTTTGAAATACTATTTTAATTATTTCTAAAAGAACAGCACTTATTTTTTGTTAATTCATTTTGTGACTTAAGGGACACAGTTATAAATAGATTAAAAATATATTTAAAATATAGAACAAAAATTATTTTGTTGAAAATTAATTATAATTTATGATTTTAACCAGACTAAAATTTTCTGCATTCTTAATACCCAATTAAAAATTTATATAATGAAATAATTACATTCATATTTTGAAGATTTATTAATTTTAACATAAATGAAAATACATTAATAAATGTACAAATATGCAATAATGCTTAAAATTCTTAAGGCAAAACTAATTATCATCTAATATAATGAAAAACTGCATAATATTTGATACTGTTGTCTTCCTTATACACTTTACAATGTATACAAATGGTCTGAATATAAATAGAAAATATTTGATGAATTTATTTTGAACCAATGAATTTGAGGCAGAGGATGGAAAAAAGTTGTGATAATCATTTTACAAATGCAAGATTGGTTTGGTTTGTTTTTCACGCAATGGCATTTTTTGACATAAATTATAAAAGCAAGGAAATTTACACCTAACTATATCAGATGGTGTTTTTATTTCCCAGTATGTTAATTTTGAAAAAGTAGTCCATAAATGAAAAAGTAGTCCATTATAGGAAACTATCCAATTTTTGATAAACAAGAAACTGCAAAAGCATATTATTATATTTAGCAGTAAATTAGCAAAAGTATAGCACATAACACTGAATATAAAAATAAAACAGCTAACACTAAGTATTGATTAACAAATTAAATTAAACTTAATATCAAAAAATCATGGTAAGGTACAATGATTTATCCCAATTTATCAATCTATAACAGTCATTAATACTAGATATTTACGAAACTGATATTAGCTTGAGAAACTCAGTGACACAGAAGCTTTTCCAAATCCAAGTTCAAGGGTAGATCTTTGGATAAAATCTATACAGCATTTTGTACTTTCAATGGGTCGATAAAACAGAGTACCAAGCATGCTTGGGAACTAATATTGGAGTTTTGCATTAGGCTGACCACATGTTTTGCATCCAAGGGCCCTCGGTCAAGAAAACAGATATGGGCATGGTAGTCCTTGGTCTGATAGAGTGCCATTAGTTTAGACTTTAGATATTAACTTAAAAATTGTAGATTTTTATAAAATAATATTTAAATAATGAAAAGCAATTTGTATAAGTAAAATCATGATCCAATCAGCTTCTGAGAAAAATGAATATAATGCATTGTACCATAAAAAATTGTGGCTTTTACAAACTAGTAATAGGCAATATAATTATTTTAGATTTTTAGTACATTTATAGATGATAAATTGGCTATTTAAAGATAATATATTGGAAACTTATGAAAATCAGAAACTTACTACTATTGTTTACATTTCCTAAATTATGAAAGATGAAATCTTACTATATAATAAATTTATGCTGAAAGAGTTTATATTGCTATAGTTTAGAATGCAACAGAACAATTTCACCTAAAGTAGATTTCAAAATTGTTTATTAATTAAATAAAAAAATGTTAAAAAATAAATTCGATATAGTAAATTAAGTTATTTAAGCACACTGTATTTTTTGAAAACATGGATTATTTTTTACAAGATTATCTTATTTGAATCACTGTAAAAGCACTGAAATAATAGCATAATTTCACAAAAACAGGTTTTCCAAATGTATATTTTCTAAAGTATAAAAAATGTAGTATACATACTTCTAACCAAGCCACAATAGTCGGTCCATTCCAAAGAGCAAATGGTGTTCCAGCCTTCATAGATTCTGCTAGTAATTCATGCCTTCAAAAATAAATTATAAGCATAAAATATAATGTTTAATATATAAAATCCCTTTTTAAGTTATTTAATAAATTTAAATTATTACATAATATTTCTTGTCACTAAATTTTATTATTAACCACAAAAATGTAAAAGATAAATGGAAAAATTAAAAAAAATATTTGTGGATATTTTTTTGGCCTATTGAAAATTTTAAGTTTAAAACAAATATTTTTTTATTGTTTAGCAGTGACAAATTCATAGTAAATGAAATAAGAATTCCAAATAACAAATAAATTACAGCTAATCATCATTATAAAAATAACAAGAATTATAAAGATTATGCAGAACAAACAAACAAACAAACAAACAAAAACACAAACACACACACACAGATATATATATATATATATATATATATATATATATATAAAAGAATACTGTCATACAATTGCTGCCTCTGATTCTGACCACTTTTTATAGATGATGTACATTAATTATAAATATTAAAGTTTATTTATTATTTTTTAAGTACAAATACCAATTTCTTTCTCTACACACATCTATTTAACCAAAATTAAACTAAAAAATATATCAAGCAAATGGTGTGCATACAAGATAGCATTTTACAAGGAAATAAGTGTACTAGATTACATAAAATTAAAAAAGCAATAAATTAAATCACAAGACCTATTAAAAGCAAAATTTAATTCTTAAACTGAAATAAAAATAATTTAAATTTTTTTATTGTTCATGAACAATGAAATGTAAGAAGTATTTTGAAATAAGGTTTTCTGAGATACTGAAACAGAAAACATGTAATCATTATGTGAGAAGAAAAAATCCAACTAAATGGTTAAAATGTAACACATTTTCCTCGATGGAAAAAGTATACCAATCTATGTTACTTAGGTGAAAACTGATTCACTATTGATGGGTAGGTTTTCCTTTTGAAGTGAAGTATACAAAGAGGAGAATTGATGTTATATGAAATAACTAGTTTAATTCAGAAAACATCTTGCATCAAATATTCAAAATGTTTAGCATTTTGAATACCTATAATTTCTTGGTAAAAATGCTTTCCAAAAGATTTATTATCTTTGAGTAATACATTGATCAAATTGATTAAATAAATACATATTAAAATTAATTTTAATTCATCCCTTATTTTTTCACTGAATTAAACATTGTAAGTGAGGCACATTATACAATAAATGAAATAATATAAATGGAATCAAGACTATTTTTGGTTGAAAATCACATATTTCATGTTTATCACATGTGAAAAATATGGAAGTTGTACAATGCATTTTACACATTGTTGTACATTACACCCTACATGTGTCAATAATATTAGAAAATAATTTATGTTTTCAAAATGTTGAAATATACACAACACATTAAAGAATGCATTTTTAACTAAGAAAGCAAAGGGTTATGAACATTTATTAATGAAACTGAATATAAAAACTATATAAAAAATAATAAATATAGATGAAATTACTTTTTCTTAGTTCTTCGATCATGATCTGACTTTTGTCCCAAGCCTCCAGTCATTCCAACAGAATCATTAACAGTTACATCAGTATCCATATAAGTTACACCTTTAATATATAAATGATTTTAACATAATAGTGATGATAAAAGACATTTTTATAAATTATTCTGTAGACAAAATCAAAAACTAAATTAGCTACATTTATAATGTCAATATATAAAATTGAGATTTTTTAGAAATTAACAAAATTTTTTATTACTATGATTTTCATACAAAATAAAAATTGCATTTGCAACTTTTATAATTAACTAAGCCATAACATGATTTTAAGTACTTTAGATGATGTAAAATTTGAGAAAATAAGGAACTTAATTAAATTTTAATTTATTCACATTTCTTAATAATGAAAAGTTCTTTTGAATATCCATAAAATTTTATAACTATAAGGTTACTCATAATTTAATAAAATCCAAATTATGTGAATTTGGTCTTCAAAGATAAAAATTTAAATTTGTTACTCATTTTTTTGTTTTCAATGCATATTCCAAATGCATATTGTCATTTTTACATCAGTATACTTTATTTTACCTAGCTCAGATAATCCAAAAATTTATACATTATACTCAAAGTACTTATTAGTACTGAAGTATCAACATTTTACAAATTTTCAATACATTTAAGAAATGCAATTATTTTTAATAGTGTTTTACTGTAAATTTAATCACTCTATTCTAAGTTTATGCATTGCTGGCTCAATCGCCTAATTTATAAGAACTTAATAAAGGATGAGAAAATACAATACATGAAAAAACAAGTGGAATTTATCAATGATTTTTTCTTATTTAAAAATTCTCACTCAAATTAGCTTTTTCCTTGTAAAAAATAAGAAAAATGTCTTAATTATCTTGAATTAAATGCCTCAAATAAGAATAAAATTCTGGAGAAATAGAACTGAATATACTAAATAAAATCCTTTAAAAAATCGATAGAATTTTTAAAAACAATTCCTTCTTCCAGTTAAACAAATAATATATTTTTTTATTTAAATTTTGGTAAGATTTTTTTTTTTACAAATTTTATTTTATTTAATAAATTAAATGAGGAATACAAAGTATTATGAACAATTAAATATTCTTTTTACTTTTTTGAAATACTGAATACTGAGAAATATATATATTAATGTTTGAAATAGGAATTTTAGTCATTCCAGAGTTTGGCAAAAAATTAGAAGGCCTCTGAAAAATTCTTCTGATGAAAACAAAATAAAAATCAGCACTAGATAAATATTAAATACACAATAATTATGATTAAAAATTACATTAGATTCCATTCTCATTGTTGACAAACTAGTAATTGAATGTGTTAATCTATCAGTTTATTTCTTAACTCATTTATTTTACTTAAGTTTCGACAGAATTGAGCAGGCAGTTTTATAAAAGTATAAAAATAGTCTGACTCTAGATTTGTATGGATTACAAATTTGCAAAAAAATTTCATTGGAGCACAATTAGGAATATAAATGAAAAAGGAAAAAAATCAGAATAAATGTTTGATGTAACGTCTAAGATTCAAACTCTTGAATTTCTCTTTTATATTTGCATACTAAATACTACTTTTGTCATTCAGATAAACTTTAATTCCATGAAAAATTTATTAAGTCACATTTGAAGGTACTTTTCTTTTATACTTACAAACAATAATTGTCATAATGAGGGGAAAAAATCAAAATCAATGTTTTAAATATTCCATTTGAATCATGTGTAATTTAAAAAGATTTGCAATCTTAAAAATAACAAAAATTTAATTTACATTTTATAAACTAAATAAATATCACTTATTGGCAAAACTTATTTAAATAGCAATAATTATTTCTAGTGGAAACTGTTTAGCAATCGCATCAAAGATAAGTGATTGAGTTTTTTTTCTGTTCATTTTCTGATTTTCCTCCATATGACTTCTACCAAATATGATGCCAAATGTCGATAGACGGTACCACAAAGTTGTTTGCTTTCTTTTCTTGGTGGTCTATAGTCTGTGTATGAACGTCGCTTTCTAGATCTATGAAGTTGAGCTTCTGATTCACTATGAAATGGGAAAAGCTTGCTTGTTTAAGTTGTTCATTTTGAAAGCTTTCCAGCAATCGGAGTTGGCAATGCATTTTAGCAGACACCTTGCACCTCCATTTGGAATGATAACAAGGAATATATCCTTTGTATAGTGGTAAATTCTTCCAAAAACAAATTATGGTGAGAAAATATGCCTAGATTTGTTCTTCTTGATGAATAGACTTTTGTCTACTTCAAAGGTCTTTTTATTTTTCACTATCCTAACCAAAAGCATTTTTGGTACTAATTTCTATAATTAATACAACTAACAGAAGTGTGACATCAAAAGTCATTTTTTTACAAAGTTTGATGGATGTCAACTCTATTGATCATAAATAAATAAATTTTACAGCTGTTGTGAAAGAAGGACTAAAATTCTCGAACTAATTGCCCAACCAGACTCCAATTTCTTTCTTGCAATTGTGACATTGTCACCTTGCCTTTTTTTCTTCAATAAATAAAATCATATAATACAGATTGGAACATTTTTATCAGAAGGATAATTCCACATTGTTGCAAATAGGCTATCGAACCTGCTTCGTTATTTTGGAGATCTAAGCAATGCATCGTTATGACAAGGAACTTTGAAAGTCTATTATAAACGAAAGCTGCCACAAAATAATGAGTTATGTTTACAGATTATTTTCATTTCTCTGTAAGAAACATGATATTTCTTTAGAATCACAGGTGGGAATATAATGGAAAATTACCCATTTAAAAAGCAAATTTTTATAACATTTTAATAGTCTAGTTTAACCCTTTAACGTGTAATGGTTGCGAATTGAAACCACCAACTTTCGATTTTTTTTCTTAATTCCTTTTCACGATTTTTCACTTAAATTTTATAGATTTCATGTCTTTTACTTTTAAATAACACTAACAGATGATAGCACCCATAAATTTCAAGTTGGACTCCTTCCAATATGGCGTTATTTAAGGTTCATTTTTAACAACACAAAATAATCTACTTTTTTTACATCATAATGATAAATATTAGAAATTTTTTCTTCATATATCGTCATGTTTGTCATAAACAATATAAATGCAGCAGTAATTTGAACTAGATACGTAAAAAACTTTCTTTTTTTGAGGGAAATTCCTGGTGGTTGCACCGCGCAGCTAGAACACATGACTTTTGTGAAGAGCAGATTATATAAACATGGCCGGCGCTCACTGGCTGTCAAAGGATGGAGTATTTATTATGACTGGGAATTAGAGTGTTTAGAAGTGTGTGGGAGGGGGATTTGAATCATAGGGTCATTTAACTTGTAAATCACATGTGGACTTTATATCGCCAGTGAACAAGTGCTTTCGCTATTTCTGTTTCAGAAAGACTTTTCAGTTTCAGATTTTTCTTTGCGTTTGCTCCCAGGCTAGCATGGAAATTTTTATATAGTAGTATTTTGTGTGTTTTAAATTTAATGTGGGTATATATATATATATATATATATATATATATATATAATTTAAAATAATTAATAGCAATATATTTTAACTGTTTAAATATTTTTTTCTACTGTTCAAATTGAAAATGCCTCGAAAAGGGCTAGGAATAGCTGAGGCATTTGCTTTATTTGAAGAACTTCCTTCAGATCCAGAATCAGAAATCTCAGTAGATGATAGTGACAAAGAAGAAAATGTGCCTTTCACTGCTAATGATAATCTTCAGGTGGAAAGTGATGAAGGATCAGAGAATGAAGACAATATCGATATAAATTTACCTGGTCCTTCCTGAGTAACCCAAATAAATTGGAATAGGAGACAGAAAGTGAAAATATCGTGTTTTTTATAGCAACAAAAATAGATAAATGTTTAATTTTTCATTTTTCTTACTCTTTACTTTGTAAAATATTGTAAAATAAATAATATACTGCATTTTAAATACAAATTATCTAAGAAGTTTGCAATAATCGTCATTTATTGAAAGCGCGCACGAAACAAGGTAAGTTTTTCCCCCTACTAACTCAGTAAGTTTCAAGGTCCTAGATGTGTGCTGGTTGCGCCTTGCAACCACCATCCACAAATAAATTGGTGGATGTAGATTTTTTAAAATTTATATATTATTTGTCTGTGGGATCATAACATTCAATTTTTAGAGTTCTTTGGTTTAAAGTTAAAAAAAAATATTGCGTGCGTCAAAGGGTTAAAATATAATTATCTAATTTGCTTGTGACTCTTTTTAAAACAAATGATTTTTCATCAATTAAATTGGCAAATTTATTTAATGCCATACTATACTTAGAGAATAACATGAAATCATATTATACCAAACCTTTAAACATTTTTTTAAAACTGACATTTAAAACATGACAATGGAATAAAAGTTATTGCATCACTCATAACTTTCTGTAACTTATCAAACCTCAGTTCTTTTGCAGTAATTTCTCCTGATTATTAATGAAATGGTAATTTATTAAATCCTTTTTTTAAAGATCAAATGAATATTTCCTATAGCTATCAAAATGATTTTCCATTTAATGCATTAAATGGCACACCATTATTCTAAATTCAAGTTATAACTGAAGAACAATGATTGTGATACTAATTAGTTTGTTAACATTAAAGTTAACAGCAGAATACAAATTCAAGATAAAGATAAAATATCATTTCCAGTTGATCTAACTTATAGTCATTTCTTTTAAAAAGATATTTATCTTCAAACCGTTTCTGAACAAATAAGAGCAATTTAATTCTATAAGTAATATCTGTTGACTTATTAGCCATTAGAGAAAAATCTATAATTTTGTCAGTAGCATTCTGATGTAGCAAACTTTGTAACTCAAAGTACTAATTCTGATTTTCAATGTACACTTGCCTCATTGATATATCCAAATTTAAAAATTCCAAAGGAAAAAATTATTATTTGTCTTTACTCCATAATGGCAGCAGAAGGAATTTTTTCCCTTCACTGTAACTGACTTAAAAAAACAATACTTATATCTACATATATAAAATTGAATGATTTCTTTAAAACCTTAAAATTTAAAAAGAAATTCATACAAATTTAATATTAGTTTTCAGCAAGACTGATAAACTATTCCATTAAAAGGCAGCTAATTTCAATGTAAAAAATGAGAAGGCAAGAGTGCTAACCATTCGGCTGCCAGCTCGGCAGGAAGATCAGTAGAAATTGGAGACAGTTACCAAGATCAGTTTGCTTGTAACTCAATGGTCATGTTTTTACGTATGGATTAAAAAGCAGTGGGGACCTTACCTCTATCAATATGTTTTTATATTTCACATCTAATTTTCATTTCCAACAAAAGAAAATTGGTTATTGGAAAATCAAAAAATCAAATTTTCAAATTGACAAACATTTTTCAAGACAGAAGTCAAATATGCAATCAAGATTTCCAAAAATATCAATACAGTAAATTCATAAGGGGTATTGGTCAATCTGCTTACAGTTTCTTGTCTTTTTGTGTACAAGAAATAGTTTGGTCACTGGTTTGGATAACAATATTTATTCAGCAACATTTACAAAGAAGCAATTTTTACAAATATCATTTCTACAATGAAATGTTTAGCAATTCATGTTTATAAATTGAATTTTACCTTGGATTTAAGAGTAAGACAAATTTTCAGCAGCAGCAATGTTATACTTGAATCCACTTTCAGGTGTCAAAATATGTGTTCACACAGACACGATTTTAAAAACAAACTGTTCCAACAAGTCATGTCTTTACGAGAATGATTTAAAATTAGTTTTCATGACAGTTAAGTCCAAGAAAAGAGTATAAGTCATCTACTTATGATTGCCAATTATTGCCAATGTATACAGCAGTAAAAACATTTAGGTATTTATTCAAAGGCCACAATATATATATATATATATATATATATATATATATCTGTTACTTCAAGGATAAACTAGACTAACATTTCCCACATTAACTAAGGCTTCTAGACTACTTAATTCTCATGATTTGTAATTTAAAAGGCAACCACAATGACCAAGTGATAGAGGCAGTCGCAGTGAATTAGACATTAGCTCTTTCACTTCTTTAATTTTCAAGGAATTTGAATCATTTACAATGGAAAGAATTAATTTAACAAAATATACCTTTATTTAATTTAGAGAACATTTATTTCTGCCTTAAATGTGCAACTACAATGAGATATGTCAGAAGAAAGTTAGCTTCAATTCAAAAGGGTATTGCCAAAACTACACAAGTTCTCTCATTTGGCAATAATCAGAACAAAAAGGGATTAGTAAATTATTTGCTTAGTTCAGAATGTATAATTACACACTGGAGCTAGATAGTCTAAAACTATTCTTAATAGAATGGTAAAGGCTCAACACTACCCAAAATCCTTGTCAATTATTGTTCATAAATTGTAATGACAGAAAAACAATGAAAATCTTTATTGTTCCACAAATTACACATTCTGCATGACACATATACATAACGTAGCATATCACCTAATTTTGTATACAGTCATCAAAAATTTTCAGTGTTATTTAGAAGTTTATTAAAGGTCAAAAACAGATTAATCAACTTTTTTCTAATCTTTTAACAAGAAATTTGGATCACTTTAAAAAATGATTCAAAATTTTTATATCAATTTTTACTTTTTTATACTTTACATTTCATTAACAGTTTTAATTAACTATATTATTAGAGATATCTAGAGCACAAAATTATAAAAAATTTTGTGACAGCAAATATTTCGTGGCCAGAAAGGAAAAATTTCAATTGGTAAATTTAACAGCTTTATCACACCAAAAATTCAATATTTTTGCAAGAGAAGTAATAATCTAAAATAATAAAATTAAAATTTTTGATGATATAATATTAAAAATATTTTTACCAAAGCAATTGATGAATTTTTCAAACTTATAATTATTATGGGTTCAAAGCTAAAAAAATGTAGTTTATTATTCAGACTTTATAAGATTAGACAAATCCTGATTTACATTCGATAGCATAACAAATTATGGGAATAAAACTGAAAAATGAGGTCACAAAAATGCAATATTACCTTTAGAAGATGACTTGGACTAAATAACTAAAATGCGAATGATTTTATGCAAGAGACTTATGGTTATGGACTGAATCAAATCTTAATGGTTAAGATGCTCTTTTCTAAGACAAATTTGTTTTGAATATTCATTTCATAACATAGAATAAAATTAATTTTGAATAAAGTACCTTAAAATTCTATTTTTAAATTGCTAAATTTAATAAAGAGATTCATGCAAATATATATAAATGTTTTATATAAAGGCGGTTATTCAAACAATGGAGATTCATGAAGAATTCTTTACTAATATGGTATAACAGTGCTTTTGATATGTGCTACAACTGAATTTGCTTGGTAATTGAACAATTTTATAATACTGAGGCTGGAAAACAGTGCAGACCAAGGCAGATACTTTCTTCCATTTTCATATTCAACAAACGATGACTGGGCAAGTTTTACTGCAATAAATAAGAGCATCATGGAAATAAAGTTTGCATCAATCAAAGGATTTGGTCTCAGAGGCGTAGCGATTAGGGGGGGCATGGGGGACTATCATGCCCCGGACGCAGCTTGCAGAGGGATGCCAAATCATTTCAAAGCTAAGCAAAATTTTACAGAAGATTTCAATCTTAATTTTCTCATAATATCAATTTTATTCAGAGAATTAAACTTTGCATTATATAACTATTGTGTCAGGTCCAGGGAAAAAAAATCTATGAATGTTTTTTCCTTTTTAAATGTATTTTTTTCTTTTCTGTGTGCTTATAAACATATGGAATCTTCTTTTATAGGGTAACAACCTATCTTAGCTGCCTCTACAGCACACCTTAAACATACAGAATATATTTCTTAATTAATTAGTTCAATTTTTATAAAAAACAAATCTTTTAACTAATAATTTTAAGAAATTTATAAAGAAATCATACATATTTCTTATTCTACATTGTAAAATTTAAAAATAAGATCATCTTTAAATGATACAAATTTATTGAAAGAAAAAAACTTCATGCCATTGCATGAACAGCTCTTCCAAAATGATTCTTAATAGAAATAAATTTTACTAAAAATTAGTCCTTATTTTAATAATAAAATACATTTTAATATCATATAAAAAAAACAGTTTTATTAAATGGCTTAAAATTACAAAGAAAATGTACACTACTATGATAACTGAGAAAATTTCTTTAAATAAAATTAAGCGATATAACAGTTAAAATATATTTTTTATCTCAGCAATTGTAATTGTTGATAATATTTTGAATTAATGAAAAACTTAATAGAACAAAATACAGGGGCATCTGTTTTGAGAAAAAAATTATTTTTAATAATATAATATATATTATTTGGCTGAAAATTTCTAATTATAATAAATATACATAATTTTACTTGAATTTATGTGTTTTTATTTTTAAGAAATTTGCAAAATATTTTTGTTGTCTGTTTTAGTGTTCCATTGCTCATCAGATATTTGCATTGACAACGTTATGGCATAACTTAGTTATCTAAACTGAAATTAGATAAAGACTTATTAACAAAAGTCTTCTAATTTTGGAATCAGAAAAATTGGTTTTATGGTATAAAAATGAAATATAAACTATCAATATTACGTTTTGTGACTTAAATTTTTTACAATAAAAATAATTTTGGTTTATAGTAATGGTCTTATAAATATAATTCAAAAAGCTATTTTTAATGTGAAATTTCCCATAAAGTTAGTTGTCTTTCACAGGAATTTTTCTGAAATAAAATTTTCTGTTTAATCTGTGTTAAATGAAATGTTTTAAAAGATATCATTGTGAAAAATCAGGTGAGTTGATCCTAAATTAGGGGTGTGAAGTCTTACCCATTATTATTTTGCAATAAATAGCTAAAGTTTGTAAAGTTAGCAATATTATTGAATTTTTGAAAAATTGTTAAGATAAGTTACAGCATACGTTCAACACCTAATGATCAACAATTGGTAGAATCTTTCATAAATAAAATAATGCACAATTAATAAGGAGTAAAAATACATTAAAAATTTTTTAAGACATTGTTATGGAAATGTTAAATCATTAAAATCAATTTTCTTAAAAGTTAAAAATTAATTGATAAATAAATAATTATCCCGACTTCAAAACTGTAATATCCGGATCAAGGCCTACAGTGCCCATACCCGTTTTCCTAACTGAGGGCACAGGGGTGCGAAACATATGTCCCGGTTAGGTAGTCAGCCCAAAGCTAAATCCCGGGTGTTTATTTCCCAAGAATGATTGGTACAAAGTTGATTGATCCACTGAAAGGTTGAGTTGACCTAGCATGAGTATCGAACATCGGACCTGTACCTTGGGAGTTCTAAGTCCCGGTGCTTAACAAATTAAAAGTTTGAAGAAATTTTGTCATTCAGATTTCTATGGAAAGAGAAATATGGGACTGAAAGAGATGTTACTCTCAGCAGTAGAAAAAAGGATTTAAACTAAAAGCTCTATTAGAACTTCCAACATGCCTTATCTCAAACGGTGAAGATAGGAGAGGAGGTTGCCATTCAAATACTTTTTACTATTTCTGCATCAATTGCAAGCTGTGAACGTTCATTCAGCAAAATAAAATTAACTTTTACTTATTTATGATCCACCATGAGTCAAAACCGTCAAAGTGATTTAACAATTTTAAGTATAGAAAAAGAAAATTTTGAAATGATCAACTTTGATAAAGTGATTGATCAATTCACTTCAGCAAAGACAAGAAAAATGTAAATAGTGTAGTACATTAGATTGCGAATAATTACATCTGCTTATATCTATGATATGTAAGAATTAATTCTCATTTCAAATTTTTTGGTTTTTTAAAATAATTGTATTGGAATACAAAATCAATTATGTATCTTTTTATAATTAATTCTAATTTACAGAAGTCCGGTTATTCTAATGACACTTTCCCGAATTCAATATAAGTATTTTTTTTAAGTTATAATTGAATTTTGTATAAATTTAAAGCTGAGCTTGATACTTTGAATTAATTTAATTTTGATTATTTTATAGTAGGTACAACATTCTGTATTCTTATTACAATTATACTCTATTTATTATAATGTATTATATATCATTATTTTATTATATATCTTTTATTACTTAATACATTTTATTCCCATATTTATATTGTATTATCATTTTATTTTCAAGGGGCGCCAGAAAAGGTATCGTACCCGGGTGCCAATTATGCTCACTACGTCACTGTTTGGTCTGCAAAATCTTTCCAGTGATCCTTCCTTTTAAGTTTATAATCAGGCCAATAATAAATTACAAAAT
This sequence comes from Latrodectus hesperus, assembly GCA_037975125.1. Lineage (NCBI taxonomy): Eukaryota > Metazoa > Arthropoda > Arachnida > Araneae > Theridiidae > Latrodectus > Latrodectus hesperus. The sequence continues at coordinate 74,405,338 of CM075853.1, read as the reverse complement.
AGCTATCATACTGTTAGAGAGATACCTCCATATTCGACAGTTGGAAAGAGACTATCATTCTTATATTTATACTGGTTCCCCAATATCCACTCATCCTGTAGTAGGAAAAAATACGAAAAATTATTTATCTATAGTAATATAATTATCTTTCTCTTATCAACTGAACGGGTGTTGGGGTAGCGGCACTGCTATAGATATCATTTGACATTAATATCAGCGAAAAATTGTTTGTGAATTGATGCTCTGCTATTAAAGTTCTGTTTATGAAGGATTTCCTTACTGTAATTATAGACACTAGAGAATTAGCAATGTTGATTGAGATTTAATAATTTTGTTGCGGTTGTTTTATTTTTAAACATTGCAATTCACTTTGATGCCTGTTAATCTCTTTTCTCAAGTTCCTCTTTCCATTAAATAGTTCTTTTTAAATATATATAAGCTGTCTTAACTTTAAAATGTCTAAAACTTCTGTCTAAGTAGCCTTAGCCAAGTGCTTTCAATTCCGCCTCTTTGAAAGCCTGTGAAGTATGACATTTTACCTTTCTGATAAAAATACAAGTATACTATTCCACTAAAGCTGCCGCACACTGTCATGGTAGACATGTTTTAATATTAAAAGAATAGTTGATAGGGTATCACAATATTTACAATTTCTTTTACTCACTGACTTTTCTATTATTTTGATCACCACTAATGCACAATTTCTTATTCAGTTAAAAGAAAATTGGATGTAAAAATTTTATCTTATTTACAAAACTGAAAGATAATGTATAATTTTAATATTATATATAAATAAAAAAAAGGAATTTTATGACTCTGTATACAAATAACATAATTATTAACAAGAATATAGAAACTAATTAATGAATATTCACAAACCTGGTGAAGTGACTCCATACCCTTCTTTGACTTTAACTTTTTCCTTCTTACTGCTAAATAACCGTCCAAATGATGACTTTATTCCTTTTTTCCTTTGTGGGGTCCTATTCAAAGAATCCTCAGATGTAGAACTATGAGAAGAGGAAGGGGAACTATGGGAGGTTCCATCAGGCATTAACCGGGATTGAGATATTTCGGGAACCAAATCAGGATAACTAAAGGATGGGAATAAGCAGCAGCATAAAGAAATGCATTCTAAAGCTAATGAGGGTAACAAAGATAAAAATTTGCAAAATATAAATAAGCATATTCAGCCAAATCTTCATATCAGGCCTATTCTATAGCAAACAATCATTAAAAGCACCAGCATGTTATTTAAGCATAACTACAGAAATTTTTAAATAACCAAGAGAAAGTAACAAAATGCTTAACATAAAAAATCAATAGTTTATAAAGTTATGGAAACTATAATATTTAAGCATTGAAATTGGAATGGACTCACATATTTCAAAATCAAATACATATATGCTATATGATATACCTTAATATTGTAATTATAAAATAGATTCTTAAAAAATAGCAAGTGATTCCTATCACACAAAAATAAAAAAGAAAAATCAAGTACATTTTGTATGCAAGAACTGTATAAATGCTTTAGCAAAAATGTATTATATAATAATAATAAAAAAAAAAAACGCAAGAATAATTGAAATTCAATATGTTTCAAGATATGTAAAAATAAAGTAATTTTCACATTTATAACAATAAATATTACAATATAACTTTTAAATTGACAAAATACAGAATGGTCAAAGTATTGTGTTTTAAAACGTAAGATTGGTTTATAATTTCCCCAAATTTTTTAATCTTTAAGACATACAACAAACTTCACAATAAATCTTCCAAAGGAACACAAATACTTCATGTACAGGTAATTACATTTTATACAACTGTTTTCAGTGGCAGATTTTTTAGAAACAAATTAGAATATAATTACAAAATGTACAAAATTAAACTATTAAATCCTGGATAAAGGAAATTTTTTAAATAAGTCTTATAAGATGGAAACTACAGTAAAATTAATCAAAATTTAAAAGATAACTTTAAAAATTCTTTATTGAATTTCAAATTACTGTAATTGGCAAGAAAGATTAAAAATGCCAACAAAGGCTAATATATAATTTTTTCTTTTATTTCTGGGTTCGTTTGCATAGTTACTTGATGGTCGCTTTTTGCACGTTGGGGCTAATTCTTGTATTTCTACATGAAATTATGACAAAAATTGCAACAAATTTTGTGTGATGAATCTATGACATATAATTTGTTGCAATTTTTGTATAACCACAGTTGAAAAATGCTTACATAATATAAGACAAATATTATCTACAACTGAAATAAAGATTTAGTTGCTATAAAATACATAAAAACAGAGCAACAAAGCAATGTTTGAAATGTTATAGAGAAAATCAAAAGCATTGTATATATTATGCCATAGAAATAACATTTTTTATTAATAAAGAATGTCAATTGTAATTAGAATATAAAAGGAATGATAAGAATTCAAGTTTTAGTGTTATGAAAAAAAGAGAATAGATTTGAAATTTATGCAACATACTATGGAAACAGAAATATGGAGGAAACGTTTAATTTGTAACCAAACAAATAAAAATGGACTTTTTTAATATTTTTGAAATAAGCATGCATCAATATATATATATATATATATATATATATATATATATATATATATATATATATATATATATATATATATATATATACATGCATGTGTGTAAACACTGGAAAAGACATTAAATCATTTGTAAATAGATAAACTTTTAATCAATATACAAGTAAATTATTAGCTTATATTGATAATTGATGTAAATTAAGCTGCAATTCATGCAATTATATAATTACACAAGAGAATTCACTTTAAAAAAATTTATAATGAATGTCTAGTTTATAATTAGTAAAAATACTAAAAGAGTGCAATGTAGAATAGTTATACATGGACAAGGTATTATTAAAAAAAAGGTACCCAAGGAATAAGTCTTGAGAAGTAAGAGGCATTGGTGATGAAATAGAAGATATGCCAAGGGAAGATTGAGGAATGTTATAGCCAACACTTCTATAAAAAGTTTAGCAAAGCATTAGTAAATTAATTAGAAGAGTAAGAATAAAAAAATGTAATGAAAATTAATTTATATGCAAGCAAATAAATTTATTTAATAAAAAAAAGGTGTAGAAAAGCAGATAAATTAGTAATAAAAAATTATTACACATTGAAAAATTCCAGTAAAAGGTTAAAAATAGATTATGTCGTTGCGATTACGTGTAAGCACAATTAATAATTTTAAAAACAGGGAAATATTTTTGACAAATGTGAATGATTTGCTTTAAAATCAAAATATATATATTCTAGATTACTTATAGAATTTCCTTTAAAAAAATACATTTTTTACTTTAAAAGTAACAAATTGAAGATTGTAATAAGATACAATCAATTATATAATTCAAATGCAGTACCAGTATAGCAAAACAAACAATATTTATTGAAATAAAACCATTATATAAAATAAACGTCTACAAAATATTTGAGTAAGACTATACATTATTTAAAATATTAGAAAACTTTTAGTTTAATCTTTTCAACATTGAGAAGCAAATAATAATCAGGGAAAAATAATATATAATTTTAAATCATATTAAATTAATCAGATTGTTTGAATTCATCAGTTTTGGATGTTTCACATAAATATTTCAGTTACGTATGAACAATACCATCAGCAGACATGGCTTAGGTTACTATTTAATACTGTTTAAATTTCCTTTTGTAATTTATTTTATATTTGTGTTTTTATATTTTTTATTCATTTTGCAATTCTTTTTTTAGCATTTTTGACATATAAACTACTTACATTTAAAATTTTCAAATTTAACTTTCACAATAAACCCATCATTAAGAAATTAAGAATATAATTCTCATATTTGTTTAACATATTTGAAATGTTCTTATATTTCAGGCAATGAAAAATTTCTAACAATGCTCTATGAGGAAAGTTATAAACAGAATTATAATTCGATTTGTAATGTTTATTGTTATTTCAAAATTTATTCTCATTTGTCATCTTACATGCATGGCACAAAAACAATTATATTCATATGAATTTCCTATACTAAGGTAACTTGTGACTTATCAAAAAAAAAAATTATATTTACAAAAAAAATTATTTTATTGATGAGGACTTATTAAATGCAAAATGATGTTAAGCGAAGTACGCTAATGCAAAGTGAGATCAATACAAATATTATGCATCTAATTTTGATAACTCAATTTTTACATATTTGTAAAGCATAATCAAAATATAAATTAATATTACTTATTTAGTTAAAAAAAAATCAAATATTTTTATTGTTAAAAGAAATGCAAAAGTTATTTATATTTCTCTTAAAATTGATATTTAGGAAATTAAAGATGTAGTGTATATGAAACCTCACATTGTTGGACCTGTTTTAGTTTCTGTTATCCACTAAAGATCTTTAATTGTTTCTTTCTAATGACACATAGGATGGAAATACAGTTAAACATTACTTAAAAATATCATCATTTATAAGGTGATAATATAGAAGAAATGCAGAAATTTACTTATTTGCAAAACAGAATATTATACATGATTAAAAAATATTTTTATGTAAACATAAAAAATAAGATTACTTAAATAAATGTGCATATTTAAAAAAAAATGACCTTCGTAATTCTTCAGAACTTTCAGCTAAAGCTCTGGCAACTCTTTCTAAACGTACAGAGCGAGGTGTTGGTGGACTAGGATCTCTTCTTAATATTAATCTATTCTCTTCTTTACCATCCATTTGATTCATTTGCTAAAATACAAATGAACTTTTCTGCAATCTTTTGAAAATTATTTAACATTTTTAATATAGCAAATACATAAATTTAATGTTCTAATTTCAATAACTGCATGTTTTTTAAGGGAGGTTGCAAGAGAAAAATGTAAAGAATTAATGGCACTTTTCATTACAACTTCTGTCACCAAGAGATATCATTGTAAACAAAAATGAAATCAAAGTAATAAAGTTATTAATAAATAAAAAGATGCACAATTTTAGAAGAAAAATCTTTCTACAAAATTGAAAATGCATGAAATTAATTGAATTTTATATATATTTTTGTTTTCCATATTACAATAAGGTTTGACAATAAATAAATGCAGATTTAGTCAAATGATAAGCATATTCCACATTTATGCAATGTAACTAAAAACCAAAATATCCCTTAGTATTATTTAATATAAGTTAGCAATAAATTTAGACCATTATGCACTAATCAAATTATTAAGAAGCTTACAGGATATTTTTGGATGTAATCTCTTTGTGGGCTATGGTGTGATTTGGGGGTGGATCTGCCACTTGGTGGAGGGGAATTTCTTTCAAATGACCGTCCTCGTGCAAGTAAGCTTATTGTTTCAATGCTACCCACTCTAGATTCTAATTCTTCAGCTCTTTGCTCAGTTGTATGTTTCTCTTCTTGTATTAGTCTATAAAGAATTAAAATGATAGATTATATGAATTTAATTTTTTATGTTATTCAATTTATATATTCTAAATGTTAATTACAATAATATTTGATAAAAATAATTATTACATTTTTAATTAATAACAAGTTAAAATTTAAATATTTTAATGCAATATGAACATTTAAAGCAACATGAATTAAACAAGTTTATTTGAACTATCAATATAACAAATAAAGTAGTATTTTTCTCCTAAAAAAAATATACTAGATTATTTTGTGAATCTGGCCCCCGAAATACACTTGTCATTTTTGTATTAAATGTATTAAAATTTGTTTTAAAATTTCTTAGTTTATTATATTTCTTGTTATTAGTTCAAAACGATAATTCAAATTATATTATTTTAGAAAAACATATATTCACAATTTAAATTGTATTATTTCTTCAAAATTCAGGAATTCAAAACACTGAAACATTTCCCAAGTGTTAAAAAGTAAAAGAATATAACTTTTATTTTTTTAAATTTTAAGTGTAGAAGTGATTTTTAAAAAATACTCATTAAGTAGAAAATTGTAAAAGTATTTTACAAAAACGAATAAATAGATAAAAGCAAACCTAATTTCATTATTTATAGCATCTAATTGTTCTTGCAGCATAAGAGCAAGGGTTTGAGCATCAGTATGAGCTGATGGAGAAAGCATATCCATTGACTCAAATATACTTTCATTATCATCAGTTTGACTGCATTCTGTATCACTAGCATCAAATGCATGTTGAACACTAGCTAAAACTTGAGCTTGCTCCATTTTTTCCCATTCTTGTTCATTGAGTGTTTGAACCTTCAAATAAAATAAATGATTTACTGAAAGTATCAAAAGAATTTTTTTTTTTTTTGCAAATTAGAACTTCACATAATTTTTAAAAACACACAATCTAGTACAAATAAACATTTACATACAATTTTAAGTAAGTATTAATTTATTTCCTACCACAACTACAGTGATATGTGGTCAAATACACAAAATCTTAGGCTAGAAAACTTTAAACTGTTCTTGCTGATTGAAACTCAATCATGAAGTGGTTTTCCTTCAACCTGATTTCCATTTCTTCTTTCTTTTTTACGACCCCCTTTTTTTATTAACCATAAAGAGGTTGCTTCATTTATAGCAATTGAGATCATGATTATGAGACTTTATTACAATTCTCATAGGTTTAAAACATCCATGATGTCAGATAATATATTTATATCACATCGTACTGAGAAAGTGTCATAAATCCACCTTGTGGATGAATTTGTTGCATGTCCTCAAATCGCT